>JAKJMR010000430.1:2112801-2159654 GCA_024449315.1 Daboia siamensis
GAGGCACGATCCTTCGCCCTCTACTAAGGTGATTTTTACCTTAACAGCTTTCTCCCCTATCCTTCAATGAGAAATAAAAAATATCAGCTAAGAAACTGGAGCAAACAAAATTAATGTGAGTTTAGTAGATTAAAAAAAATAATTATATCTCATTTATAAAACAGATAGGACATTGCTTTCTTCATCACATATTGTTCAATAATAGGCCACAACAGCTATTCATGTATATGAATAACAGCGTTTTTGTTATTCATATGCATGAAAACTCTATTTGCAGTGGAGTATGTTGCCATGGTTTTGTTTTAACACCTATCTAGGATTTACAAATCTTTTGTGTTATAAAAAAAATAAATAAAAATGGGGTGGAGAGGCTGGCAAGTGTCATTTTATAATGGAATGTTTTCATAAGGAAGTATAAACTGGAGATTATCAGTTTTATCTGTCCAATATTGTGCATCTGCTGACAGTGCAGCTGTGATTTACCAAAAAATGTAATAGTGATAACAAAAATACTTTGGGCAACTAGTTACTATAAATCATGCAGAGCTTCATGGCTTTAAAGCTGATGCAGTACAGTGGCAAACTGCTCTATGACTGTATGTTTCAAAAATAGGGGATGTAGAAAAATAGATGCACTTTTATGCAGTATGAATGTTTAGGCCTTTGTATCTTTTTCTCCTTATTCATAACACAAGAGAAGATTGCCCTCTGGTGTTTTAAGTCTATGGCTTTGGTGTATGCATATGTATGCATATATGTATGCATGCTCTATCATCTATCTATCTATCTATCTATCTATCTATCTATCTATCTATCTATCTATCTATCTGTCTGTCTGTCTGTCTGTCTGTCTGTCTGTCTGTCTATCTATCTATTTATCTATCTATCTATTTATCTATCTATCTATCCTTTTCCTGCTACTATGGTACTTGTAAATCTATGTCTCCAAAAAGTTATTGCATTATGTTTGCTTCTACCAACATAAGGATATGTAAGTCTGAGAGCCAGATGGAGAATAAATACCTTGTTAGCATGCTCTGTTTTGTTTTGTACATCAAATAAGCCTTTTGCATAGAGAGGTAGAACTCTGTGTTGCTGTGGAGCAAATATAAACAGTTTTCTGGGCTCTTTCTTCCTATTTGGAAGTTTCTTGGGATTTCAATCCTTGTGACTATTTCTTCTGAAATCTTCTTTGAGATAGTCACAGTTTCCCATATCAAAGATGGATGGTGGAAAGGTCAATACTGGCCCATTTTGCTGCTCTTACAAATGTTGTTGTGTGACCCTTCTTGATTCTATATATAAACACTGACTAGGATGCCAGAGGAAACCCACTTCAATGAAGAAAGGAAGAAGAACTAACAAATTTAGGGGATCAGGAACTCACAACAGAAACATTTCTGGCTGCTGCCTCATTCTGCTTAATGGGAGAACTGGCTATGCCAAGTGAGTGTTGTAGATTTTATATGATTTATTACTCCTATTATTCCAAGTGTTGCTATAGGGCACGGGTGTCAAGCTCGCCGCACCACATGACATGTTGCGACGTATTGTGACTTTTACGCATTGCCAGAGCTGAGGTGGGCATGGCCTCCACAGGATGCAACCAGCCTGCGGGCCAGCAGTTTGACACCCCCTGCTGTAGGGTGTCAGAATTGGCAAGCATTGCACATGTTGTTTTTGCTGTTATTCCATTCTTCTTCCCATAGAAAACCCAATCTGAAGCAATCCAGTCTGGAAGGCAAAGACAAAAGCTGCCTGCAATAGGAGCAGAATATTTTTTAAAAAAACAATACATATTTGAATGTTGTAAATAAATATTATGTAGAAAGCTCTGAATAAATGTCAACAAACCTAAAGTCAGGAAGACTAAAAATGTATACAGTCATCAGTAACAATAAAAGGAGTTAGATAAGTAAGTAATGCATGATTGAACAAGCAGCAGAAGCAAAAATCAGTAAAGGGTGAGTGAAGAGATGAAAGCAGAAAACAACTGTCACATATTTACTTATTTTTGTGCTTATATAATAAATTATTTAATTTATTAATAAATAAATATGGACGTAATCATTTGCTGCTTTCTCTTCTGATTTTTAAATTTCTCTGAGTTTGCCTATTTGCCATTTCCTTTGCCTAACTTAATGCATAGTGAAACGCATATTTAATACCAGGCATGTAATTCCATGTGAATAGATATTTGGAAATTGCTATTACTTTGGGGGGGGGAGTTTATTTCCCTTTCAAGTTCTTATTTTCAGTGCTTATAACACTCCAAGAACACAGTGTTGAAATGTAACATCTCCAGGACGTATAAGGCATTTTCATCCTGACACTAAGATGATATTTTCTTCCCCCCACCCCTCACCTCTATTATACTTGGTGTGTGATTTTTATTTGACAGTCACATCTTCCGGCTCAATGCCACTAGGCGCATAATATGAAAAATGATGCTCCATGTTTCATCAGCAAATACTCTAAACAAATCAGAAAAAATAGATTGCAAAAACGATCGAGAATGAAAAGTGAAAGTAGAAAAAAAATGCATTGCTTCTGTCTCTTTCCTTTGGCATTTTAGGTCTTCTTTATTTTGCCAAGATCAATTAAACTTCATGTTCTTCATAGAAGATTAAAAAAAAACATAGGAAAGTTGATATTCAACATATCAATACTCCAAGTCTCCACTTTTCCCCAGCAGCATATAAAAAGAGCATTTTTAATAAGTTTTTGCAATGTCAGTGAATGTCCCTAGCAGAAAAATCACACCAATAACAAAAAAATGTTCTAATAAAAATCTTGTCAGAAACTGCCTCCAGTTTTGCAGAGGCTTTTCTCTTTTGCAGAAGCACTTCTATCTCACTACCACTTTCTCGAGGTGCTTCAGGATTTTTTACTATAAACCTTGACTGAATAAAAATCAACAAAATAAATGTTGAAGGCACTTTTGGGAACAGTAGTTCAAGCTCATGTACAAAATTACTGCAGTCATTTGCAAATTCCACAATCTTTATTCACGTTATATAGGCAGTCCTTGACTTACAACAGTTCATTTAGTGACTGTTCAAAGTTACAAGAATATAGATGTTTGACAATTGACTCATATTTATACTGCTGTTGTGTCCCAGGGTCATGTAAGCGACCTTGTGACAAGCAAAGTCAATGGGGAAGCCAGTTTCACTTAGCAATCATTAATTAATTTACTAATTAACTTAATAACTGCAGTGAATCATTTAACAAGAAAAGTGGCAAAATGAGGCTAAAATTCACTTAACAAATGTTAAATTTAGCAACATTTAGCAACAGAAATTTCGGGCTCAATCGTAGTCGCAAGTCGAGAACTACCTGTATACGGTATGTACTCAATCTGGCTATTTGGTTTTAAGGAATGGCTGTGCTTTTGATGGCTGTGTCCTGGCAAAGCACCCATTGCTGCAATATATTCTGAAGGAACAAGCCAGCATGCTTTATTTAATGTAACATTTCATTTGCAGATAACATTTTGCATTGCTTTACAATAAAAAAAAAGGCATTTATAATGACAGAAAAAAAATGCACCTCTGATTTTTTTTTCTGAATTCCTTTGTAGATAAGTGAAAGCCCAGTATCTCAGCAATGTAAACCAAAGTCTATCAGCAGGAATGTATTTTGAAGTAAAGCACACTTGTGATGAAGTCTGAGTGTTTTAGATGAAATCATTCTTTCATGTTTGATTTGTGCATGAACAAGAGTGATTGTGCATAGTCAATTGTAATTGCTTAGAGCAATTACACAGACCAATATATTTTGGGATGCAGTTGATTCACCCTTAGCTAAGTCCCACCAAAGAAATTCCAGAAAATGGAACTGAATCTGATCCAGGAAATACTTCCAGTCATCCAACCATATTTCTTGCATTTTGCCATTTGTAAGACACGAACTGTGTGCCGTTAGTGTAAAAGCAGGAGAAAGATAAAAGAAGACAAGACAAGATAAAAGGAAGACCAATTATCAACTTAATTATCCACAGCGTAATCAGATCAGACATCTGGTCATTTTTTATTTTATTTTTTTGCAAATTAGCCATTGAGCTTTATATTGGAAATACGCATACTAAACTAGGTTGGCACTTTTTAATGAACTAGAAAATGTTAAGACTAATAGTTTGGTAGCTTTGTGTAACTCATTGGCTAAAGCAATGATATAAGAACAGAAAGATCAGCTAACTGATCAGACAGTCCAGGAGTTTGTTGCTTTCCTCTCAACTTCTCCATCAAAAACCTTCTGATGGCCAGATTTTTTCAGACACAAACAGCTGAATATACAACACTAAATTAACTCTTAGCTTTGAATTTGGAATTAAAAAGCTACAGTAGGAAGTCAGGCTTCAAGCTATTTCCTTCACCTTTTTAACATTTAAGCACGCACAAAAGTACATATAGAATTATCATTGTCCAGCATAGGCTGCATCTAATGCATTATAGACAGAGTGCTTAGAATTTGTACTCATTTGACCATAGAATTCCATTGGCTCTTACAACTCCATTGATCTATGGACAAGGAATATGAGGTTTTAGATGCACTGGAAGCTGTGAATATTGATTAGGCAGCTTCTTTTTATGCAGATGGTGTGATGGAGTACCCATTAGAGCAGGGGTGTCAAACTCAATTTCATTGAGGGCCGCATCAGCATTGCGGTTGCCCTCAGGGGGCCGGGTGGGTATGACCAGAGTGGGTGTGGCCTACTGGGTGGGCGTGGCTAGAGTGTGTATGGCCTGGGTGGGCGTGGCCAGCTCTACATCGTTTGCATCAAGGGTGGGCCTGGGCAGGAGTGGGACAGATCTGAGGGTCTTTGGCAGAAGGAGGGTCTCTGGGCCAGGGCCAAGGCAGTAGGGGCCGTTCCCTAACTGTTTCCAGGATGGCTTCGCGGGCCACATGAAACCACTTCGCGGGCCGGATCTGGCCCCCGGGCCTTGTGTTTGACATGTCTGCATTAGAGGAAGTGGAAGGACTCACTGTGCCTCCCCTTGTCACTGCATAGCTCTCATCTTCTATTTTAGTGAGTAGATAAGTACTCAGAGCCCTCCTGCTTGCACTGCTGCAATTGGCCAACTGCCCACATTCTGAGTCTTAGAGAATTCAGGCTGTGCTCAGTGCTGATTTTGGTGTTTTATACCTTTCATGCATGACAAATGTGATGGCATGGCCTAGTTCCCAAACAATTCCAGATTCAGACATCCAGATGCAAAGCTGGAAAGGACCCATTATCCCTCCTGTGCTGTGATTTTTCCCATATGGCATGCATGAAGTAGGCCTTCATTTTAAGAGTTAAGGAAATAAATGTTCCTTTCATCTCTTTTGAATCTGAAATATAAAAATTGAGTCTTTCTTTTTCAGTTTTAAATGACACAGAAGTTTGTTCACTTCACACTTCTTTAGTAAAGTAACAATTACACTGGGACCAAACTGTTTGTTAACTGAAAACTTGAACAGTTTTTTAATTGCATATTAAAACTGGCATTCAAGTAAAAGCATAGTATATTTACCCATCTGTGAGAATGTATTACTATATGAAAATGTAAGCACTGTTCATATAGGTTTGTAAGGAGGAACTATTAATTTTATTGTCCAAAAAATATGTTGCAGGATGAAATGTTTGTCAATCTGAGTTTAGCATTTTTTATATATTTTGTAAAGCAAAAGTTTGCTATTAACAGTGAGAGTTCACATCTGGCCTCTATGTAAGATATTGGAAGCCACATTCTTCAAAGTCCTGAGTAGATGGACAAAGTCCATAGATCCCCAGCAGAGCTTTTCAGATTGTGTTCTGCAGAATTCAATTTGATGGGGTTCCATGTGAGACTAAGAGGAAAAGCACCAGACATAGCTAAATTTTCTGTCACTATAGCTTTGTTTTTTGACCAGGAGTTCTTTTTTAAAAAAAACAAAAACAAAACGCAAATAACTGGTTCCACATTCTGCAAAAAGTTTGAAAACCTTTGGCTAGAGAGTGTCAGCAACGTCAGCCTGACTGATGACAATCTATCTTAATTACTTTTTACTGGATTATGAAAGAAGGGGTCTATCAATGAAGTATCAAAATACGCCCCTCCCCCCATTTATAACTGTTCCTGTCCACAATCTCACTAGATGTGGATGAGGTATCATTAAAATCTTGTTAGGTTTGATCATTTTGCAAGGTTATTTTGATTTTTTTAAAAAATGAATTATTTCTGTAATTGATTTCTGCAATATATATGCCATTCAGTTCCCCAACTAGCTCTCACCGACTCTCAGGGGAAAAAAATACAGAATTAAAAGAAATAACCATCACCCCAAATTCCTAAGCAACAACCACCTACAGCAGACATGGGGAACTATGGCTCCTTTATGACTTGTGGACTTCAACTCCCAGAATGGCTGGCTCAGTTGAAGTCCACAAGTCATTAAAGGGCCATAGTTCCCCGACCCTGCCCTACAACATGGAGGATGCATACCATACCATTAATCTCCATAGTCTTTTCAGAAAAGCCAAGAGCAATTGCTCTCAGCTTTCCTGAATGCTAAAAATGTGTTCTTAAGAAGAAGGAAATGTGAATTTACCAAACCCTGGTTTATGTAGCCTCAAAATCTTTGATAATTTAATGCTCTGCATTAATGCTCTGGATACCAACCTCCATAATTTGTGACCTTTGCCGCTCCAGTGTTAAAATAATAGTAGTTTTGTCCAATACTTTTGAATGGGAACAAATGGCAAAAGCTATGAACAATCATCCAAAGTTCCACCACTTGCATTATCACAAAGTATCTAATGTAAAAAGACTTTTGCTATGTTCTGAGGGTTCTGATTTAAGAATCTCATAAAAGCATAGAACATGCTTATGTATTAATCAATTCAAAGTACAATTTATTTTCTTAGAATTAGGGAAGTCCTAAATTAGCCTGTGTTCAGAAAACTCTCCTTTTCTTTTTCCTTTTTTTTTCCTTCTCAAGCACCAAGGTTAGGCTGAGAGATAATGTCTGACCCAAAGTCATATTGTGAACTTCTTTTTACTTATTCATTGCATGTTTTTATATACTGCCCATTTCCCCTGAACTCAAGGCAGCTTAGAAAAAGAAATCTAATAAAAAGGCAGAAGAAGCAACCTTTAGCAATCTATTTTAAAGATTGCACTCTTGAATGTGGAACAGCACAGCTACATCTTCAACTATTTACAAAAGGCAGGGAAGTTTTGGGCATTTTTTATCTAAGCAGACAAGCTACAGAGAAGACATAGCATCAAACCCCACTTCCTAAACTTTATGTGAAGTGCAGTAATCTCTCCCTGCAAGAATGCAAAGCATGTGCTAAGATCACATATGATCAAATGCAGACTTGAAAATCTGGATTTTTCTGGCGCTAGTCCAGCATGGTAACCACTAAAGAATAGTAACTCCAAGATAAACTACTGAAGTAAAATCTGAAAGAGGAAAAGAAAATTGTGTAGAGGATTTTAATTCCTATTTCAGGACAATATTTACAGAGTTGGTGACCCAGAGTTAATAGTGTCACTGCAGCAGCTAGCTGTAGATATTAGCCACTGCATATATTCTAAATGCTAGCTATCTCAATATTACAGCTACTCATTATTTCCAGCAACTTGTAAAATAAACAGTTACCTTTTTTAAAAAAAAAATTGTTCCATTTATTTTAATAACATTGACCAATCATGGTCTGCCTTCTTCTCTAAAATACTGACTACATCTTTAGGAGAAAAAATTAAGCCAATATAAACCTCAGCGGTTTACATCAGGATATCAGCTCTTTGAGGATTAATATGAAAAAGGTCATATAATGTTTTATTTTAATATAAAAACATAGTGCATACATCAATACTTTAATTTGTACCAGTCTTTCAGTCTAGATTTAATAAAACAAATAAACATCTATCCATTTAGGGAATTATTGAAAAAATATAGTTACAAAATATGAGTTATTCATTTTCCGTGAAATTTTAGAAGATAGTCTAAAATATTATTTGCTCTGATTGCTCTTCTGCAATGAGTCCTTCCTTCTCATTAGGTGGCCAAATTATTTGAGTTTCAACTTCAGAATCTGGCCTTTTAAAGAGCACTCAGGGTTGGTCTCCGCTAGGACTGACCGATTTGATTGCCTTGCAGTCCAAGGGACTCGCAGGAGTCTTCTCCAGCACCATAGTTCAAAGGTCTCAATTCTTTGGTGCTCAGCCTTTCTTATGGTCCAACTTTCACAGCCATACAATGCAACTGGGAAGACCACAGCCTTGACTATACGCACTTTTGTTGGCAGGGTGATGTCTCTGCTTTTTAGTGTGCTGTCTAGATTTGCCATGGCTTTTTTCCCCAGGAGCAAGCATCTTTTAATTTCTTGGATACAGTCCCCATCTGCAGTGATCTTGGAGCCCAGGAAAATAAAATCTCTCACTACCTCCATTTCCTCCCCATCTATTTGCCAGGAATTGAGGGGGCCAGATGCCATGATCTTGGTTTTCTTAACGTTAAGTTTCAACCCAACTTTTGCACTCTCCTTCTTCACCCACAACAAGAGGCTCTTTAGTTCTTCTTCACTTTCTGCCATTAGAGTGGTATCATCTGCATATTTTAGGTTGTTGATATTTTTCCCAGCAATCTTAATTCCAACTTTTGATTCATCTAGCCCTGCCTTTCTCATGATGTGCTCTGCATATAAATTAAGTAGGCAGGGCGACAGTATACAGCCTTGTCGAAATCCTTTCCCAATTTTGAACCAATCAGTGGTTCTGTGTCTAGTTCTCACTGTGCTTCTTAACCCACATATAGGTTTCTCAAGAGACAAATACAATGGTCTGGTACTCCCATCTCTTTAAGAACTTGCCACAGTTTGTTGTGATCCACACAATCAAAGGCTTTAGCATAGTCAATGAAGCAGAAGTAGATGTTTTTCTGGAACTCCCTAGCTTTCTCCGTGATCCAGCGTATGTTGGCAATATGATCTCTAGTTCCTCCGCCTCTTCAAAATCCTACCTGTACTTCTGGTAGTTCTCGATCCACATACTGCTGGAGTCTAGCTTGTAGGATTTTAAGCATAACTTTACTAGCATGAGAAATGAGTGTAATGGTGCGATAGTTTGAACAGTCTTTGGCACTGCCTTTCTTTGGAATTGGATGTAAACTGATCTTTTCCAATCCTGTGGCCACTGTTGAGTTTTCCAAATTTGCTGGCAAATTGAGTGAAGCACTTTTACTGCATCGTCTTTTAAGATTTTGAATAGCTCAGCTGGAATACTGTCACCTCCACTAGCTTTGTTGTTGCTCAGTTTTTTTAAGGCCCACTTCACTTCACATTCTAGGATGTCTGGCTCGAGGTCAGTGACCACCTCATTGTGGTTATCAGGGATGTTAAGCGCATTCTTGTATAGTTCTTCTATGTAATTTTGCCACCTCTTCTTAATCTCTCCCGCCTCTGTTAGGTCCCTGCCATTTTGGTCCTTTATCATGCCCATTTTTGCATGAAACGTTCCCTTCATCTCTCCAATTTTCTTGAAGAGATCTCTAGTCCTCCCTATTCTATTGTTGTCTTCTATTTCTTTGCACTGTTCATTTAAGAAGCATTCTTAACTCTTCTAGCTATTCTCTGGAATTCTGCATTCAATTGGGCATATCTTTCATTTTCTCCCTTGCCTTTCGCTTCCCTCCTTTCCTCAGCTATTTGCAAAGCTTCCTCAGACAGCCATTTTGCTTTCTTGCATTACTTTTTCTTTGGGATGGTTTTAGTTGCTACCGCTTGTACAATGTTGTGAATCTCCGTCCATAGTTCTTCAGATCTAATTCCTTAAATCTATTTGTCATCTCTACTGTATATTCAACAGGAATATGATTTAATTCATACCTGAGTGACCTAGTGCTTTTCCCTACGTTCTTCAGTTTAAGCCTAAACTTTGCAATGAGAAGCTCATGGACTGAGCCACCGTTAGCTCCTGGTCTTGTTTTTACTGACTGTATAGAGCTTCTCCATCTTTGGCTGCAGAGCACATAGTCAATTTGATTTCTGTGTTGACCGTCTGGTGATGTCCATGTGTAGAGCCATCTCTTGGGTTGTTGGAAAAGAGTGTTTGCTATGACCATCGTATTCTCTTGACAAAATTCTATCAGCCTGTGCCCTGCTTCATTTTATACTCCAAGGCCAAACTTGTTTGGCTTCTTACTTTAGCATTCCAATCCCCCATGATCATAAAGACATCATTTTTTAGTGTTAGTTCTATGAGGTGCTGTAGGGCTTCATAGAACCGGTCAATTTCATCCTCTTCAGCCCTGGTGGTTGGGGCATAGACTTGGACTACTGTGATATTGGATGGTTTGCCTTGGATTTGAACTGAGATCATTCTGTCATTTTGGGGATTATATCCCAGTATTGCTTTTCCTACTCTTTTATTTGACTATGAAGGTTACTCCATTTCTTCTGAGGGATTCTTGCCCACAGTAGTATAGCTGATGGTCATCTGAATTAAATTCACCCATTCCTGTCCATTTTAGTTTGCTGATTCCTAAGATGTCGATGTTCAGTCTTGTCATCTCTTGTTTGACCATGTCGAGCATGCCTTGATTCATGGATCTTACATGACAAGGCAGAAATCCATGAAGAAGATATATAAATAACCACGAAGAAGCTACCAACCAGCGCATGACTGTGCGCTTCGCAACGAAGCTTAGCTTATTATATATATATATATATAATATATATAACACTTAAGACTATGAACATATATAACACTCCTACCTCTTTTTTCGTCCACAACTCTCCTGTTGAACTGAAAGAGAATGACTGGCCCCCTAGACTTATGGCTCCTGTTTATACCTTTAATTGAAAATTCTTAGAAATTTCATTACATTAGCTTTTTATGGTTTAAATGGTGATTTTCCTGCATTTCCCATCCATGTCACATGAGGTGAGCTTTAAATGTATACATTTTTATTATTCTACACAATTTTGACACATCATAATCTTCCACAGCTGGTAGTATTACTAAAAACAACCAGGATGAGTTAGCACCCAAATGTTATATCATGCAAGACAGTGACTTGAACATCTGAATATGTTAATTGCTACCATTAATCATCCTATGGTAACCACAAATGACTTTAACTACTAATCGCCCCAAGCTAAGAGCTTCTTGGAGAAAAATTAGCTGGTGCAATTATTAGTTGGAAAATTACAAAACTGATAATGGAATCAACAATACTGAGAAGTGACCAGGTAATATGGTTATATGCTATGTTTTTGCATTTCTATAACAGATCAAATCTAATGTGTCCCAGGGGAAAAGGTAGATTAGGGTAAAAATACATTGAAAGAAAATCAGCCCACAATATGCTTATTATGTTTGCCACTTGTTGTACAGGGAGGTAAGGGAAATAGCCTTGATGATAATATGTAAGAGGTATTATGTAGAGAAAAGAGGCTGAAACATGTTTAAGTCCAGAGCAGCAAGAAAATATTTGGAAGATACTTAGGCAGATTTCTCCTCAATGTACTGGAATATGAGTAATGGGAGGGGATACAATCTTAGTAATGATGTAAAAAGATATTGAGATTCTACAAAAAGTTCAGAGAAGAGCAACAAAGATGATTAGGGGACTGGAGGTTAAAACATATAAGGAACGGTTGCTGGAATTGGGTATGTCTAGTTTAATGAAGAGAAGGACGAGGGGTGACATGATAGCAGTGTTCCAATATCTCAGGGGCTGCCACAAAGAAGAGGGAGTCAAGCTATTCTCCAAAGCACCTGAAGGCAGGACAAAAAGCAATGGATGGAAATGAACCAAAGAGAGAAGCAACCTAGAACTAAGGAGAAATTTCCTGACAGTTAGAACAATTAATCAGTGGAACAACCTGCCTCCAGAAGCTGTGAATGCTCCAACACTGGAAGTTTTTAAGAATAGACTGGACAGCCATTTGTCTGAAATGGTATAGGGTTTCCTGCCTGAGCAGGGGTTGGACTAGATGATCTCCAAGGTCCCTTCCAACATTGTTGTTGTTGTTGTTGTTGTTGTTGTTGTTGTTGTTGTTGTTATTGATTATTGCACAGTCAGCCACATGTTTTGACTGGATTTGATATTTTTGTCTACCTATCGAGTTCTTACCAAGGACCTGGGATAGGCAGATGTGGATGTTTGATGGTATTACAGATATCATAGCAGGATGGAAGCAGTTCCTCCTAAGGCCGCCTTTTGCAATTGACTAATGGAGAATTTGTCAATGCCAATGGTGTTCAAGTGATGCTCCAGTTGTTTTGGGATTGCACCCAAGGCACCTATTACTATTGGTACTACCTTTGCTTGCCTTTGCCACAGTCTTTCTATTTCTATTTGTAGGTCTTTGTATTTTGTTATCTTCTCCAGTTCTTTCTCATCTATTCTGCTGTCTCCAGCCACTGCCACACCCACTACCCAAACATTTTTGTCTTTCTTATCGACAATTGTTAAGTCTGGAGTGTTATGTTGCAGGTACTTGTCTGTTTGAATTCTGAAGTCCCAGAGCAGTTTAACTTTATCATTTTCTATGACTTTCTCTATTTTATGATCCCACCAATTCTTGCTTACAGGCAAATGATATTTCTTGCAGATCTTCCAATGCACCATTGTTGCTACTTTGTCATGCCACTGCTTGTAGTCAGTCTGTGTGATCTTCTTGCAGCAGCTTAGCAGGTGGCCCACTGTTTCTTCAGCTTTTTTGTATAGGTGGCAGTTACTATCTGTTGCTGTCTTCTCAATTTTGACTTTGTATGCATTTGACCTTAAGGCTTGGTCTTGTACAGCCAGAATTAGTCCCTCGGTCTCTTTCTTCAACTTTCCTGCTCTTAGCCATTGCCAGCTCTTGTTATTATCTGCTTTCCAAGCTTTTTTTTTAATATACTGGCCATGTAGTGCTTTGTCTTTCCATTCCTCTATTCTGTTCTTCATTTGGTCTTTCTTGTAGGCCAGTTTGGTCTCTCCAGTAGTCAGTAAGCCTTCCTGATATACTAATTTCAGTGCATCTTCATCATTGTCCTTCAGATATTCTTCCAAAGCCATTTTTTCTTCTTCAACCACCTGATATACTTGCAGCATTCCACGACCACCTATTTGCCTTAGTAGATAGAGTCTATCAATGTCACTGCGTGGATGAAGGGCATGATTCATTGTCATTATTTTTCTGGTCTTCCTATCCATTGCTTTTAGTTCTTCTTGAGTCCAGTCCACTATTCCAGCTGTGTATCTAATGACTGGAATTGCCCAGGTGTTGATTGCTTTCACGGTATTTCCTCCATTGAGTTTGGACTTTAAGATCTTCTTCACTCTCTTGACGTATTCACCTATAATCTTTTTCTTGACTTCAGTGTGCTTGATGTTGTCAGCTTGAAGGATACCCAAGTATTTGTAGTAATCTCCCTCATCCAGACTTTTAATGTTATTTTTGTGTGGCATCTTGGTTCCTTCATTTTTCACTATTTTGCCTTGTTTGAAACTAAGTGTGGCAGATCACCACCAGATGGATTCATAGCTGGCTGACAGGCCGTACTCAGCATGTGGTCCTCAATGGAACTGCATCTACATGGAAGGAAGTGTGTAGTGGGGTGCCCCAGGGCTCTGTTCTGGGCCCAGTGCTCTTCAATATCTTCATTAACGATTTGGATGAGGGGATAGATGGGGAACTCATCAAATTTCAAGACGACACCAAGCTGGCAGGAATAGCCAATACTCCAGAAGATAGGCTTAAAATACAGGAGGATCTGGACAGACTCGAACACTGGGCGCTATCTAACAAAATGAAATTCAATGGTGAAAAAAGTAAGGTTCTACATTTAGGTAGGAAAAATAAAATGCACAGGTATAATATAGGTGGTACCTTGCTCAATAGTAGTAACTTTGAGAGGGATCTCAGAGTCCTAGTAGACAATCACTTCAACATGAGCCAGCAGTGTGCTGCAGCTGCCAGAAAAGCCAACACAGTGCTAGGCTGCATTAACCGAGGGATAGAATCAAGATCAAGTGAAGTACTAATACCACTTTACAATGCTTTGGTAAGGCCACACCTGGAATACTGCATCCAGTTTTGGTCAGCACGATGTAAAAAAGATGTCGAGACTCTAGAAAGAGTACAGAGAAGAGCAACAAAGATGATTGGGGGACTGGAGGATAAAACATATAGGGAACGGTTGCTGGAATTGGGTATGTGTAGTTTAACGAAGAGAAGAGTGAGGGGTGACATGATAGCAGTGTTCCAATATCTCAGGGGCTGCCACAAAGAAGAGAGAGTCAAGCTATTCTCCAAAGCACCTGAAAGCAGGACAAGAAGCAATGGATGGAAACTAGTCAAGGAGAGAAGCAACCTAGAACTAAGGAGAAACTTCCTGACAGTTAGAACAATTAATCAATGGAACAACCTGCCTCCAGAGGTGGTGAATGCTCCAACACTGGAGGTTTTTAAGAAGAGACTGGACAGCCATTTGCCTGAAATGGTATAGGGTTTCCTACCTGAGCAGGGTGTTGGACTAGATGACCTCCAAGGTCCCTTCCAACTTATTATTATTATATTATATTATATTTGTCCAAGCCAAACTCCATTGCAATATCTTGGCTATATGTACGGACAGTGTTCAGCAGCGATTCTATTTCAGATGATGTTTTTCCATACAGCTTCAGATCATCCATGTAAAGGAGGTGGGATAGTCTGGCAGATGTTTCTGATGTTTGATAGCCATGTCCTGAGTTATTCAGTATAGCTGACAGAGGAAACAGTGCAATAACAAATAGTAGTGGTCATAAGGAATATTATTATTATTATTATAAAACTTTTATTCATAAAACATGAAAGTCGGTCAACTGAACATTCAAATTGACTGGCATTAATGGTTGATATGGGTTGCTGCCAACATCCTAGGTATCAACCAGGTATCTCCTTAAAATGTAAGAAGTTCCAAGTAGCGTAGTTTTTTGTAGCTTTGCTGGGGTTATTGCAGGAAATTGCAATTTCTTGATGTGTTTTGTAAAGTTTTTGGACATAGTTCCCAGTGCCCCAATGACAATGGGTATCACTGTTACGCGTTTCATCCATAATCATGTAGTTTCAATGGCCAGGTTGCGGTATTTCATAATTTTTTCCAGTTCTTTTTCTTTGACTCTGGCATCTCCTGGTACAGCGATATCAATCAGCTATACGCTGTGGTTCTCTACAACTGTGATATCTGGCATGTTGTGTTCCAAATGGCGATCTGTCTGTATTCGTAAGTCCCACAAGATCTTCACCCTCTCATTCTCGACAACTTTTTCCACCCTATATTCCCATGACTTTTTGGACACAGGCAAGTAGTATTTTTTACACAATGCCCAGTGGATTAGTTTAGCAACTTGGTCATGTCTAGTTTTGTAATCAGTTTGCGCGATTTTGCTGCACTCACATATTAAATGTGAAACAGTTTCAGCTTTGTTGTTGCAAAGTTGGCAATTTGGATTGTCAGTAGATTTTTGTATCTTTGCTTTCATGGCATTAGTTTGTAGTGCTTGTTCTTGAGCAGCCAGTATTAAGCCTTCTGTTTCTTTCTTGATGGTTCCCATCTTAAGCCATGCCCATGTCAAGTTGTTATCACATTTTCCTTCAATGTTTTTCAAATGTTGTCCATGCAAAGCTTTGGTTTTCCATCTATTTAATCTATCATCCAGCCGTTTTTCCTTATATTCTGCCTTTGTTTCTGTTATTTTGATAATGCTCTCTGTTTTCACGGCCTGCAGCAATTTTTCTGTACTTTGATTCACATAGTCATTCAAACTTCATTTTTCTTCTTCTACAGTTTGGTGGATTTGCAGTAGCCCTCTGTCCCCTATTCTTCTTGGCAGGTACAATCTGTCGATGTCACTTCGTGGATGTAGAGCATGGGGCATGTTCAAAAGTTTACACGTTTTCCAGTCTAGGTGTTCCAATTCAGCCAATGTCAAGTTGGTAATTCCAGCTGGGTAGTGTATCACTGGGACTGCCCATGTATTAATGGCTTTAATTATATTTCCACCATTCAGCTTTGATTTTAGTATTTTGCGGACTCTTCTGATGTATTCCTTTTGTGTTCACTCTTTGACTTTTCCATTCAAGATGTTATCTGCTTCCAATATGCCTAAGTATTTGTAACTATTATCCTTTGCTAGTGCTTTCATAATACTTCCATTTCCCAGTTCTATTCCTTCTATTTTTCTCACTTTTCTTCATTGCATAGATAATATAGCACATTTTCCAAGTCCAAAGTCCATTCTGATGTTGCTGCTAAACAGTTGAACTGCACTGAGTATTGATTCAAGTTCAGTGTGGCTTTTCACATACAGTTTTAAGTCATCCATGTATAGTAGATGATTTATCTTACCATGCTGGCTTGAGATGTAGTGTTCCAGTTTTGTGTTTCATAATATTATTGTCAGTGGAATTAATGCAATGTTGAACAGTAGTGGTGAAAGTGAGTCCCCTTGGAAGATTCCTCGTCTGATGATGATTTCACCAATGTTCTCCCCATTTGCTGTTAGAACTGTTTTCCATTTTTGCATATTTGCTTTCAAAAATGTGCAGATGTTTTTGCTGATTCCAAAGTTTTCCAGACATGCATTAATCCAACTGTGGGGTAATGAGTCAAATGCTTTCTTATAATCAATCCACGTCATATTTAAATTTGTTTTTCATCGTTTTGAATTTTTAAGTACCATTTTGTCAATGAGCAGCTGATCTTTTGTTCCTCTTGATTTTTTATAATTTCCTTTTTGTTCTACAGGATACAAATTGTTTTCCATCAGATGATTGAATACTGAATTTGCCAGTATTCTTGTAAAAAGTTTGAACGTTGTTGGCAGACAAGTAATTGGGCAGTAGTTGCTTGGTTCTGTGCTCTTTTCAGGGTCTTTCATTGTTCGACCAGTTGTTAACCATTCTTCACTTGTGGCATTTTGAAGCATTTCATCAAACTGAGTGGCCATGTGCTGATGGAGGCTGGAGAGGTGTTTAAACCAGTATCCATGCAGCTCGTCCAGGCCAGGTGCACTCCAGTTCTTGACCTTCTTTACTTGTTTTGCAACCATATCAGTGGTTATTACAATATTCTCCATTTTGTTTTGTGTTGCTTATTTTTGGATATCTTTCATCCAGGAGGCAGTTTTATTATGTTCCATTGGGTTTTCCCATAGTTCTTTCCAAAAGTTTAAGGTTGTTTCTTTACATGGTAGAACAGTAGGTTGGACATTATTTTAGTTAAGTGACCAATAGAAGAGGTGCTGGTTTTTTTCTGAACTGGACGTTTTCACGATATTGTTTTATTTGTCCTTCATATCTCTCAATTTTCTTTGCTGTTGCTATTGCATGCTGTTTTAGGTTTTCCATGATTTCTCTTATTGTTTTTTCCTCCAGGTTATAGTTTTTGTATAAACTATTTTTCAGCTTTTCATTCTTTAGTTTTCGTTCTTTCAAGTATTTCAATTTGCTGACATCTTGTAGTTTTTTTGTTTTATTTTCAGGTAGAATTTTCCACTTTGGTGTTCCAGTGGGTTTCTTTTTTGGCATTTTATAACCCAATTCTGCAGTTATAATGACGGCTGTACTGTACGTTAGTTGGTTTGTTTCATACTGTGTGCTGGATGGGATAGAAGTTAAAATGTTGTTCACAGCATTTAGTATATCTTTCACTCATTTGCTATGCACTTCACGGATGGCAGGCAGTCTTTTTCTTTCTGTGTTTTCTTTGATGTGGTTTTCAATCTTTTCTTTCAGTATTTTTGCTAGATTACTTAGCTCTACACTTTCGAGTTGTTGCACAGGGGAATCTTCATCCTGTGTGGTGGCTTCTTCTGCTGGTTGGTCAGTTTGTTGGTCAGTTTGTTCAGGTATTGGAAAAATTTCTTCAGCATGTTCATCATCATTGCTTGTTGTTTTGTTTTTAGCCAATGTTCCTAGATGTTGAATTTCCACATATGTAAAAACTTTATTACGGATGATGAAATGTCTTTGATCCATTAATCGTTGTTTGGTTACGTCACTTTCCGGATGCTTTTCCTTCCACAGTTGCATCATTCTTTTTTGAAATCCCCTGGCTGTTGGTTCTGCCAGGTAGTAGCATTGGATGATTTCTCAATTTTCTTCCGTTGTCCAGGTTTTGCACTTTTGTTCCAGTTGCTTTACAGTTGTACGCTCTAGTTCCCCAGCAGTAGCAACTGAGCCCTGTGGCCCATTTTTCAGCAGATGTCCAGGAGCCATAGCATCCTTGTTGACCCGGGTGATGACTGAACCGGTTTGGAATTTCTTTAATTTCTTCTCATCATTGGTGATGGGAAGTGCCTGGGTTGGTTCACGGTGGCAAAGCCACTACCAATCAGAAGACCGCACCCGATAGCTGTCCAGGTTCAGCCACAGGTTCTTGTTGTTGTTGTTGTTGTTGTTTCAGCCTTCCTGTGATTGGTTTGGTTTGGTCTAGCTACTGAGGCTGACACTTGTTTTCTGCAAGCACCTTGATATATCATGTTCTTATTGTGTTAACCAAAGCTGCAATGTATGGATATTCTTTCAAACAATGGATGCACAAATGCATTAATTCAGAGAAATGAAAGTACACACACACACACACACACACACACACACACACACACACCAATGTTGTTTGTGCAAGCAGCATATACAAACTAACATAGAAATAGGATGGAATGAATTTAAGATGGGAAAAGATGAAAATTTGAGCTGAATCATATTTGACAGATTCAGCCATCCTTAGCCAAGATGTTAGTGACTGTCTGCATCTGTTCATATATCCAACTGCATGAACTGATTTGCCTCACCTTGACAACCCCAACAGCTTGAAAGAAAAGTAAGCCATCTTGGAAACCATATGGTAGGAGGCTAGTGGGGGAATGGAGATACCTGCTACAAATCTTCCCCAAATAGCCAGGTTTCTATTGCACTGGATGGTATTAAATAAAAGCCCATTGTGATCTCCTCTTCAAAGGGCTTAGCCATGTGTTTCCCCTTTCCAATGACTGTCTAAATGTTTGCTTTAAAAAAGAGGGGACATGTATGTCACATTCAAACGTGCTATGAAACTTCTCTCTATTTCTCCAGAAGAAATCAAATGGATGTAAAATATGAAGTGGCATTGGATTTATTCTTTCCTTCATTTTCTTTTTAATACTTGCTTCCACATCTTGCATTGATTATCAGGACATTTTTTTATCATCTTTTTTTTCCCCAATAGACATTTTCAAGAATCTGCACTTGCCAAAACATTTTGAAAATGAGCAGTTAGGAAGAAGTAAGCTGCAACTGACAGCTTGTTTGATGTAATGGTTAAGGCATTAGGTTGGCAACTGGGAGATTGTGAATTCTAGTTCCTCCATAAGCACAAAGCCAACTGAGTAATCTTGAGCCAGATTTCTCAGCCCTAAGAGAAAGTTTTCCAAGAAAACTGCAAGGTTTTGCCCAGGCAGGTGTTAAGAAACATTTAAATGTTTTATGATGCAGGGTGTATACAGAGGAGGAAATCACCACTTTCCTCTTTTCTTAAATTAATCAAACCCCCAGTGTCATGCAACTATGCAAAGTTTTGTCATATTTGAGACTCCTGTTCAGTGGGTAATGACACAGTGGATAGATTCATATATTGTGCTAGGGAGCAATGACTGTCTTCAGGTCAAGCAAACTTCTTCAAGTTAATTTTTTTCCCCTTTTGATAAAGAATTTTAACCATGGTGCAGCTTAATAGTGTACTTTCACTGCTTATCTTTTTGTTTAATTGTCTATTGTTTTATTATTATATTGTTTAAAGTTTTTCTTCTATGGAACATTCTTGGATCATCTGGACACAAGTAGACAGTTCAATCAATTAATCTCAAAGCTTGATTTAGGCTCAGTGGATCAGGCAAACTCATTCATTAACTTATTTTGCCAATTTAATTATAAATTCAAGGATCAGTAACTATGGAACAATTTCAGTATCTCTCCACATAAAATGGTAAAATATCTGAAATCTGAACCCAGCCCAAATTGTTTCTATGCCTAATGTTTATTAATGAGCATGAAAAATGACTTCCTACAGGTGCTCCAACAGAGATTCTCTTTGAAGTGATTTACTTATTCCTGAATGAAGGGGATAGGACCACTTCCTAAATCAATTGACCAATTGATCCTATATTGGCGGAATGTGTAGCCAACTGGGGTACGTCAAGTCATATAACTGCATTTACCAATGTCTAAGATACATGTGTTTCCTTTTGCAGAAATACTGTTTTACAGGGTGGCTAAACAGAGCAATTCTTGCTGTGAATATTTACTGAATTCAGTACAATTCAGTACAATTGTAATTCAGGGACATGGTGGCTCAGTGGGTTAGGACGCTGAGCTTGTCAATCAGAAGGTCGGCAGTTTGGCGGGTCAAATCCTGAGTACCGCGTAGCAGAGTGAGCGCCTGTTACTCGTCTCAGCTTCTGCCAACCTAGCAATTTGAAAGCACATAAAAATGCAAGTAGAAAAATAGAGACCACTACGGTGGGAAGGTAACAGCGTTCTGTGCACCTTTGGTGTCTAGTCATGCCAGCCACATGACCACGGAGACATCCTCGGACAAGCGCTTGCTCTTCGGCTTTGAAATGGAGATGAGCACCGGCCCCTAGAGTTGGAAACGACTAGCACGCATGTGCGGGGGAACCTTCACCTTTACTTTACCTAATTTAATTTTAATATAGTAATCAAGCTAAATGAATCATATGCAATGATGTCTATATATTGTTGGGATTATTTATTTATTTATTTGTTTGTTTGTTTGTTTATTTATTTATATTTCATATTTCAAAACTGCCCATCTCCCTCAGAGATGGAATTATATCCATTCCAAATCAATATAAAACTTTTCCTGGTTCAACTTTGTTTTGTAAAATCACTGGTTCTTTTTTAGTGATTATATCAGTATTGTTTATTGTATATTGATTTTTTGAAGCCATTTGACAGTTTTTAAACTCTTAAAAACAACCCAAAATTATTTTCTGGCAATAAATAATTACAGTTTACAACTCTTGTTTTGATCATAGTGATTTCTCTCTTTCTCTTTTTCCTCTGTTTACCTTGCACAAATTCCTAGTAAAGCTTGCTATCACTTCTGCAGCATGGAGATTTTGTTCATTGTTACCAAGGAAGAAACAGTGTGACTTTAATCCATAGAGGGAAGTGAGGATTTTGCTAGATTATTCAGTGATTCGCAGCACACTCATCAAATCTTATGACTGTCAGGCAATGAAGTATTTGTAGGTTACATGGGGACAGCAAGTTGAAGACAAGGCTGCAGGTATAATCTAGAAAAATAATGTACAAACCAAATGGAAATATACCTTTGGGGTATTTCCCCCCTTCTCTTTTACATATTCAGTAACTAATTCAAAAGAAAACCTATAAAACGAGAGGCACAGAACACTACTTGCCAGTTTCTGCCATTGGCCACTTTCTAATGGCTTTCTGTTATGGATTAAAATTAAACAGTTACAAAGATGTGATCATTTCATGGGCAACTGCCCAGGAACCAGCAACACAAAACTTCTTTGAGATAATATCTTCTGAATACAAATGAGTGTCATCTCATTTAGCTTCCAAAGAGGAAAGGAGAAAAGAAGAAAAAAGGAGAATGGGAAATATTACAATAGTCAGCCTATTACGGTAGCAGAGAAAGATTACAATCCATTTTGCATCTCAAAAATGCAACCACTTATAGGGAAAAACAAGTACTGTAACTCCATCTAGAAATGTACATAAATATGAATAATGGAGTCACTGTTAATCCATTTCACAGGATGGCCTGACATTTCTAATGTAAGAGGTCTGCAGTACTATTTGCCAAAATCCCTTGAGTCCTAAGATCATTGTGATAAGCATACTAATTAATCACAACTTCCTGATAATCTTTTTCCCCACAGTAAAATGCTGCCAAAGTCCATCAGCAGATTTAAGTCCTCTTTGAGTTTCTGCTCATGTCTTCCCCATAACATGAGGAAGGTGGGTAAAAATTTGCTTCTCTTGCTTTGCACCATGGTCTGTAGTGAGCATCTGCATTCTGACACCTGATTAATGTGTATTGGTTCTCTGGAAGACTAAGATCTGGGTTGTGTAGTATTCTAATTCGTGCAGGAAGAGACACACATGCGGAAGAAATCCTTATGCTGCAGAAATTTCAATTTTGTTCAGAGAAGACAGCTGGATTGGACTACCAGGTTAGTGATATGCATTAATGGGATAGAAAATATATAAGATTATTGTAAAGGATTTTTTGAATTTTTTATATGTCTATTTTTGTAGCACAGGTGCCAGAAATATATGGTGTGTCAAATAACAAAGGTTCAAATTCATTTTCAAAATAATGCACTCTGTTAAACATGAAAAATTTGAAAAAATGTATTATGAATTAGGACAAGCACAATTGCACTGAGTATGCTTTAATTCTCAACAGATATTTATAGTCATGGTATCCACAGGAAAGTTCCAAAATCTGCAAGATATCAGGAACAGCACTATGATTGAGGGTCTATCCTTTTCAACATATGGTGCATAGTGATGTTTGGGTTAAGTTGAAGCACCTATAAAAAGATGGGGGGGAGCATAAGTCACTACACCATACCTTCCATTTTACAGATTTTGATCCCCCCACCACCCCACCCCCATAGGCACCACTGTTTATAGGAGTATATTATTCTTCACTACATCTGCTAACAGTATAACCCCATGGGGTTCCCAACATCTCTTAGCAATACCCAAAATGGCTCTGATTGCTTGAGGTTTGTGCATTTGCTGAGCCCTGGAATATTAAGAGAGTTTTGACTTTTAAAACAATTGCATTCTTTTGACTTTAAATTAAGAAAAATAATATTTCATGAGAAATGATATATATCTGCAATAGGCAATGTGGTTCACGAACAGATTGACATATCTTTTTAAAAACATTTTATGCACTTTTCTGCTGTTTCAGAACTTGCAAGGATGTAGGCTGGATTTGCCAAACTCAACACTCTAAATCCAGATTAACAAAACACAATTATCCAATATATACTGTAAGCTACCTTTTAATTCCCCATGTATCATTTTTGTGTATTTATAAGCTTGGTTTCTTGAAGTCCAAGGAATATATTTGTTTATATTTAACTTTAGTTCCCATAATATCAACAATTCCAGCATTACATACTCATTTCCCACTACTACTTTGCCCTCAAAATATTTTCTATTAGTTAGGATCAAGTAAAAGAAAGCTGATTCCCTTATGCTTTCCTACACCCTGCAAAGAGAAAATTGGCAGGAACACTGGTGAGTAATTTCCTGGGGGGAAAAAGATGGTGGACAGAGTTTATTTCTTCCATCACACCTCTTCACTAATATCCAAAAGAGTTGGATAGTTTTATTAGTAAACTCTAGTTTGTTTTTAGAAACTCCCATGTACATATTCTCCTTAGCTGGGTGACCAATAGGATATGTGAACAAAGATACTGCTTAGTTCAAGAGTGTCACCAAGTTCATTCCTTTGGAAGATGTCAACATTTTCAGAATACAATGCAATATCTCCTCTCTTTCTTCTTCTTCTTCTTCTTCTTCTTCTTCTTCTTCTTCTTCTTCTTCTTCTTCTTCTTCTTCTTCTTCTTCTTCTTCTTCACAATTTACATGCTTCCTGTTGTATATTCCAGTCATGAGAATCATCTCATCAAGTCTCTATTTTTTTATTAAATCATATTTCCCTTCCTGCACTAGGAGTTCAAACTCATCTTGCTTATTTCCCATATTCTGAGATGGTTATGACCTTTATGAGATAAAGTTCTGGTTTTTCATTAGGTGGTTTAATAGGTCCTACTTTAGTTATTATCTCTTTTTTTTTTCTTAAAATGTACAAGTCCTTATCTGAAATTCTAACCTGGATTTCCAGCAGTCTTTTCACCCAGGATTCAGATTAAAGCTTTCCTAAGCAAATTTGCTATGCTTTGGCCAAATATATCTTTTTCTATCTTTGTGAGATGTAATTTATCTTATGTTAGCAGTCCATTGTCCAGGTAATAAATGAAAACTAAATCTCATTCAATATGATAAATAAGAATTTGCTTTTAAATATTCTTTCAAAGTAAAAGAAGGTGAAGGGTGCTAAGTAGAGAGTAAGGTTCCTGTTTACTTATAAGTTGGCATGTCATTTTATTAGGCAATCATTAGGAAAGGTTAATAGTTAAAAATGTTTAATAATTGTTAATATGGAATAGTAAGATACACCCATTTTTTAACTTTCTGACCTAGAAATCTATGTATTAAAGCTGGGACTCCCTACATCAAATACCAGAAAGTTCAGAATTCTCAACTTTTGTATGATCTCCCATTCATCTTAATTTAAAAACAGTTTACACCTTCCTTGGAAAAGGGAAAGAGTTGGGAGTGTAAAATAATTGTTCTATGCATTTCCATAGGAATAAATTCTATGCATTTCTACAGGAACAAACAAGGCTCTTGTTCTTAAAATAATCTGTGTAGGATGTAAGCCACAAGTAAAGTCCACATTGTTAGCTAAGAGATTATACAGAATCAGAAATCTAGAAAAGGAGGCTTTGTTCATTTTTCATAATCTTGTGAAACTTCAGGTGAAAGTTTGATAAAATAAAGCCCCACTTTTCAGGAAAAAAGAAAATGTTTTATGTACTATCGTGGAAAAAGGCCATTAAAAGACACAGGCAGCACATTACAAACATCTCATTTTAGGAATCAGAGGTTTATTTATTGAAATTTAGAACACAAAGCAGTCACATACATACTTATACCCATTGCAATGAGAACCAGCTTCGGACTAGCAGTCATAGCAGTGACAGCTAGTACCATGTGGTCCCGAACCACATCCAGACTCAATCTTTTATATCTTAAGTCATCTTAAACCACAGATAGATGGTCAGCAACATTGCACTTTCTGCAGACTTTCTGCTGATCATAACTTTCCACATACCTGTGTACATCGAAACCCGCATCCATCAGCTACTTTTAGTTCTCCATTTCTCACAGTTCCAGTCCTTATGTTCTAAATATATTTGAAATGAGCAAGCTTAACAAAATCATACAAAGTAAAGTACATTTGCAATTGGGATTACAAATACCTCATTCGGATTGTAAAACTGAGCATAGCACAGACTTTGGTTCAATACTTTTCCCATGAGGCCTGATTTAGTTCACCTGGGTCTAAACCTTGCATAGAAGAACAATAGCCAATATTTTCATTTCTCACAGTACCTTCCAGAATATATATTTGGCATATACTGAAATGGACACTGAAGGTCACTGTCATTGTTTGATTAATTATTTCAGGTAATTTAGCATTATTTTTTAATATACAATGATCTGTTCAAGGCAAACAACTGATAAATTAACATAGCCCAAGTCCAGATCACAATGCCTTTTCCACAAGACAAAAAACAGATCTAGACTGTGACTCCAACTACAGGCTTAGCTCTTAATAAATTGGAACAGACCCATAGTTGCCATGGTGGTTATGAACTTCCAAGCCACTTTGACTCTGGGTCCAAAGAAGGCAGGCTGAAGTGCCACAAGACCATATGTTGGGGAATTCTACTCTCAACTCAGCCACAGAATAGAGATGCTCAGGCAAGGATACTGCTACACTGCAAAAGGAGGAAGGTTAATAAGAAACAGTCCCAAATGTTCCCTAAAGTCCAATCTCAGAGAGTTCTGCATCTAACTATGTGTGGAACAGCATCATTAAGGCTACTAGAGACCCAAATAACAACAGTCATATCCCCAACTCTGCCCAGAGTCACAGCTGATGCCATATACAAAACAATGAAGAGCACATTTCCAGGAGGAGAACTCATCCCTCAACAAAGTTTAAATGATGCATGCCAGACCAACATCATATTTAGAATCAAACCCTAGATGTGGTAAGTTTTATTGCAGGTTGATCTGGTATTAAATAGCAACAGTTGCCATCCAGAGATATTGAAGGTCCAGAAGCCAGTCCTGTGACTTAACACAGGAGGCCAGAATACTAAAAGTTTTAAACTCTTAGGCTACTTTTCCGAAGAGTTTTTCTGTCAAATATTTATAATGATAAACATATTTATTTATTTAAAACATTTATAAAGCTGCCCATCTTAAAGTCCAATACGGGGTAGCTTACTATGCTGCCCCACTCATTCACACATGTAACTGTGGTTTAGTGAGTTTATTAATATTCCCAGCAATTCCTTTCACCAAAAACTCAGGATTGTCCCAATTGAGTCCAGCCACAAGCAGGCCAAATTTCTTTTATAAAAAGAAAAAAGCCTTATGGAGGTTCTCTGCCTATAAAGTCTAAAATGAATAGAACAAGCTACTTTACAGGCAATATTACTTTGTTGACCACAGATTTGTCAGTCTTAAACTACCTTTCCAAATCCAAGAACAGTATATATCAGATATAAGTATAGTGTGCATTTGTAAAATCAACATGTTTTATTTCTTCCACTGGCCCTGGACTCAATTACATTCAAGAACTGCCAGGCTTCAGGAGGAAAATAATGTTTTCAAAATCTCCAGAAACCCATTTACTCTTCAGATAGGACTTACTATCCTACAGCATAATTAAAAGCAGAAAAGGAAGGAAGGAAGGAAGGAAGGAAGGAAGGAAGGAAGGAAGGAAGGCAGGAAGGAAGGAAGGAAGGAAGGAAGGAAGGAAGGAAGGAAGGAAGGAAGGAAGGAAGGAAGGAAGATTATTGGTGTAGGAGAGCTCACTCGCCCAATTTCAATTACTTGTGAATTGACAAGAGATATACCATAAAATAGCTCACAGTGCCTCTGAAGATCCAGCCACAGCTACAGACAAAACATCAGAAGAAAATAAAAATAAAACTAGACCATGATCATTCATCTTGAAAGCTAATCACTACTTAAGCACATTCCACATTTTCAGCCCATATTCCTTCAGGTCAAAAGATTTTACCCTGACATAACAAATTCAAGTAATTAAGTTTAAGTAGTTAGAAGCCTTTGTAAAAAGATTAAAATTCAAATTGTACAAAGTTTGATGATTACTTATCACTTCCATTCCCAAATGATATTTGAGTTAAAAACACAAATAAATGTTTCTGTAAAGATAAATTAACATATTCTAGGAATGAAAGGTTTAATACATCACAGCAGGATGCAAGTTATATATCTGAGATGCTTAATAGAACAAACGACATTTAGTAATAATTTTTCCATTATTTTCAGTTGATTGTTATGTAATGCAAGATATAGTGATGTTTGTTTCCATCTGGCTTCCAGGCATCTACAGTTGCTCTATTTCGGTTAATTCATTCATGTTAGGCATTGTATTATGCTTTTCGATCTTGTGGGAACCAAAAGGCTGAACCTTTAAAAGAAAATATTCACCACCTAACCAATTGCACTGTCTCTCATTTTCTCTCTCTGCCTGCTACCACAGAAATGAGATAGTGACACAGCAGTTGGCAGCCAGCTGGCTCAACAGTTATGGTTTGAATAATTTTGCAAAGGAGAGAGAATATCATTGATTTGACCCAGATGTTGCATTATTTGACCCAGACTTTGAGCCATGGGTATAGTACTAAATCACCAGATCAAAGAGGTAAAAAACCATTTCAAAACATTATCCGTCTCAGGTCTAGCTCCCATAATGATTGTGTTTAAATCATCTATTAGGGGGGGGGGGACCACTTTTCTCATCCAGTTCTTAAAACTCTCTCATAAAGATTCTGGAATACTTCTAAATCACTAACTTCACCATATAGTTTAACTTGTGATTGGCACTGCATTCTAAGTACTTTTCCTTGAAGTTAATTCCAGTTTATTTCAGTAAAGCATCTTCAAAGTCAGTATATGGTTGAGATAGCAGCTTTGTTTTCAGAGTAAAATAGACCTGATTGCACTGTAAACACCTTATGCCTAAAACTTCATATCAAATTCTTCTTCAGTAAACTTCACACTGTTTTCTTCACCAGAACCTATCATGCATTGTGGTTCTGTGACATTTTCTCTCTCTCTCTCTCTCATCACATGTCAGAGATAGACAGCCTAGTGCCCCCCATTTCCATAATCCCTGGCAAGCATAACCAACAACCATGATTGCAGGGGTTGTAATCCAAAGAGTTTGAAGGACCCAGTTGTAACTCTTATGTGAGCAATGTTTCAGAAGTAAATAATAAAAGGAACCAAATCATGAATCATTAACCTCATCATTATCATCATCTCAAGCCTTCACCTTCTAATTTAGGAACAAATCAGTTAAGTTCAAATCTGTCCTACCTTTATTCTCAGAAGCAATGAAGGAATACAAAGATATAATTATGAGGAATAATCTGTGACTTTTTGAAGGTGAATACCATTTAATGGGAAAATTTTGCTGCAAAGCAGACACATCTTTTTACATTCATGCATGACTTATTAGTTTGTCTTTTACTTTCAGATTATTTAAGACATATTTTGTGGCATGACTGTTTCCAGGCTCAGATATTCATAATGTACCAGTAAAGATGTGGGGAGGGATAACTGTAAATCCAACCTTCTCAGAATTCCCATTTCTTCATAATGAAGACATGTTTCTGTCTCATTTGCATCCATTAAACAATGCCACTACCTAGCAATATTTTACCTAGTGGATTCAAAGTGCAAACATTGGCTCTCAGCTGAGTGTAGAGACTGGTTTGTGCAAGTGAACCACAAATTAAGCAAAGCTACTATGCTATTACTGATTTCCTTAAATTAATGTAATTATTATCTGGGTAATTAGTCATCAGAGTGACTTGTTCTGTTATTCATTAACTGTGAAATTCTTCCTAGCTGCAGAGGGATAAATGCAAAACCATCCATACACTGCACAAATGCTGATTAGGAAACCACATCATCCAAGAAGAGCAACGTGATTTCTTTTCGTCTTCAAGTATCTTTTTCAGGTACTGGTAAAATGCATCAGTTCAGCATACTGTGAATCAACTCACCCTCTTAGAAATGAAAAGACACTTTGATTTATTCTCTGCGTGGGCAGACCCAGATACGGCACAGATTTCATAGCTGCAGCAGAAATGCTGAATTGATATGCAAAATAATTCTGCAGCATAAACAAAACATTTAAAACACTGAATTTTTGTTGTCTTTCCACAGTGGAGGAAAGACTGAGGTTAGAAAATATAAAATGTCTTAACTGCTACAGGTGCATATGCCACAGAATAGTTTTCCACTCATAAAAATATTCTATTGCTTCCAAAACACCAAGTAGTGCATTAAAACTGGAAGGTTATAATATTAATTATTTATAAATGGAATGAATACATTTTGATATCAATTGGCAAGATTTGGTTAGCATTAGACATGCTTGAGTGCACTGAAGGCAAAAAAAGAAGGAAATGACAAAGGATGAGATGGTTAGATAGTGTTATTGTCACAATGAACATGAATTTGGGCGAACTGCAGGAGACAGTGAAGGACAGGAAGCCTAGTCCAGAGGCCCCCAACCTTTTGGGCATCAGGGACCAGTTCTGTGGAGAAAGATTTTTCCACAGACCAGAGGAGGCATGGTTTCATGAGATGCCTGCATCCAGTGGATGTTGCTTCACTTATTTGTGCAGCCCAGTTGCTGGTATGCCGTAGCCCGGTGCCGATCCACAGACTGGGAGTTGGGGACCCCTGGCCTAGTGTATATAGTCCATGGAATAGTAATGGATTGGACACAACTTAGCAACTGAACAACAACCTGAAGAACAACATGGTTGCGTGCAACCAATGCAATCAACCACAGTGATTCTCTTAACAAACGTGGAAAGAAAAGTCGTAAAATGGGGTAAAACTCATTTAACCAATTTCTCACTAAGCAACACAAATATTGGGCTCAGTTGTGGTCATAAGTTGAGGTCTACCTGTATTATTCGAAGAACTAAAGATAAGCTGGCTTATTAGAAAGCCAGATGCAGCCAGTTTTCATGAATGAAAAGTCTAAAATGTTTTCTCTTTCAAAATTATTTTGTTTATTCATTCATTCATTTAGTGTATAGCATCTACAGAGGTTATGCAATCACTGCAATATACTGCACTTCATTGATAAAACACATGTACAAACACAAATATAAACTTAAATAAAGCATCAATAAATATGTGTATGTAAAGTATGTGGAGAATAGAATAGGCAAGATAAAATATTAAAATAGGGTAAAACCATGATAAAATTGCCATAATATAGCACCATAGTGCTTCAATCACTCAAGAATATAATTCTTGCCATATCTGATATACTTTAGTTCTTTGAAATTGCAACTGACAATGTTAAAAGCAGTGTGACAATTAAATTAAGGTGTTCATTTGGAATAATGTAGAAAAAAAAGATAAATCAATCTCCAAATAAGCTTCTTCACATCCTGCTCATTAACTTTAAATAAACATTGATCTTTAACACCTGTGATTTCTGATTTCCAGGGTGAAATGATTCAGTCAGGATGGGCGTTCTGTCAGAATGGCAGCATGTTGAAATCCATCCACTATACATCATTTTTATGGAACTATTTTACTACCCATAAATGTCAGGCAGCCTTTTTCACTTTTAGAAAAGTAGCCAATCAAATTCAGAAGAAATTATTGAGGCCCATTAGCTTATATTACTACACAGGTAGGCCTCAACTTATGACCATAATTAAGCCCAATGTTTCTGTCACTAGCATGGCAGTTGTTAAGTGAGATGCCCCATTTTATGAACTTTTTGCCACAGTTGTTAAGAAAAATCACTACAGTTTTTAAATGAATCATGTGACTGTTAAGTAACAATCCTCTATATTTTTTAAGTGAATCACTGCAGTTGTTAAACTAGTAATGCAGTTGTTAAGTGAATCTGGCTTCCTCCATTGATTTTTTACTGGTCAGAAGCTGGTGAGGAAAGTCACAAATGTTGATCACATGACCCGGGATGCTGCAGCTGTTATAAATACATGCTGGTTGGCAAACATCTGAATTTTGATCATGTAACTTTGGGGATGCTGCAATATTCGTAAGTGTGAGAACTGGCTATAACTCGCTTTTTCCAATGCCATTGTCACTAAATGAATAGTTGTAAGTTGAGGACTACCTTTGTTGCAGAGAATTCTTATTTCTTTCTTTTCAGGACACTTCTCTGGCCACTGATCAGAAAAAAAAAAACATAATCAAGGGCTTGAGAAATGTAGCCAATATTTCTGGTGAGACGATATTGTATCAACTTTTTGGTTTTGAAAGTGAAAAAATGCTTTATAAGAGCTTTATTAAATTTCAAAATCAAACATTAAAATGCAAACCAAGATAAGCAGGAAAAGGGAGAGAGAATAACATTATAAATTAAAAGGGAACAAAAAAATGCAACAAATAAACTTATAACAAAGATGACCTCCAGCTTTTTTTCAATCCAGAGATGATAATAATACAACAACCTCTCTCTAAATTTAAATAATGTCACAGCATCTTTCTTGAGTGTGTTTCCCCATGGGTAGTGAAGAAGTAGAGATGGTAAGTTTATGTTCTCCTTTTATGGAGATTCCTGTCTCAATATATATTAAGCCTATTTTAAAGAAAATGCCAGAGAAAGGAAAACATTTTCTTTCTTTCTTTTTTCTGATTGAGATGCAGTTGTAAAAGTGACCCAGTTTTGCACAACTGCTGTTGTAATAAATCAACAGCTGACCAAATCAACAACTTTTACTGAAGTTATTTGAGATTTTGCTTTGTGCTTAATGCCACTGTCAAAACTATAAGCAGGTGTTTTGTTTTATAGCTGTACTTTGACAGTAATAAATACCTATCTCCTGCGTACAACCTATAAAAGATTGGAGCTTGATAGTTGGTTATTTTTAAAAACAAAATAGGAAAAAAATGATTCACCTCATCTTTAAAGAAAAGCAGCTCCCCCACCACAAAATAATACCCAGAAAAACCCTGTTCACTTTTCCACAACAGTAAAGATTCAATTTTAAATACATTATTTTCTATGAGGGTGAAGAAAAGTGAGAAACGTAGAAAAAAGCCAAGTTTGCTTTTAAAAGATTTAGTTACCAAGAAGTGTAGGAATAGGAATATGTATGTTTTGAATCATACAGCAGACATTGATGTAGGAATTTGTCCCTTTTTGACATGCTTGATGTGCTTGGCTTCCTGTTCATACTCTGGAGATCCAGACTTAAAGATGCTGCTCCATTCTTTAGCTGGCTCTTCATTTTCAGAGGAAGATTGAATTGGAGAAAAAAGAGAAAGTAGAAAACTTGCAAACAAAGCAGATGGAAAAGAAAGGATGGGAACTTGAAAAAGAAGATTGGCTCTGGGCTTAAAATTACTATAAATCACTATAGCATTGAGCAATTCATAATGAAAGTTTAAATCTCATTTTAGATGGAGTTTGGCTTGGCCTTTAAAATATTTCCCTAGGATATTAGAATAAGGTTGACTTGAGGTGTTCCGAGCGATCCATATTCACTCATTCCCATTAGCTAGTATAAATTGTCACAGCATTGGAGAGGATTTCTCATAATTTTATTTCTAGTGCTTTCAAACATCTACTATCAGCCAATATTAAAAAAAAAAAAACTATTTGTCCATTACAGAGCCCCTGTACTGGTTGTCCTTGACTTACAATCATTTGTTTAATGATTGTTTGAAGTTACAATAGAATTAAAATATGTGACTTATGGACATAGTCACACTTACAACCATTGCAAGCATCCCCACGGTCAGGTGATCAAAATTTAGATGCTTGACAACTGGTTCATATTTATGATGGTTGCAGAGTTCCGGGGTCATGTGTTAACTTTTTGTGAACTGCTGACAACCAAAGTCAATGGAGAAGCCAGATTCACTTAACAACTGTATTACTAGCGTAAGTTGAGGACTACCTGTATACTTGAAATCTATATTTTCTCCATTGTCCCTCACAGGTTTCCACAATATTGCTAAGTGAAGTCTGGTATATTGTCTCATCCAGACTCACAGCTTTGTGAGCTGAATTGTCCAGATGAGATGTGTTATGTCCTACCTCATCTCCCTAAACACAACAAAGTTGATATCTATAGACAAAGATGCTTCTCTTCTTCTGGAAATATTAAAACCATCTCAGCAGAGAAAGAATTGTACACAATTAATTTGATCTCCAGATTACACTGAAGTGGGTTCTGGATTATACAATATTTGAAACCAAAGGAAGATTTGTAAAAGGAATGAAACATTGCCCTATTCAGTACCAGCCTCCAGACAGTTTGCTTCTTTGTAGGAAGCAGAGTGCAAATATGTTTCCTCTCCTTATTTTTTTTCACAGAGAGAAAATCAGAAGCAAAATTCTTTAAGTGATGATCTCTGAGCAATCTTCCAATTCCATGATTCTATAAAAGGAAAATTACTCACATACAGAGTATTGAAAGGGTCACCTTTCCTGCCTGAGCAGGGGGTTGGACTAGATGACCTCCAAGGTCCCTTACAAATTATTATTATTATTATTATTATTATTATTATTATTATTATTATTATTTACACAAGTCTACACACAATTTGGTATGACCCTTCTTCATGATCAGTAACTCATGAATTAAATATATAAAACATATTATGTTTGGAAATTCTCATCAAATCAGAGTATCCAAATGCAGTCACGTATTTTTATTAATGGTATACAGAGAGGAATAAAGAAGACATCCAAGAATGCACCAAGGCAAATTATCAAATTATGAAAAGGAAATTAAGCCTTCCATGAGCATGCACATGATAGCCTAGTTCAAACAAAATTAAGTATGATTCTACATCTCCTCCCTCTTTTTTTAAGCAAACAATGTTTTGCAATGTTTTTCTCTAGAGGAATGCAAAAATTATGAAACTGATCTCTGAATGATAATGGAATGGTATGGGATAGGATAGGATAGGATAGGATAGGATAGGATAGGATAGGATAGGATAGGATAGGATAGGATAGGACTGGAAGGGATCTTGGAGGTCTTTTAGTCCAGATCCCTGCTTAGGATGGATTAGATGGTAATGGCAGGGCTTTTTTTCTCATAGAATGCTCAGAACAGCGTTCTGGCACCTTTGTTTTTGCAAAAAAAAAAAAAAAAAGCTCCCTCTATTGGCTTTAGGAGTAGGCAATCTTGGCCCTTTTTTATGACTCATGGACTTCAACTCCCAGAAATCCTGAGCCAGCCACGCTGAGCGGAAAGAGAGAGGTTTCCAAGCTGAGCCATGCTGGCTCAGGAATTCTGGGAGTTGAAGTCCTTGAGTCATAAAAGAGCCAAGGTTGCCTACCCTGCAGTAGAGGAGGACATTAAAATTATTTACAAGGTTACTTCTTTAGGAACTAAACTTTTAGAATCTAAAACAGCTAATTCAAAAAAAGCCAACAGGAAAGAACCTCACATTTTTCATCTGCTTCTGTCTTTTTGGAAGGTAAAATTAGATAACAAAATAATCTATTTCCTATGTTAACATCTCTGCAATGAAATCAATAAAGGTAACAAGAAAGAAATGAGAAACATTTTTCTCAATGTAATATGTCTAATTTAGCTGATGCTAAATTACACTTTTGAAAACTATTTTGAATCTATAATAATCTATTACAATTGAACCACTTTAAATTAAACAATTCTTAAGAATGAAATATTCTTAATTTGGACTTCACTTTTACTGTTTGGACTGTTGTGTGTTTTGGAAAATAGATTATTTAGAATCTAGTTATGCACTTCAGTCTTTAAATAATTAACCTAGTATATACATAACAATATATGATGTTTTCCATGGTGAACTTAACATCAATAATAACATTTATTAAAAAGGCTAAAATAATTTCTGTTGGTATTATCTGTACATAAACATTTTGTTTAGTCACAATCTTTCACTTTTCACATTCTGGAGAAGCAGTGGTCATGTATCCTAGCAAAAGATGTTACATATATGCATAAGTATAGTCAGTAGCATATGCCTTTTTAAAAATATCAAACATGCAAAGAAACAAAAATAAGTCCAAAATATCTGTATTACATCCAGAAATGCCAACTTTGCAACCAATATTTCTCATCCATAACTATGGCACCCTAAGGATACCTGCATACATGCAAATGCTTCTGTGGGATCAGTAACACAGCAGGGATTGCTTTTCCTTCCAGTAACAGATTGCTGGGAAATACCAAACATGGCCTCGACAATTCCAATGGTTGTTACAAATTTTTCTGGATGTGGTTGGAAAGATGCTGTTTGGCACCGGGGACCACTGCCATGAGGAACACAGATCTGGGTTGGGGTTCGGAGCAGCTCTGGGTGGGGGCTCAGCATGGGCCACAGCATGGCAACTGCAGGGAGGGGAATCCCCACGGCAGCTGTGGGGAGGGTAATTCCCATGTCATGTGGCTCCGAGCCACAGGGGCGGGGGTGCAAAGGACTGGTAGTGAGGCCATAGCAAGACACCAGCATCACTCCCAGTGACAGCATCTCTGAGTTCCGGCACCTTTTTTTTTAAGAAAAAAAAGCACTGGGTAATGGTATAGGAAACCCTATACCATTTCAGACAAATGGTTGTCCAACCTCTTCTTAAAAACATCTAGTGTTAGAGCATTCACAACTTCTGGAGGCAAGTTGTTCCACTGATTAATTGTTCTAACTGTCAGGAAATTTCTCCTTAGTTCTAGGTTGCTTTTCTCTTTGATTAGTTTCCATCCATTGCTTCTTGTCTTGCCTTCAAGTGCTTTGGAGAATATCTTGACTCTCTCTTCTTTGTGGCAACCTCTTAGATATTGGAACACTGCTATCATGTCACCCCTAGTTCTTCTTTTCATTAGACTAGACATACCCAATTCCAGCAACCATTCTTTATATGTTTTAGCCTCCAGTCCCCTAATCATCTTTGTTGCTCTTCTCTGTACTCTTTCTATAGTCTCAACATCTTTTTTACATCGTGGTGACCAAAACTGGATGCAGTATTCCAAGTGTGGCCTTACTAAAGCATTATAAAGTGAAATTAACACTTCACATCATCTTGATTCTATCCGTCTGTTAATGCAGCCTAGCACTGTGTTGGCTTTTTTGGCAGATGCAGCACACTGTTCACTCATATTTAAGTGATTGTCCACTAGGTCTCTGAGTGTTGGCTATTCCTGCCAGCTTGGTGTCATCTGCAAATTTGATGAGTTCTCCATCTATCCCCTCATCCAAATAATTGATGAAGATGGTGAAGAGTACTGGGTCTGAAACAGAACCTTGGGGTACTCCACTGCATACTTCTCTCCATGTAGATGCAATTCCATTGAGGACTACACATTGAGTGTGGTTGGTTAGTCAGTTAAAAATCCATCTAGTCGTGATGCTGTCTAAACCACATTTTTCTATCTTATCTAGTGGTATGTTGTGGTTTACTTTATCAAATGCCCTACTGAAGTCCAAGTAAATTATACCCACAGCATTCCTCTGGTCCACTGATGAAAATCTTCCTAGGCAGATGTCTTTTTATTTTTTCCAGCTCAATGGAATTTTGGAAATAATTAGTGTAAAGAAGCTGAGAAAATCTGTCTGTCCATCTGTAGAATAAATGTCCCAAAGCAGAGCAAAAATGGGGCAACTTTGGTATGGAGAGAGAAACCAGCAAAAAAAAGTATCAATTCACACTTGAGCTACATCCAGTTGGAGGTGAGAAAGAAAAAAATCCAGAAAACATTTTACCCTGGGCTTTCCTAGGAGAGCAACAGGATGGTGGTGCTGAGAATGTGGTTGACTGCTCCATTCAAAGCCCTCTTCCTTTCTATTAAGCATCTTTGTATGATGAATGAGCATTAAGTAAAATATTATCTTTCTAAAGGAAAGATAGACATTTAAGATTCAAGACAGTTGTACTCCCTGGAAAAAATGGCAATGTGCAATTGATTAGTACTCTGCTTACACTTTGCCATACCAAAGCCTTTCTTCATTACAAGGAAAGACTGATATTAGTGGAAGAGCAGGAACAGTCCAGCCTGCATGTTTCTATTAGCCCATTGTCATCTTTTGGAACAGACAGTCAGTCCTATCATTAGGAAGAGTCAGACACTCACCTCAAATGTGAGGGGAACAGTTGTGGTGGAGCCCTAGCCTTTCTTCCCTCTGTTTCCCTTGTGTGTGTGGACCAAAGTCCAATGCTGGAGCAGAGTTAGCACAGCGGCTGTCTTTTTCTGGTTGGCTTTCCCTGTCAGGGGACCCATGTTGCACTCCCAGGCTGTGCCCATTTACAACCACCTCCCCATTGAATTGACTGCAAGAGTCCTCAGAGAGTGTGAACTGCTCTATTCTGATGCCGGTTTCTGGCCCTGGGAATGGGCCTGGCGCATGGTCCTCACTTTGTGACCATTCTGCATAACGCTTATGCAAAAATCTATCAAAAATCTCTAAAGCAGGTTTAAAAAGTTAAGCAAAGATATTATTCCAAACTTGTATCAGATTAAGAAAACTGGAACCAGAAATGAACCCCATTAAAAAAGAGAGACATATCTAAACAGGAACTAGCTGAATCAGCAAACTTTTAATAGACATAGAGGTTGAAGCATGCAAGTCTTCCGAGCATTCACAGTCATATTCAATTCAGAGTCATATTCTTCTTGTTCAGATAAAGGTTTCCCTGCCCAACCATGTCTGGCTCTAGGGCACAGTGCTCATCTTTGTTTCCTGGCTGAGGGAGCCAATATTGTCCGAAGACATTATTGTGGTCGTGTGGTCACCATAGCTATAAACCAAGGTGCATGCAATGCTGTTACCTTCCTACCAAAGTGGTACCTATTAATCTACTTGTATTTGCCTGCTTTCGAACTACTAGGTGGGCAGAAACTGGGGCAAGGAGCGGGAGCTCACCCCACTGCATGGTGCTCAGCTCTTGAACCCGGGCTGTCAGCTTTCCATCTGACAAGCTCAGCACCTTAAATACCATGGAATTATTTCAGGATAATAATATGTTTCTGTTCTGCATCATATTATTGTTTTAATATTAATTTTATTTAGCCTATAAGATTAGGATGCCCGTTGCATAGGCTTTTACTTTTATTATTTTTCCAAAGTGATAGGCTAAAAAGTAACCATGTTTACTGAATGTGAAATTGTCTTGGAAGGGAAGTTGCTAGATCATTCTTTGGGCAGGAAAGGCAGGAATTGTTTAATTATTTAATGGATCTGTGAACAGCTTCTCATTAGATTCATAATCCCAAAGCAGAACATAAAAGCCAGACATTTCTATTTCAACAAAAGACGATTAGCTGAAATTGGCAGAAGGCCATTGCTCTTCAGGGACCAGTGCTGGATCTGTCATCTTCATACTGTAAATAACATAGACATTGCGCACTATTCATCCATTCAAAGGAAACATTTTCCCTGGAGGCAGCCTGTAATATTGATGGGACATTATTTTCCTTAAGAGAAAAATTCAGCTTAGCTACAATTAATAGTGCCAGGCAAAGAAATTCTCCTTTATTGTTTTTCTTTGTTTTGGTTTCTGTCAATTCTCTTTCAATTAGATGGAAGATAATCAGCTATTTTTTTTTTTTTTTAAAAAAGGTAATTTCCTAAACATTCTCATGCAGCTTGGATCTTAGTGTGGGCAAGAGAAGGGTGTTACTGGCTTGTCTTTTATTATGCAAATGTGTCCACTGCTCTGCCACTTCCCTGACTTTTTAATATTCCCATTAAATCCAGAAGAAAATTTGGGGGGCATGCTTCCTCCTATTAAACTTTTTCAGCAATGTTGCTACTATCTATTCCATTGGAGAATCCAGCCCTTGATAAATTGTTGAGCATTTTTCTTTTTTCTTTAGAAAAGGGTGAAGAAATCATCCACTTGCTTTCCCTGTTAGAAATCTGGCAGAGACTGTCAAGAGGCAATTTGTGTTCAGTCTACCTCTGCCCAATGCAAACACTTTGTGGGGAGACAAAGGAAGTATCTTCATGGCTTAAAAATGGGGGTTTGGGACTGCAGTAAAAAGAGTGTCTAGTTTGACCAGCAGTTACAAGAAAGTGGGAACTACCCCTGTAATGTATTGGGCTTGTTTTGTTAAGGGAACACCACATGGGTAATTGCTGGGAAGTTGCTTGAGCAGGGAAGCTGGCTAAGGGCCCCCAGCTCCTCAGACAACCCGTCTCCAGCACCGCTATTGGTTGCTTTAAAACTATTGGCCGCCGCCTAGAGGCCAGGGTATAAATTGCTGCATTTCTCAGTTCAGATCCTGCAAGCAATAAATAATGATCTTGCTGAAGTCAGTTGCCTCGACTGAGACATTAAGCAAAAAACCCAGTACATAACAACCTCAAAGAGCTTGCTATAATATAGGCTTTTCAGACCCCATCAGGAGACACCAAACTGTAAGCAAAGATATTCCAAAAGACCATCCATTCAGTTAAGGCAGTAGTTCTTCTTGCAAAAGTAAATAGTCATTTCCACACAATGTTCCTAAAGGTTGTCATTATATGCTTCATCTGTAGAAATGTTAATCATGAATGAAGGCAAATATACATGTCCCAGGATAATGTTGCAGGATCCAAACTGGATCACCAGTGACTGAACCAGATTGAATCCTGCAAAAGAATTAATGTATATAGAATATAATATAATCTATAATGTATATAAAATATAATTTCTCCATAATGTATATGGGTCAATATAAAAGAGAAAAAAAGTGACATTACCTTAGGTGTATATTACAGGCCACCCAACCAATCAAAAGAAATAGATGAACTCTTTGCCAACCAGTTAACAAAAAGCATACCTCAGTAGTAATGGGAGGCTTCAACTATCCAGATATCAACTGGGAGACAAACTCTGCAACGAGCGGGAGACCAAATAGATTCCTAACCCACCTAGCTGATAACTTTGCCATCCAAAAGGTGGAGGAGGGAACTAGATGTAAAACTTAATTCCAACTCATAGAAAAGAAGTGATAGAGAGAGTTGAAGTTGCCAGAACCTTGGGTGAAAGTATCATACTGGAATTTAATATAACGCAAACGTTAGCTACAGAAAACAATAAAACCAGTATCTTGAAATTCAAAAGAGCTGACTTTAACAAACTCAGAGAGAACCTAGGAAAGATCCCATGGATGAAAATCCTAAAGGGGAAAACAACCTAAGAAATGTGGGAAACTCTGAAAAATGTGGTCATAAAAGACCAGACCAGCATAATACCACTGAAAAGAAAAACAAGAAATTCAAGAAGAAACCAGCATGGCTGCACAAAGATCTCTCTGACACCCTGAAAGACAAAAAAGACAAATACAAAAAAAGGAAAGAGGGGCACATAACTAAGGCCAATTATCAGCAGAGAGCCAGAACATGCAAAGATGAAGTCAGGAAAGCAAAGGCTCAGAACAAACAAAGACTTGCAACAGAAATTATGGATAATAAAAAAAGGTTTCTTCCAATGTATTAACAACAGAAAAAAGCCAAGGAAACTGTAGGTCCTGTAAAGAGAGAAGATGACAAGGAAATAACAGGCAACAGTCTTCACACAAAAAGAAACTATAGCCTAACTTACCAAAAAACCCACTGCAAAAGACAAATTAGAAAGAAAAATTAAAATAAGCAAGAAAATAGTAAGAGAACACCTATCCGACCTTGATGAATATAAATCACCAGGGCCTGACAGATTATATTCCAGAGTTCTGAAGAAGTTGGCAGATGTTATCTCATTAACCATTGCACCACATCTTTCAAAAATCCTGTAACTCCAGGGAAGTACCTGAGGCCTGAAAAAGGGCTGATGTGGTTCCCATCTTCAAGAAAGGGGAAAAAATGGACCCAGGAAATTGTAGACCAAGTAGTTTAACATCAATACCTGGGAAGATCCTAAAAAAGATAATAAAAAAACTGATCTGCAAACAACTAGAAGCAAACAAAGTTATAACCAGTAGCCAGCATAGGTTTGTTAAAAAACAGAGCATGCCAAACCAATCTTATTTCGTTCTTCGACAAAGTGACTAAACTAATAGACTAGCAAAATACTGTGGAGGAAGTATACTTAGACTTCAGTAAGGCATTTGATAAAATAGACCATAATCTACTCCTTGGTAAGCTAGAAAAAGGTGGAATAGACATCACCACCAGATGTATCTGTAGCTGGCTGCAAACTACTCAATGAGTAGTCCTCAATGGCACTACATCCACATGGAGAAAAGTAAGAAGTGAGGGTACCACAAGGTTCCATCTTAGGCCCAGTACTTTTCAGTATCTTCATCAATGACTTAGATGAGGGAACTGAAAGGGAACTCATTAAATTTGCAGATGACACCAAACTGGTAGGAGTAGCCAACACCCCAGAAGACAAACTTGATCCAAAAATCCAAAAGGTTCTTGAGAAACTTGAACAATGGGCCCTATCCAACAAAATGAGTTTCAATGTGGAGAAAAGCAAAGTTTTACATTTAGGCAGGAAAAATCAAAGGTACAAGTACAGATTGGGCAAGACCTGGCTTAAAAATAATAACTGTGAGAGGGCGAGTCCTAGTCTATCACATAACCATGAGCCAGCAATGTGCAGCAGCAGCCAAAAAAGCTAATACAATTCTGGGTTGTATAAACAAAGGCAAAGAATCAAGATCAGGTAAGGTATTAGTACCACCTAGTAAGACCAGACCTGGAATACTGCAGCCAATTTTGGTCACCATATCACAAAAAAGATGTTGAGAGTTTGGAAAAAATTCAGAGAAGAGCAACTAAGATGATCAAAGGCCTGGAGACTAAAACATATGAAGAACGGCTGCAGGACTTGGGTTTGGCTAGTCTAAAGAAAAGAAGAAACAGGGGAGACATGATAGTAGTAGTCCAGTATTTGAGGGGTGCCACAAAGAAAAGGGGGTCATGTTATTCTCCAAAGCACCAGAGGGCAGGACAAGAAACAATGGTTGGAAACTGATCAGTGAGAGAAGCAACCTATAATTAAGGAGAAACTTCCTGACAATGAGGACAATTAACCAGTAGAATAGCTTGCCTCCAGAAATCATGGGTGCTCCATCACTGGAGATTTTTAAAAAGAGGATAGACAGTCACTTGTTTGAGATGGTATCTGATTCAGGGGTAGGCAACTTTGGCCCTTTTATGACTGGTGGACAATTCAACTCCCAGAATTCCTGAGCCAGCAGTTGAAGTCCACGAGTCATAAAAGAACCAAGGTTGCCTACCCCTGGTATATGTTCTCCTGCTTGAGCAGGGGGCTGGATTAGAAGGCCTCCAAGATCCCTTCCAGCTCTATTCTATTCTATCCTATTATGTTCTGTTCTACTCTATTCCAAATCTGGACTATATAGGGAATACAAATGCAAGAAAGATTAAGGAAGGTGGAGAGAGGGGGGGGGGAATCCCCCTATGAATGTCTGAAGCAAAGTGTGTATCAGCACAATTTCAATGCAGCTACTGGAGTGGAATGTCTGCCCATTCTAGCCTGCATATTGTTTTGCCAAGGGACTAATAAATGTATGCCCCAGCTTTATCTTCTGTTGCAGTTAATGTCTCAGGGCATTCTGTTCTTTCAATACTGCTGTCCACTTGACTGATTTTTTTATGATTGACTATAGATATAAAGTGCAATCTTCACAACAGCAAGAAATAAAGAATATTCTCATTGATTTGTGAATAATATTGAGTCAGCAGAATTAGTCTTTTAAACAAAATAGACTCATGCATTTTTTCCCTAGTCTATGCGATCGCTTGTTTTCAGATAATTCCATTTAGAATGGCAGAAAGTACTTTCTTCTGTTTGAGATCATCCAAATCTGTAATAAATCAATATAGTACAATAATGGGAAATTTGGAAAGGGACAGAGAGAGATAATGGGTTATTGGGAACAAAAGAAATATGGCATTGGTGGTAGATACAAGTTAATGAGAAGTTTCGACCTGTAGAAAAATAAGAAAAAATGTGGTTATTATTGAGGATGGAAACCATAGACAAGACCACAATTCAGCTATTAATGTGGGATCAAGTTGTTGAACTGAAGATTTCCAAAAGACGAGAGAGATTTAGAAATGAGATATCTGTTGTTGTTAGTTGTGAAGTTATCTCTGACCCATAGTGACCCCATGGACACTGTTCCTCCAGGCCTTCCTGTCCTCTACCATCTTCTGGAGTCCATTTAGGCTCATGCCTACTGCTTCACTGACTCCATCCAGCCACCTCATTCTCTGTCATCCCTTTCTTCTCTTGCCCTCAACCTTTCCCAACATTAGGCTCTTCTCCAGTGAGTCCCTCCTTCTCATTAGGTGACAAAAGTATTTGAGTTTCAACTTCAGGATCTGGCCTTCTAAAGAGCAGTCAGGGTTGATCTCCTTTAGGACTGACCAGTTTGATTGCCTTGCAGTCCAAGGGACTCACAGGAGTCTTCTCCAGCACTATAGTTCAAAGGCCTCAATTCTTTGATGCTCAGCCTTTCTTATGGTCCAGCTTTCACTGCCATACATTGCAAGTGGGAAGACCATAGCCTTGACTATACGCACTTTTGTTGACAGGGTGATGTCTCTGCTTTTTAGTGTGCTGTCTAGATTTGTCATGGCTTTGATTCCCAGGAGCAAGCTTCTTTTAATTTCTTGGCTGCAGTCCCCATCTACAGTGATCTTGAAGCCCAGGAAAATAAAATCTGTCACTACCTCCATTTCTTCCCCATCTATTTGACAGGAATTGAGAGGGCCGGATGCCATGATCTTGATTTTCTTAATGATAAGTTTCAAGCCAACCTTTGCACTCTCTTCTTCACCCACAACAAAAGGCTCTTTAGTTCTTCTTCACTTTCTGCCATTAGAGTGGTATCTGCATATCTTAGGTTGTTGATATTTCTCCTGGCAATCTTCATTCCAACTTTTGATTCATGTAGCCCTGCCTTTCTCATGATGTGCTCTGCATATAAGTTTAACAGGCAGGGTGACAGTATACAGCCTTGCCGGACTCCTTTCCCAATTTTGAACCAATCAGTGGTTCCGTGTCCAGTTCTCACTGTTGCTTCTTGACCCGCATATAGGTTTCTCAAGAGACAAATAAGATGGTCTAGTACTCCCAACTCTTTAAGAACTTGCCACAGTTTGTTGTGATCCACACAATCAAAGGCTTTAGTATAGTCAATGAAGCAGAAGTAGATGTTTTTCTGGAACTCCCTAGCTTTCTCCGTGATCCAGCTTATGTTGGCAATTTGATCTCTAGTTCCTCTACCTCTTCAAAATCCTGCCTGTACTTCTGGTAGTTCTCGATCCACATACTGCTGGAGTCTAGCTTGTAGGATTTTAAGCATAACTTTACTAGCATGTGAAATGAGTGCAATGGTGCGATAGTTTGAACAGTCTTTGGCACTGCCTTTCTTTGGAATTGGAATGTAAACTGATCTTTTCCAATCCTGTGGCCACTGTTGAGTTTTCCAAATTTGCTGGCAAATTGAGTGTAGCACTTTTACTGCATCGTCTTTTAAGATTTTGAATAGCTCAGCTGGAATACTGTCACCTCCACTAGCTTTGTTGTTGCTCAGCTTTCCTAAGGCCCACTTCACTTCACATTCTAGGATGCCTAGCTCAAAGTCAGTGACCACCTCATCATGGTTATCAGGGATGTTAAGCTCATTCTTGTACAGTTCTTCTGTGTAATTTTGCCACCTTAATCTCTTCTGCCTCTGTTAGATCCCTACCATTTTGGTCCTTTATCATGCCTATTTTTGCATTAAACGTTCCCTTCATCTCTCCAATTTTCTTGAAAAGATCTCTGGTCCTCCCTATTCTATTGTTTTCTTCTATTTCTTTGCACTGTTCATTTAAGAAGGCATTCTTATCTCTTCTAGCTATTCTCTGGAATTCTGCATTCAACTGGGCATATCTTTCTTTTTGTCCCTTGCCTTTCACTTCCCTCCTTTCCTCAGCTATTTGCAAAGCTTCCTCAGACAGCCATTTTGCTTTCTTGCATTTCTTTTTCTTTGGGATGGTTTTACTTGCTACCTGTTGTACAATGTTGCGAACCTCTGTCCATAGTTCTTCAGGCACTCTGTCTATCAGATCTAATTCCTTAAATCTATTTGTCACCTCTACTGTATATCCATCAGGGATATGATTTAGTTCATACCTGAGTGGCCTAGTGCTGTTCCCTACTTGCTTCAGTTTAAGCCTAAATTTTCAACAAGAAGCTCATGGTCTGAGCCACAGTCAGCTCCTGGTCTTGTTTTTACTGACTGTATAGAGCTTCTCCCTCTTTGGCTGCAGAGCACATGTAGTCAATCTGATTTCTTTGTTGACTGTCTGGTGGTGTCCATGTGTAGAGCCGTCTCTTGTGTTGTTGAAAAAGAGTGTTTGCTATGACCATCATATACTTTTGACAAAATTCTATCAGCCTGTGCTATGCTTCATTTTGTATTCCAAGGCCAAACTTGCCTGTTATTCTGGTTATCTTTTGGCTTCCTACTTTAGCATACAATCCCCCATGATGATAAGGACATCATTTTTTTGGTGTTAGTTCTATAAGCTGCTATAGGACCTCATTGAACCGGTCAATTTCATCCTCTTCAGCACAGGTGGTTGGGGCATAGACTTGGACTACTGTGATATTGGATGGTTTGCCTTGGATTCGAACTGTGATCATTTCCTACTCTTTTACAGGTATTTACTCTTTTATTTGACTATGTAGTCTACTCCATTTCTTCTGAGGGATTCTTGCCCACAGTAGTATACCTGATGGTCATCTGAATTAAATTCACCCATTCCTGTCCATTTTAGTTCGCTGATTCCTAAGATGTTCAGTCTTGTCATCTCTTGTTTGACCACATTCAGCTTTTCTTGATTCATGGATCTTACATTCCAGGTTCCTATGGAGAAAAAATCTTTACAGCATCAGACTTTCCTTTCACTACCAGATATATCCACAGCTGAGCATCCTTTCGGCTTTGGCCCAGTCGCTTCATTCTTTCTGGCGCTACTTGTACTAGCCCTCTGCTCTTCCCCAGTAGCATATTGGACGCCTTCCACCCTGAGGGGCTCATCTTCCAGCATCATATCTTTTTGCCTTTTGGTACTGTCCATGGGGTATTCATGGCAAAAATACTGGACTGGGTTGCCATTTCCTTTTCCAGTGTATCATATTTTTTCAGAACTCACTGCTATGACTTGTCCATCTTGGGTGGCCCTGCACGGCATAGCTCATAGCTTCATTGAATTATGCAAGCCCCTTCACCATGACAAGGCAGTAATCCATGAAATGGGAGATACCTGTAATCAACACATATTGGCTGCCTTCCTTTTAAAAGGAAAGAGTAGCATAAAGTTGAATCATGTTTAGACAAAGGATAATTCAGATCTTACTGGGACCCATCTGGCATATCCAGTAAAGCTCTATGTGTGCAAACTTTTTAAATAATCTGAATCAGTGTGTAGGGGAATAACAGCTCTACATTTCTAACAGGGAATTTATGCGATGGTATCATACATCTTATAGGGGATGTAAGAGAATCCTTTGGAAAATGCTTTCCCAAATATAAACACATTGTGATCTACTATGATACATAATATAATGTTGCCCTCCATATGTGTTCGGGACTACAACATACACAGATTCGTTAATTAGTGCAGGATGTGGAATACTTCATAATTTTCTTTGGGAATGCAGCTTTTTATAGATGAATATATGCCTAACAGTCTGACAGTGACCAGTTAGTATTAGTCCCTCTCAGTGGTGGGATTCAAATATGTGAACAGCCAGTTCTCTGTATGGATGCTGCTTCCAGAAGTTCATTCTGGGCCTGGGCAACAAAAAATTAGCTACTGGTTCTGCCAAACTGGTGCAGACTGGCTGAATCCCACCACTGGTCCATCTTCAAGGGAGATGGGCAGATCAAAAATGTGATAGATAGATAGATAGATAGATAGATAGATAGATAGATAGATAGAT
>JAKJMR010000430.1:2159664-2205520 GCA_024449315.1 Daboia siamensis
GATAGATAGATAGATAGATAGATAGATAGATAGATAGATAGATAGATAGATAGATAGATAGATAGATAGATGATATATAATTCTCCAAAAGGGAAATCAGACCATCTTACCAGATCACCTAAATTTTGTTATCATCCTCTTGAAAAGCTCTATTTTAATCAATTTCTGAGAGGCCATCACAGAAATACCTAACCTAATTTAAGGAGGAAGTTGTCCCCTGAGATGTGCCATTTTTGAAAAACAGCATCTCCAGATATCAGTACCCTAGCCTAATAAAAACAGAGGATCACCAACAGTTTTTGCCAGGATGACTGCATTACATGGATTGATTCTGGTTGATGGAGGCAGTCCTATAAAAACCTGGCTCCAAGTCACATAAAGCTTTGTGTAACATAAGGAGCACTTTTAATTGCACTCAAAAATCTACTGGAAGCCAGTACATGTCCTAGAAGACAAGTCAGTTATATACTTAGAATGATAAGTGCCAACCATTCAATAGCATTATGGACCAATGATAGCTTCAAGTGGTTTTCAAAATAACTCATGTAGTGGACTAACATTTAACACATTCCTCTTTAAGCTATTTAGCTCTGAGAATCATGATGGCAAAACAGCTGTGATAAATGCCTGTTATTGTTTATTTTTTTCCTGCCCACTTCCATTGATTGCTATAAATTATTTTTGCTTGTACTTTGTGTTGCCAGGAAATGCCTTTATTTTACTCCAACATTTAAAAATTACCATTGATTAGCAAATAAACAGAATTCATCTTCAGCACAGAAATGTTCATATTCTCTCTACATTGGTGTACTTGAGAAGTTTTAGTATTTTGTTGGTTTCACCACACTTTGAATAGATAAATTTATTTCACAGAACCTCTAGGGTTAGTTCCATATATTAAAACTGAAATGAAAATGTTAATTCTAGTATTCATTTTCTAAACATTCTATTATAAAAGTTTACATTTAATATTCATCCAATGAACATGATGTGCTAGGTCAGGGGTAGACAATCTTGTCTCTTTTATGACTCATGGACTTCAACTCCCAAAATTCCTGGGAGCTGACTCAGGAATTCTTGGAGTTGAAGTTCACGACTCATAAAAGAGACAAGGTTGCCTACCCTTGTGCTAGGTCATTTCCAGGAGCACATGAAATAGGATGAAGAGTGGTTCAGGTTTCCTCAAAATAAAAAAACAAATAAAACTGCAGGACACCAGCTAGGTTAATAATGAAATTGTCCCTTGTCCAGAGGCATTAGGAGTCCTTTCTTGAGGGATATTCTCTCTCAAGCATTGCATAACTTAAAAGGGCATATCTCTTCCTAAACCAAAACCTGGCCTTCAGAGGAGTCTGAAGAAAGCCTTCGCAGTTTGTGTTGTGCAGGATCATGATTCCAATTTCCTGGATTTTGAAGCACAAATAGAAATTGGAATGATTTATTACTTCTACCTTGAACCACAGCATTTTTTTTTATGATTGAACTTTTATTAAATGCCGTTCTTATTCTTGTTTGCTCAATGGGTCTTTACTGAAGCTTCCCTACTCATACATAAGCTAGCGCCCAAGCTCTTGATAAATGTCATCTGTACTGAAGTTATTTCACAGCTCAAGTGCTTAAAATAGCTGATGAGTCAGGACAACAGTATCTCCTACTTTTTATTATGGCAGCAACCTTTCTGATGAATGCAAAGAATGAGAAAAACAATTCTTTGAAAATCAATTGGGATAAACAAAAGAAACAAATATGGTGTATTGTATCTTGTCAAAGAACAGAAATGGCAGTAGTTGAGGCCGATAGGTGATAGATGATCTAATGGAGAAAGTGTGATAGGTGACTATTGGCTGTGTGATTCTGGACTTTATATATATATATGTCCAGAATCTATAAGATTTTGAAAGAGACTAGAGTGATAGAAGTAGAGGTGTAAAGATCTGAGCCCTCAGTTTGGACTTTACAACATTGAATGACAAGTTGCAATTAGCAAACTTTTTGTCCTTGCAGAGGATTTTTAAAAGTTTTAGGGACTGAGTGGGTAAGATCAAATTTAACATGGGCACGGAATTGCTTTTTTACTTTTTGGGTACTTCAAAGTATTCCCCTCCGCTTTGTTAAACTCTTGTAATCCCAATTTTAAACTTACTGTAAGGCAGCAGTCCCCAACTTTTACGACTTGGCAGCCTAGTGGGGGTGGGGTGGGGGTGGGAATAAAGGAATTAAACCATGCAAGTCAAGCTCTGTACACATGTGCACTGACCAGCTGCTCGCATTAGTGTAGCTATGCACCTACATGCACATCATACCACTGCTCACACAGGTTGAGCTCTGCACATGCGTGGCACTGGCCCACCACTCATGCAGGTCAAGCTCTGCATGCACATGCATGCACCAACCAGCCACCCATGAGGCCCAGTTCTGAACAGGCTGTGGTCCAGGGGTTGGAGACCCATGTTCTAAGGTGTGTTTTCTGCCTCGAAATGGCAGGAAACTGAAATTCAGTGATGATGTACTTAAAGGGGACTCTGATATGGGTATTTACAGAGGACCAAGCAAGGCACATAAAATTATGTGATCATGATGTCATCATGCAAATTAACTATTATACATCATGACACACATTGGGGCTTTCATTGGACGACTATGGTTCTGGTAACTACAAAATGGCTGTGGATTGCCTAACTATATACGAGGTCTCCAATTTTAATCCTTCCCACATCCGATGTCTATTCTGTAAAGTGCTATAGAAACCTCTTTGCTACTTTCTAAGCTTGTAATCTTATCAACCTTATGAAATAAAACTCTATTTTTATACACATTTGGAAAGTGAAGTTCAAAGATTATGGCACATCTTCAGTGTGCTTATTGAAATGGCTATTTACTACAGCACAGCCCAAGTTACATATGTTTAAAGTCCTCTTGACTTCAATTAGAGAAAATGGAGCCCTCACATTTCCCAACTGAATATGGAGGTTTCCTGCTGCAAGACAAATTGAACCTACTTACAAATGGCATCTATTGCTTAATAAACCATAATTTAATACAAGCTCTAGCCTATGACTGCCATAATCTCCTTCTCTTCCCTTATATATCAACTTTGGCTCTCAGGAAATGAATATTTGCTTGTTGAATCTGAATTCACAATGGGTTCTCATTAGTAATCTAACATTAAATCATATTTATCTATTTGTAAACCTGCATCAAGTCATATTTAAACAATCCGGACATAAGGGAGAACAAAATATGATTAATCTTTCCAGGGGAAGATAATAAAGGTATGAGAAAGGAGCTTGCAAACTCTACATGCGGTTCACCTTTCAAGAAAAGATTCACAAAAGTTTATATAGTTAATGTGCAAAGAAATATATATTAGAGATAATTGAGCACAAAAATACTCTGTTTTAGTGCACATTAGTTGCCTAGTGTACTGTATATATTAGGAAATATGTAAACTATACAAACTATAAGTATTTATTTCTTTGCAAGATATATATGGTTGCCTATCTAATATCAGCAGTTCTAGGTATTTAACCCAGTAAAACATCAATATAATAACAATACAATAAATAAAAGACATGAAATAAAATAGAGAGAGTCACTAGAGATTAATCAACCACATTTCAGCTATGTCTGGGGGGTGGGGGTGGGGGGGGACAGGTCTTAAGGAAGGTCTGAAAGACTAGCAGAATTAGGGCTAATCTAGTCTGGGGCAAAATGGTATCCCTTGAGGGCAGACGCTGCAACCGAAAGGTATGTATTTCAAGTATTACAACAATAGTATCCTAAACAAAATATGGAATCACACAACCTTTTAAACAAAGAAATAGGCCTAAATGAACTTAAAATCAGGTAAATAGAAAACAGAGCTCAAACAAAAACTCTAAAATAGATTCTCACTCCCATTTCTATTGTTCTCTACCATGAGGCTGAATATTTAGTCACAACAAAAAGAAATTGCTTGCAATGTTACATGTGCGGATTATCTGTTACTGTTTTTCAGTGTTCCAAGGCTTTCTACTAAATCCAAAGGAGAAGTACTGTATGGACTTGCTTTTTGCAGCTACCATGTTGCCCAGCAAACTTTCCCTCTACACCAGGGGTGTCAAACTCACATCACGTGATGTGTCGCGACGTATCGTGACTTTTTTTCCCATTGCTGGCAATCGGGTGGGTGGGGTTTCAGCATGAGTTTGACACCCCTGCTCTACACCTGATCTGTGAAGCTGTAGAAGCCCATCAAAAGTAAGACTTTCCTCACTTCATAATCTACATGCTTTGGAGAGGAAGAGTAAATTGTTCTTTTCTACCACTATTGTTTAAACAACTCTATCTTCTTAAATACAGACATCAATGTGTGTTTTATTTTGTTAAATGTAGTCAACAATTACCATTATCTAGACACTGCTTTGTTTTTCTGCCCTTGACTACTTTTATCTATTCTTCAGGTCCTTGCTGAGGCCCCTTTGAAGATGATCCTATTTTTTAAAAGATCATTTTCATATCAAAGCTGGCTTATCATTTTCTCCAAATTGAAATGTAACAGCCTCAAAATTTGCCTCTCAAAATATTCAGAAACCTTGAAGCTGTGCTTTTATTATTATTTGCTCATTTTTTATAAAAGTCAGAGGCACACTATTAGAGAAGCACACTGCACCGAGTTCTCTCTCAGTTAGCAATCTTTTGCTCTGTTGTCCTGCAACAGATACTGGATCTATATATGATTCTGCATCAAGAGTATTGCTGACAGAATTATCCCAGGACCAAACATCTGATTTTAAAGTGATATCACAAAAAATGCCAAGAAATGGCAATGGTTTCACCTCACCAGCTCTCAAAATACATTCTTTCTCTCAAATGTGCTTTGAAAGGTGAAGTGCAGGTGGCTGAAACATTAGGCAACCAGGCTGGCCACTAAGCAAATGATCACTGTATTAGCCTTCAGAAGACAATGGTCTTGATCTTCTGAGTTAGGGAGAACAGTCAGAAGAAGATGTGAGCAAAATGAAGTAGCTATTAGTAGTATAAGGAGTGTCATAATGATTTGTTGCTTACACTATCCTCCTAGAACAAGCATCTCAAACTTGCGATGTCACACAATGTCGTGAGACGTATCGGGACTTTTTCCCCATTGCCAGCAATGTGGTGGGTGCAGTTTCACCATGATGCATCTGGTCCACGGGCCGGCAGTTTGACATGCCTGTCCTAGAAGAACATTGCTTTGGTTTATGATTATGGGCAGATTGATTGTTTACTTAGAGAGCTTTAAAAAAAGATTCCAATTCATGGCAGATCTATCAACAGTCAAAAAAATTAAAATCATTAAAATCTCCATATTCAAAGACAGGAAATATGTATACACCCTTGGATGAGACAATGGTTGGCTTGAAGTGAGCTAAGCCTTCCTTTGATTTGATGCCTTCTCTTGGATTTTGCATTACCTTAATTCCTAGTACAGCTTGCACATCTGCTGGCCTTCAGGACATTGATTTACTTCTTAAGAAGGGTATAAACCCTTCTTATTGCAATTTTAGGATTATATAGGGTTGGTTCACTAGGAAGACAAGTTACATCAGAGACATGGAAAAAATATTCAGCACCTATTAACATGATAGGAATGAATTTCCTTTGGTATTCTGCTGAGAACTTACAATATTTGTCAAAGTCTACTTATATCATATTGAGAAAATTATTTTATCATGGGGAAGAAATTAAAACAAAAGTCAATGCTGAATAAATTTGCCTCATTACTTTTTTCATAATTACAGCATTTGGAATTACAAACACAATCACTTAAGGAAGATTTTTCTACTCTCCCAATATGTGGAAAGTTGCTAGCTTTCATCATGAAATTTAAACTGCTGACTTAAGTTAATCAAGCCCTCCAATGTTCTTTATTATGAATTGGTTTGAGGCTTTTTTGCCCTCTAGAAACAAAGAAAGAAATAGGAATTGATACCATGACATGAAAATCAAGTCAACTACAGCTTTTCTTCTGTAAAGTTCCTGCTCACATAATAAAGCAAATGTGACCATTTCTTTTTCTAGGTTCATTGTGTCCTCCCAGTCTATGCAACAACTGACAGAAGTATTTGTTTATTAAATTTCTGAAGTAACTGAAGTAACTCTGGGCTGTTTACTACATCCATTCATTTACACAATTCAAAGTACAGTGTTCTCAAAACAATGAATTTAGGGGTTTAATGTTTCCTGTTCATATTTTGGAAGGAAAAGTGGCTGGAATTTATGCTATGGTAAAATGAGGTTAGATAGTTGCTCATTCAATGAGTAATGGGAACTCTCTATTGTATGAACCAGTCCATCAGGTTAAACCATGGTATAGTTTTAGCACACCATAACTATCTTTATCAATTTGAATTTAGTATGTTATGCAATTCTGGCTCCAGAGATGGCTTTGCAGTAGTGGAACCTCTGCCGAATCCCACAACCAATGATACTGTTTGTTAAGGACAATGATCCAATTAGTGTTGCACCACTATGCCACAGCTCTTCCCCCACTCCCCCAAACTCTCCCTCCTCGACTCTTCTTATGGACCACACACAGTTGCTGGGGGGGGGGGGAAGAATCCTGCAAAAAAATTGCAACCAGCCACCAACTAAAATGCAGCTCTAATGAAAGCAAGGCAGGCATGTGCTTGCATGACAAAAATGTATTTACTTGGCAATTCAGTGAGTCCTAAGAAATCTTAGTCATAAAGATACCACAAGGGATTTGGTGAGTTTCTTTACTTTTCTCTTTACTTTTGTTCTTTAAAAAAATCTTTATTAGAGAACAAATTGAAGCCCATGAAAAAGGGGTAGAGTTACTGAGTGCAAATTACTTCTACTGTGTTAAACAGTTGATTTGGTTTTAATAGCCCCTGAGCTGAGCTTTACCCAAAAGAGACAACAGGAAACAGCTTGTTAATGTGAGAAGGAGGACCAAGAGATTTCTTTTTAGTTGGCTCAGCTTCTTCAGCATATTCCAGGAAATAAAATAACCATGAAAGGTAGAGGTAATACTGTGTTCTCCAGAAATTGTACCCACAAGATCAGCAGATAAATCATTTTATTTACATTATTACTATAACAACTATGATTACTACTACTAATGGTATATTTACTCTAATGCTTAGCTGAAAATATATTCCCTAATTGTATTTTGGGAAATGAGCTAATATATTTCCATCTTCCTACTGGTCCTTTAAGCTATTTCTTTAAACAGGAAATAAGTGTTTAACTTCTCATTCTCACACACACACACCCAAACTTTTTCTGTGCTTTCAGTGTTTAAATTTGTTGTCCCCCCTCACTTCTGCAATTGCTACAGTCATATTATTTTGATTAAAATGCTACAGCTGTATCTGAAAATCCTGTTGATGTACTCAGGTTGTTTTCAAATTGCTTGCACTGAAGTCTCTTGTTCAAATCCATCCCATCAAGTCAAAATTTCATAACAATAAAGAAGCACTAACACCATAAAGGAAAGACAACAACAGTAAAGCAAGATGAGTGAAATTGTGGGGAGCAGATGGACAGGGGCAACCCACTCTTGCTATATATCATCCAACCAATTTCTTTCCTGGTGTGAACGTTGGAATGTCTGGCTGTATTTGAGCTTTGTTGAGAACCTTGATAAGAGAAATGTTATAAAGAAGCTTTACCAGAAGTCTATCAGGTGACATGTAATTGATTCATCAATCTGCTCTCATATCTCTCCTGACAAAGGGTTTTTTCAACACCATCCTGCTCTGTTACAAAGACTCTGATTACTGTACATGTCAGGAACACTTTTAAGATGTGAATCCTGCTTGCTGCGCCTTAATGCTAAGTATCTATTATGCAAAAAATACAGACAGGTATAAGTGGGCAGTCAGTGGCTGTCACCTTGAGAAGATGACAAACTGGTAGCAGCAATAGTGATATAATTGGTTATAAGCAAACACTATGTTGTGGTTCCATCCCGAAAGAGTGTCTAGAATTTAACTGATATTGGGATGGAGTGGAATGTCTTCAAGTTGTTTTTGACTCATGGTGATTGTTTGGACTTGTCACCGGTCTAGTCACTAGTTTGCTTGGCAAGTTTTTCAGAAGTGGTTTCCTCTTCCTCCGGCTGAGAGACACTGACTGGCCCAAGGTCACCCAACTGGCTTTGTGCCTAAGGCAGGACTAGAATTCACAATTTCTCATTTCTAACCTGACTCTTCAACCATTGCACCAAACTGGCCTTACAGTCTAACTGAATACAGACATTGCATTCAATAATTCTTTAAATGTAATTCTTTAAAATATGTGAGCTCTAAAAGTAAGTGAAAGGGCCATATCTTTGTTGTGAATGGAGCTTACTTACTCCAATAACATATCATCTGACAAATCAAAATTGGTGTTTTTATTTTCTGATGCCCATGGAAATGAGACTCTGCTAACCTCCCATCCTTTGTGATGCAGGCAGCAAGCAATATGAGTCACAAGTTGTATTTTAATGTCTTGCTTGGAGCATCTGCTCCTGATTGCATCATAGACTATTCTTGTATATAAACAATGGTGCAAAAGATTCAATTAGTTGAAATTAAATAATTTCCTAATCTTTGAGGATATTACTAATGGTGTTTACAGCACCAGTGAATAACAGAGTCTATGGTGTATTTTCATTGGCAAATTATACACACACATATCACTTGAAAATAATTGCATTGTACTACTGGATGAATGCTACTTGGTATGGTAAGAAACCGTACCTAGTGAGAAAATAGCTCCCAAAAAGCTCCTATTTCAGAAACTCTTTTCTTACAAGGAGAGGGGAAAAATGGAAACAAATTTCCCAATTATGTTTTTTTGCTTCTTACTGTTGCAATTCGTTTCTTTTGATAAGCAACAAAATTCAGGGATGTCAGCTTGGTGTAGTCCAACCAACCAACTCTAGTCAGTTGTTTTTAAAATATATAAGGTAAAGGTAAAGGTCCCCCTGCACATGTGTGCTAGTCATTTCCAACTCTAGGGGCCGGTGCTCATCTCCGTTTCAAAGCTGAAGAGCCAGTGCTTGTCCGAGGACGTCTCCGTGGTCATGTGGCCGGCATGACTAGATGCCAAAGGCGCACGGAACACTGTTACCTTCCCACCCTAGTGGTCCCTATTTTTCTACTTGCATTTTTACATGCTTTCGAACTGCTAGGTTGGCAGAAGCTGGGACAAGTAACAGGCGCTCACTCTGCTAAGCGGCACTCGGATTCAACCCGCCAAACTGCCGACCTTCTGGTCTACAAGCTCAGCGTCCTAACCCACTGAGCCACCGCGTCCCTTTGAGCCACCGCATCCCTTTTAAAATATATACTTCAGACTAAAAGGGGATCCTGGAGACAGCAAAGAACAACAAAAATAAATGTACTAGTCAAGAGAAAAGAATAAATAAGAAGAGCTGCTGGTTGCAAATACAGAATCATGAGTTCCTCTATCAAACTCAAAAAGGACAACAATAATAACAGTAATGACTTTTGTACATCCTACTTTAAGTTTCAACAATTTTCTCTATCTTTCCTCCACTTCCTATTTTGCAAAGGTAAATAGCTGTTCCTATTTTGCAACTGTAAGTACAGTGGTGGGATTCAACCAGTTTGCAACAGTTTGGCAAAACTGGTAGCTAATTTTTTGTTGCCCAGGCCCAGAATGGACTTCCGGAAGCAGCATCCACACAGAGTACTAGTTGTTCACATATTTGAATCCCACCACTGGATAAATAGCACCCACCACCCTAATTTCTTTCCCTCTTTCCTCATTCTGGATAAAAATCCAAGCTCTGCATTATCATTTCTATAAGCTCAGTGCAGCAGTTTTGATCTGAATGCAAAAAGCTTGTTTAGAACACATGGTGGGGATGGGGGGGGGAGACATACCAAGCTTCAGTGGGCACTCCCATTAGGCAAATTAGGGAAACTTCTTTCCCAGCTGCTCTGTGTGGTAATCACATGAGCTCATAAAAAGAGGTAGCTACTTTCAGGAGCTGATGAATGTGCTTCTGAAAGTGATTGTATGAATTCTGAAGTCCCTTTTTGCCTTTTGAACCAGCCCTAATTTGCTTTAGAAGAGAAGATCAGAAGTCTTCAAAGCCAACAGGAGCTCTCTCTTCAGTGGAAATTGCAGCTGCAGTGGATAGATTTTCACTGAGATCAAGGCAAAAGGGAGCAATAATTCCAGTAGTGGGATTCAGCCAGTTTGCACCACTTCGACAGAACTGGTAGCTAATTTTCTGTTGCCCAGGCCCAGAATGGACTTCCGAAAGTGGCATCTACACAGAGAACTGGTTGTTCATATATTTGAATCCCAGCACTGAATAATTCCCCTATGTTAGGCAGTATTCTCAGGATGCTTCTCACCGTATCAACTTATATTAGCTTTGAGAATTGTAATAGAAGTCATATGATTTAAAGAGAGTTATGTTGCATCATCGATGGTTTGGTCTTCAGTGAATTGTTTCCCAGGCTTTCTTGCAAATAAAACCACAAATACACACAGGTTGCAGACAATGCGTCCTAGAATGCATAATATAGCTCTACATTTCACAATGTAGATTACAAACCATACTGATTTGTTAAGCTGCATGGATTGTTTCCATAGTTTTCTTTGCTCCTGCTGGGACTAATGTTGCCAGCTTTTTTTTTTTTCTTAAAGAGTTTCCTTTTATCCATTCCTTTATTTAAAATACACTGGTTCTTTTGAGAATTGTCCTGGCTTTTGTGATAACATTATTATTCAAAGTATACCACAGATGCTCATAAATAAAACAAAACAGTATAATAATTAAGATTGCAATATGCAAAGAGCAATATTCTTTCTTTTAATTTAACAAAATCAAAGCCATTAATATGTTTAATATCTTTCTCATTTTATTTGAAGGGGAGGAGATAGTTCCATTTCATGCAAACTGAATAGTATGTATTCATTGTTAGATGCTGATTAAAGTTTCAAAGATACAGTAAAAATGCATATAATAGCTCTCTGGTACAGTCAATGTACTGCAAAATCACATTTTTATTCTCAAACCTCCAGCCTTTTCCCAGAGGCTTCCGTATCTCCTGCTATATTTATCTAGGGAAGTTCCCAAATTAATTTCTCCCTCATTGTTGGCCTTTGGGGGAGTTTTTGGAGATGCCTGTATAGAAATATGGTTAGTCTGTTCATTGAAAAGACTACTAATTTTCCATAGGGGAAAATTACTATACAATACAATACAATAATTATATGGCTACCCAACTCACTCTCAGTGTCTCTTGTGCTGCTTACAAAATCTCATATAAAACAATAACCCCCACCCCACCCCTCTGGTGACAACAATCAGTCAAATGAGGCACTTGATGGGCTCAATTGCACTCTGGGTTTCCAGTTTTTGGCAAAATTAGATCTTCAGGGCTTTGCAAAAGAGTATCAAAATGTGGCCCAATCTTATTTCTGTAGAAATGATGTTCCACAGGGAGGGAACTGCCATGGACAAAGTCCTTGTTCTTGGTCCCACTAGATGAATCTCCTACCCCAAATTAAGGGATTTGTTGTTGTTAGTTGTGAAGTCATGTCCGACCCATCGCGACCCTATGGACAATGTTCCTCCAGGCCTTCCTGTCCTCTGCCATCTTCTGGAGTCCATTTAAGCTCATGCCTACTGCTTCAGTGACTCCATCTAGCCACCTCATTCTCTGTCGTCCCCTTCTTCTATTGCCCTAAATCTTTCCCAGCATTAGGCTCTTCTCCAGTGAGTTCTTCCTTCTCATTAGGTGGCCAAAATATTTGAGTTTTAGCTTCAGGATCTGGCCTTCTAAAGAGCAGTCAGGGTTGATCTCCTCTAAGACTGACCGGTTTGATCGCCTTGCAGTCCAAGGGACTCACAGGAGTCTTCTCCAGCACCATAGTTCAAAGGCCTCAATTCTTTGATGCTCAGCCTTTCTTATGGTCCAACTTTCACTGCCATACATTGCAACTGGGAAGACCATAGTCTTGACTATACGCACTTTTGTTGACAGGGTGATGTCTCTGCTTTTTAGTGTGCTGTCTAGATTTGCCATGGCTTTCCTCCCCAGGAGCAAGTGTCTTTTAATTTCTTGCTACAGTCCCCATCTGCAGTGATCTTGAAGCCCAGGAAAATAAAATCTGTCACTACCTCCATTTCTTCCCCATCTATTTGCCAGGAATTGAGAGGGCCAGATGCCATGATCTTGGTTTTCTTAATGTTTAGTTTCAACCCAACTTTTGCACTCTCCTTCTTCACCCGCAACAAGAGGCTCTTTAGTTCCTCTTCACTTTCTGCCATTAGAGTGGTATCATCTGCATAGCTTAGGTTGTTGATGTTTTTTCCGGCAATCTTAATTCCAACTTTTGATTCATCTAGCCCTGCCTTTCTCATGATGTGCTCTGCATATAAGTTAAATAGGCAGGGTGACAGTATACAGCCTTGCCGGACTCCTTTCCCAATTTTGAACCAATCAGTGGCTCCATGTCCAGTTCTCACTGTTGCTTCTTGATCCGCATATAGATTTCTCAAGAGACAAATAAGATGGTCTGGTATGCCCATCTCTTTAAGGACTTGCCACAGTTTGTTATGATCCATACAATCAAAGGCTTTAGCATAGTCAATGAAGCAGAAGTAGATGTTTTTCTGGAACTCTCTAGCTTTCTCCATGATCCAGCGTATATTAGCAATTTGATCTCTAGTTCCTCTGCCTCTTCAAAATCCTGCCTGTACTTCTGGTAGTTCTCGATCCATATACTGCTGGAGTCTAGCTTGTAGAATTTTAAGCATAACTTTACTAGCATGAGAAATGAGTGCAATAGTGCGATAGTTTGAACATTCTTTGGCACTGCCTTTCTTTGGAATTGGAATGTAAACTGATCTTTTCCAATCCTGTGGCCACTGTTGAGTTTTCCAAATTCGCTGGCAAATTAAGTGTAGCACTTTTACTGCATCGTCTTTTAAGATTTTGAATAGCTCAGCTGGAATACTGTCACCTCTATTAGCTTTGTTGTTGCTCAGCTTTCCTAAGGCCCACTTCACTTCACATTCTAGGATGTCTGGCTCGAGGTCAGTGACCACCTTATTGTGATTATCAGGGACGTTAAGCTCATTCTTGTATAGTTCTTCTGTGTACTTTTGCCACCTCTTCTTAATCTCTTCTGTCTCTGTTAGGTCCCTGCCATTTTGGTTCTTTATCATGCCCATTTTTGCATTAAACGTTCCCTTCATCTCTCCAATTTTCTTGAAAAGATTTCTGGTCCTCCCTATTCTATTGTTTTCTTCTATTTCTTGGCACTGTTAATTTAAGAAGGCATTCTTATCTCTTCTAGCTATTCTCTGTAATTCTGCATTCAATTGGGCGTATCTTTCTTTTTCTCCCTTGCCTTTCGCTTCCCTCCTTCCCTCAGCTATTTGCAAAGCTTCCTCAGACAGCCATTTTGCTTTCTTGCATTTCTTTTTCTTTGGGATGGTTTTGGTTGCTACCTGTTGTACAATGTTGCGAACCTCTGTCCATAGTTCTTCAGGCACTCTGTCTATCATATCTAATTCCTTAAATCTATTTGTCACCTCTACTGTATATTGAACAGGGATATGATTTAATTCATACCTGACTGGCATAGCGCTTTTCCCTACTTTCTTTAATTTAAGCCTAAACTTTGCAAGGAGAAGCTCATGGTCTGAGCCACAGTCAGCTCCTGGTCTTGTTTTTACTGACTGTATAGAGCTTCTCCATCTTTGGCTGCAGAGCATATAGTCAATCTGATTTCTGTGTTGACCGTCTGGTGATGTCCATGTGTAGAGCCATCTCTTGTGTTGTTGAAAAAGAGTGTTTGCTATGACCATCATATTCTCTTGACAGAATTCTATAAGTCTGTGCCCTGCTTCATTTTGTACTCCAAGGCCAAACTTGCCTGTTATTCCAGTTATCTTTTGGCTTCCTACTTTAGCATTCCAATCCCCCATGATGATAAGGACATCATTTTTGGGTGTTAGTTCTATAAGGTGCTGTAGGGCTTCATAGAACTGGTCAATTTCATCCTCTTCAGCACCGGTGGTTGGGGCATAGACTTGGACTATTGTGATATTGAATGGTTTGCCTTGGATTCGAACTGAGATCATTCTGTCATTTTGAGGATTGTATCCCAGTATTGCTTTTCCTACTTTTTTATTGACTATGAAGGATACTCCATTTCTTCTGAGGGATTCTTGCCCACAGTAGTATACCTGATGGTCATCTGAATTAAATCCACCCATTCCTGTCCATTTTAGTTCAGTGATACCTAAGATGTTGATGTTTAGTCTTGTCATCTCTTGTTTGACCACGTCCAGCTTTCCTTGATTCATGGATCTTACATTCCAGGTTCCTATGGAGAAAAAATCTTTACAGCATCGGGCTTTCCTTTCACCACCAGACATATCCACAGCTGAGCGTCCTTTCGGCTTTGGCCCAGTTGCTTCATTCTTTCTGGCGCTATTAGTACTAGCCCTCTGCTCTTCCCCAGTAGCATATTGGACGCCTTCCGACCTGAGGGGCTCAACTTCCAGTGTCATATCGTTTTGTCTTTTGGTACTGTCCATAGGATTTTCATGGCAAAGATACTGGAGTGGTTTGCCATTTCCTTCTCCAATGGATCACGTTTTGTCAGAACTCTCTGCTATGACCTTTCCATCTTGGGTGGCCCTGCATGGCATAGCTTATAGCTTCATTGAATTACGCAAGCCCCTTCGCCACAACAAGGCAGTAATCCATGAAGGGGAAATTAAGGGGTTACAGGGTTGTAAAAAGGGAGCAATCTCAACAAGTTCCATCATCTTCACTATCCGTTTCACCATCCGTTTCTCCAGGTTAAATCTTTCCAACTTTGTGCATATAATAGTCTTGCTGCAGTTGCCATTTACAAAAACAAACTTGCATATTTATTTCCAACTTTTATATATCAATCCCAATAGGAAAGTATCTTATTTCTCTTGCATATTAAACTTTAAAATATTCTGTATTACGATATGAAATTGAGTCCAACATTTCTGAGCATTTTTTACACATGATAAAATGTCACTTCTTGTTTATTTTATTTCAAGCATAAATTTGAAGTATCATTACACATTATAGAATTTTTTCTTGTGACATATACCAATGATACATGTCTAAAAATTAAATTACAATCCTTTGAATCACAGATTCTCCCACTCTTCCATTTGTATGTTATAACTAAGGTTTTGGTTCATTTTATCATACAGTTTTTCAGTTGTTTTCTTCTGTTTTAAATTTCTATACAAGTTTATGCATTTTAGCAATAACATTTCATAATGTATATTCAATTCTGTTTCAAATTCAGTTTACAATGTTCAAAACTAAAAATTAGTTGATCTACTTTAAATATAATTTAAAAATCAGGTAAATCCAACCTTCCTTTTTTATATCTTGTAGAATCTTATATTTAATCATGGGTTGTTTTTTTTCCTCTACATAAATCTCTCTCTCTACCATTGTTTAATTGATATTAATTGATATTTTGATATAGCCATACTCTATATCAAAACAGGTATTATCTGAAATAAAAGTAACATTTTAGGCAAAACTTTCACTCTCCTCTAGCTGCTACTTTTAGTCTTCCACACACAAAATGGCCTTATGTTCTGAGGTACAATACCAAATTAGTCAATGTCTTTAACTTAAATCCACTTCAGGTGCTCTCAAGGCCACACACCAAGCTATATATTGAAGAAGTTGTACATTATTTCCTCCAGTCTTTTCCTAAAATAGCATGTCTCAAAGCACTAAGTATACAAATGAAATGTGCCAAATGGTGTGATCATTTTCCTTACTTGTTTCTCAAGAGAGAATGACACAAAGATCTCTAATACATTTTGAGCATGACTATCCTATGCAGCATATAGAGTATGCTTTTGTCTATAGAAAAGGATATGGACATAGATATGCTGTTGTCTTTCAAGACAGTGATGGAAATAACTCATCTTTATTATTACTCTTAAAAGCACCATGCTGTCAGTCAAATTCACCAATTCAACATCTTTCTGTATAAAAAAAGAAAAAATGAAGCATGTCTTCTAAAGCTGGGCTCAGTTTGAAATATTCATTTGTTGAGTTGATGAGAAAGAAAAAATCTCCACATAACAATATCCTCATACTCACACTGAGATATTTTCAGAAATGGTGTGACAGATTTTGGTTTTTTTTAAAATCCCATTTATATCCTGCCCTTCTCCGAAGACTCAGGGTGGCTTACAATCTAAAGCACAAATCAATGTGCTTAGCAATAGCCTTCATTCTATGCTTATTAGGGCTTTCGGGGGGCCCCAAGCAGCATTATTACAAAGTCAGCTTATTGCCCCCAACAATCTGGGTCCTCGTTTTATCTACCTCGGAAGGATGGAACGCTGGGTCAACCTTGAGCCTGGTGAGACTCGAACCTGCACTAATTGCAGGCAGCTGGTGTTACTTAAGGAGGCATTAGCCCACTGCTCCACCAAGGCTCCACCAAGGTTGCCATTTAGTTTATTTAATCCAGGTTTACTAAGAAAATCCTTCCTTCCCTTCCTTTTTCTTTTCTGATTTAATCTCTATAACAAACTCTTGGGTCACTCATCACTACCAAGAGTCACACCTATTGATTATTCAATAGGTCACAGGCAATAGTGGGACAATAAAGCTGTTGGTTTTTAAGGTGTCTAAAGGTTCTTTGTTGTATAACCTTTTATGAAATAATAGACATATTCCTTCTGATGAACTAGTACCATTCTGTTCTCTATTTTTGTTTCTTCCTTGGAAAGGAAGTGACACCAGGACAGGTGTCTATTCAATTGTACATGTTGAGCTTCAGTGTCAGTTAGCTGCAGCATCAGGAGTCCCTAATATTGCCCTTAATAAATTCACCAAAGCCTCTGTTTCCTTGTTCTTTTGAAAGAACTGGATTCTTTAGTAGCAATTTATAATTTTTGGCAACAATTTTCTAGGACTAATGACCAGAATCTTATCATGCCTGACATCAAGAGACTACTTTTATCTCTTAGAATAAAACATGTTTTTCATTGTTAGCAACCTAGACCCAATACTATTATCCAAAAAGCTTACTCATTTTCCTTCATTCACTTCAAAAGAAAAAAAAAAACCTTTTTTCAATTTTATTTTCAGTATGATGCCCTTTTGATACATCTCAATGTACTAGCATTGTTTTGGAGAGAAAATTATGGCAACTGCAATATTGGTATGTTTGTGTATTGAAAGGTTTAATAATGTTCAGAATAACATGCTTTTATGGGTAAGTCCAATATCCTAGAGATTCTTTCCTTGATCAGTCCTATGAAAATTGTAATCAATATATTGCATGTAAACAAATAAAGCTGAATATCACAAAAAATACACCTAACTATTCAGCAATTATTTTTTTCTTTCAGTCTGTATTTCATTGTAATTAGGGGTAGAAGCAATATCCACCCAACTAGTTGTACTAAAGCAAAAAATATCTACCTATGCCTGACTCTAATTTGAAGATTTTCTATTGGCAGGGAACCAGATTCTTCATGATAGAAATAATAATGTAATTTAAAAATGTCTAAATAGATTTCATTCTGGTAGTGCTTGTGAAAATATTCCAGCAACAGAAATTTAGGGAATAAAGAAATATTTATAAAGTGAGTAAAGTAGACATTTATGGAAACAAGGACTAAATTCCTTAGGATCTGAAGTGCAAAATTCTAACAAAAGTTGGATTAATGTCTCAGGAACTGTTGATACCATGGATAAAATAGGATCATCAAATAAAATTTCCTCTTTTCTATCCCCTTCAGTACAAAGAACTAATCTTGGAAAATAAGATGGTCAACAGCTCATATCTTCAAGAGAGTATCAATCAAAGTGATTGTGGCTGATTTTGTCATAAAACCAATTGGATAATAGAGTGTTAGTATAATTTGTATAATTGACACAATACCTGCTATTTCAGTGGACTGTAGTAATTTTTCCTACTTTCACATTCTAGTCTGCCAACTAGGGTTAATTTCACTTGGAGAAATCAACTTGACAGAGCTAGATCTAATCCATATCCTCAGCTGTCCTACTTTAATAACTTGGTCATCCTGCCTATCCATGTTCAAATAATTGATGAGGGATATCTTAGTGCAATCTTATCTCTTGTTAAGCAGCAATCTTACCAGGGAATGAAAAATTATCCTCATCTGAAATAATGAGGAAGGATCTGCTTCTTTTATATCCTGCAACCATCTATGTATCCTATCTCTTTGATGAATTCTCTCAGTCTCTCACCATTCTTGTACACCTAATCCAGACATGTCAAACACAAGGCCCGGGGGCCAGATCCGGCCCGTGAAGTGGTTTCATGTGGCCCGCGAAGCCATCCTGGAAACAGCGAGGGAACGGCCCCCACTGCCTTGGCCCTGGCCCAGAGACCCTCGTTCTGCCAGAGACCCTCAGATCTGTCCCACTCCTGCCCAGGCCCCCCATAGGCACCCTTGATGACAACGATGTAGAGCTGGCCATGCCCCCCAGTAGGCCATACGCACTCTAGCCACGCCCACCCAGTAGACCATGCCCACCCTGGCCACACCCACCCGGCCCCCTAGGGGTAACCTCAATGCTGATGTGGCCCTCAATGAAATTGAGTTTGACACCCCTGACCTAATCTGTTACAATAAAGTAAAAGTTGATTTTAGAAATCACTTTATTAGGCATTTTGAGAATCTGGAACATATATAATACTTATACAGAAAAATATGGAAAAGAGCACATTTAGAATTCCACAAAAACTGCAGGCATCCACACAAAACAGAAGTACCACTGTATAGGCTATATGCATCTTCCCTCATTCAGTGAGCCTGAAACTCACATTTTCATATGAAGTAGTAGTGGCTTCTCCAATTCTCAGAGGCCCAAAGGAATTTCTTTTATTTCTTCTGCTATTTCCTGCTGTTCCAATTCTAAATTCTCCAGTGGCTGCTATCCCAAGTCTTCCACTGATGTGCTGGTGGAGGAAGAGCAGGATACAGTTTCTAAAGTTCCAAAAAAATCCAAGAAACCCAAAGACTTCAGGTACGAACTTAATGAAGAATTTCAGAGAGCTGTTTGAAGCGACAAGAAGCAATATTACAACAACATCTGTAAAGATGTTAAAGACAGAAACCGAAATAGAAAAGAAAGGAAATACTTACAAATGCAGAAGTTGTTTCCATTCTCAAATATGTGTACTAAAATATGCTAATGGATTATAATGACTGATTCAAAGAAGAGATATATTGCAATTCTATACAGCACAGATGTCAACATCCAATTTCCTATTTACAAGGCCTCTAATGTTAGAAGATGAGATCAGCACATTGATTAGCTATTTGGAAGGCTAGAGGAACTGATTATCTACAAAAATAGGACACGCAATAGGAGAGTCAGTAATTCTGACCAAACTATGACAGCAGATCTGGGGATGTATCTAACCCTACAAATATTAGTATTGGGCAGGCAATGGTTTTCTGTGTAACATGCTATGTTACACTGGAAACACTGGATTTTGAAAAAGCAGAATAGAAAGAGTATTGATGTTTTAAACTTCTGAGAATACCACAGATAGCCAAGAAAACAAACAAATGGATCCTAAAAATAATTCAATCCACAATTCTCATTCAATGCACAATGGTCAGACTGAAGTTATCATGCTTTGGACCCATTCTTTGAAAAACTAGCTCTCTTGAGAAATTTGAGAAAGGTGGTAGTGAAGAGAAGGAGATCACCAGGAGAAGATACATGAATTTGATTATAGTACTGATTGGTACATTGGAAGATCTGAAAGGCCATGTTGGGAACATTCAACATCAACTTGATGGCACATAATCAATGAATTGACTTGTAAGATGCCATCTATTCAACCCAATAAATGGTCACCAATTATTGTGTAGATCTTTTCACTACCTCAAGAGCTTTCATTTCGCTGTACCGGTCAGGAAAAATGCAAATGAATTCCTTTCATTCCTCTATCTCAGGGGTGCCACAGTGCCGGCCTGCAGGCTGGATGCATCACGGCAAAACTGTGCCTGCCCCATTGCCGGCAATGGAAAAAAGTCACGATACATCGCGACACATCACATGACATTGTGAGTTTGACATCCATGCTCTATGCTATCTGTACCTATGTGGCTGAAAAGTTTGTTAAAGTGATAGTGTTTTAAGACAAATAAATGACAAATTGTCAATATTTTCTCTGCATTATTTGCCATTTATTAAGTCACAGTTATCTTCAGTTCAAAGCAAGGCTTGATTTCTGACTTTGCTTTCAAAGGGAACAAATAAACAACATTATTTTGGCTGTCTTGTTTTCGAAGAGGAAAAAAATCGTATTTATTTTTCCTTTTCAGTCAGTTTATTTAGATCAATATTCTTCTTAAATTTCAGGCCTCTCTACTCCATGAAAATGACTTGAATTTAGTTGAATTTCCCTTCAACCCTAATATTAAAATGTCAAAGAAATTATTAAAATGTGGTCTATTCAATATCATTCAAATAGTATTCAAATGAAAATTTATTTCATGCTTCTGTTGCCCACAAATTGCAGGACAAGAAAACCAAAATATTTATTTAGCAAGTGGTAAGTAAATCTCACATATGGATTGGTAACAAATCAGTAACATATTCACATAAATACCAACATTTTAAACATAAAATATTCTATTGTGATATTTAGAACTGAACGCTTAAAAGAAAATTGTTTCATATTTGTATTAATATATTTATCAACACTGTATTTCACATATACCTTGAATGAAACCATGTAGGCATACTAAAAGAGTTAATTTCTTTAGGGTAATATAGGTAGTCCTCAACTTACAACAGTCCACGGCACTGAAAAAAATGGCTTATGACTGTTTTTCACACTTACGACCGTTGCAGCATCCCCACGTGATCAAAATTCAGATGCTTGGCAACTGATTCACATTTGTGACGGTTGCAGTGTCCTGGAGTCATGTGATCACCTTTTGCCACTTTCTGACAAGCCAGGTCAATGGGGAATCCAGATCCACTTAACAACCATGTTGCTAACTTAACAACTGCAGTGATTCACTTAACAACTATGGCAAGAAAAATCATAAAATGGGGCAAAACGCCCTTAACAAATGTTTCATCTAGCAACAGAAATTTTGGGGTCAGTTGTGTTCATAAGTTGAGGACTGTCTGTACTGGGCTCTGAATGCAACCTTTCATTGTCCCTGTCACCATGATTTTTTTAACTAGGTTGTTTATAATTATTCCGTCTGAAATTGGCGGACTGTTATTGAATGTCTTGTACACTGACTTTGTGAGCAGAAGTGTGTCTTTTGGTGTTCTTTCCTGTTGTTTTCTTATTCACTGAAGAAATAAGTGAATAGAGCTCTTATGTTTGAAAAATCAGAACTAAAAACATCTTCTAATTTGGTATATAAAAGCCCAAAAATATTTTCCCATGTTCAAAGATAGCATGATATACACAAGATAATGAAACTTTATTCCTCTCTGCTTCAAAAAAAGGGGGAGGGGGGGAATCCATTAGCACAGTGATAGGCTTTATCTCCTTACCATAGAAAAGCAGCTAATGCCACAATTATTTCAAGATGATAAAATCTCCTTTCTTTCATCATTCTTTGTGAAGTGCCCATTAAAAATCTCAGATGCTCTAGAAATTAAAATATATTAATAGGAGGATAATTAAGTTCTTATTGCTTTTGTCATTTAAAAGAAGTTAACCAAATGGTAAGAAAACCTCTGAAAAGTGGCTTTTGTGGAAGGATTTAAATTTAATTAATATACAGTAACAAGCTCATTAAATCTAAGTTAAATGCTTCTTCCAGACAAATTGTAACCTTTTAGTTGGCTTAAAGCTTCCATTCACTTCAGCTGGCAGAGCAACAAATTGCACTTTTGAAAATGAACAAAGGAAGCTTTATGGCATCTGTTTACAGGACCATCTGATCCCTTTAACCAAGAACTAAAAACAGGAAATCCCACGTTGAACACCCTTTTCTAGAGTTCCCTTGGCGTCAAATTGGGATGCTTAGGGATTTGTTTAGTTTGCTCTTTTTTTAATAGCAGATGATCACTTCCAGGTTAACATATGAAGGAGACCATTGTTTAATTTTAGTTTTTAGTTTTTGGCTCAAAAAGCATTTTCTCACATGTGCATGTTAGAATAACGGGGCTTTAAAAAAATATGTATATATTCTATTTTTTAAAGACACCAAGTGCATGTGAATTTGCGTTTGTGTATTCATTTACTTTACACTAAATATTCATTAACATATGAGTAGGTGTATAGCATATTGTATGAATTAATAAGAGCAAAGGTGTCCATGGAGATCAAAAAAGGGGCTATGTCTGCACAATTGAAGCCCTAATCTTTTCTTTTATACCCCGCTTGCCACACATAATTAAAAAGGATTGTGGTTTTAATTGCAGAGTTTCACCCTTTTACTTAAATAAATCTTTTTTTTTTGGTTGTTGCCTCATCTTTCTGTGGTCACATTGCCCATCCTTGACCTCAAGTGTTGAAAGAAAAGTCTTCATCGTGGTGCAGTCCAAGCTGGGAATAAACATGGTGACTGCTTTAGGAAGAAGGTTGTAGTTTATTGAAGAAGACAGCCAGACAGGAATATGGCTCTGGCAGAAAACAGAGTGAGCACATGTAGGAAGTGGGTTTTTATACCTTCTGAAGCCTTTTGTTTGGAGTTGTTTCCTGTTCCTGTTTTGAGATTTTGTATTTCCTGTGTCATGTATTTTGACCTGTGTCCCTTTGGCATCTATGAGTTAATCCTATTATGTCCTGTCTTAGACTTTGGGTGGGGTATGTAGATTTTAAGTGTCTTTGCATTCCTAAGCTTCTAGCTTCAGCTTTCCTGAATGGTTTACATCTGCATTTCTATAGAGCTGGTTTCTGGTTGAGGGAGGGAGACTGGGCTATTAAGAAAAACTGGGCATGCTTTTCTGCCTCTTTAAGTTTATTTGAGGAAATATATTTTTCTGCCTTTTTAATATTTCCTTCCCTGGGGGGCTGACTTCCCACACAAGTAATCCTGGTTAGAAGATTGAGAAAGGCTGAATTGACAGGATTAAGGATTAAGTCAGAAAACACAAAGCCACACAGAATTTATATTCCTCACCTTTCCCCAAGGCTAGCCTTGACTCCTGACCACCATCCAGGAAAACAAATAGGTCCAATTAGAATTAGATGTGGTGGCTCAGTGGGTTAGGACGCTGAGCTTGTCGATCATAAGGTCGGCAGTTTGGCAGGTCGAATCCCGAGTGCCGCGTAACAGAGTGAGCGCCTGTTACTCGTCCCAGCTTCTGCCAACCTAGCAGTTCAAAAGCACGTAAAAATGCAAGTAGAAAAATAGGGACCACGACGGTGGGAAGGTAACAGCATTCTGTGTGCCTTTGGCGTCTAGTCATGCTGGCGACATGACCACAGAGACATCCTCGGACAAGAGCTGGCTCTTCGACTTTGAAACGGAGATGAGCACCGGCCCTAGAGTTGGAAATGACTAGCACGCATGTGCAGGGGATCCTTTACCTTTACCTTTAGAATATAAAATCTAAACTAATGAAATATCCCCACCAGGCATCTCAATCTCAAAGGTCCAAAAAGGTATAAAAATCACTCTACTCCCCATGCCAAGTTGTCAACTGTCCCAGAACTTATTGCTACATCACTTCACTTCTGATTCCTAAATAAATGGAGACCTCCTTTTCTGCAGCCTGCCTCCAAATTCATTGGCTCCTGCATCTTTCTCCTGGCTTGGAACCAGACCTGATTTTACTTCTTACAATACTATCATTGGTGAATAGGTTTTAATCTTTAACCTTTACTGCAGTTGCATCCTTCTTCAGCTGGGATTCAGACACAGGGCCCAGCTAGTCTAGGGAGCAACCTTATCATTTTTTCTGGTCGAAAGCTGCTTCCAGGACATGGTGCCATTGTTGAAATATGAAACTGGCTCTGGCTCTTCCTGAATCTCACACAGAGAGAATCCTTCAACAACCCAACCTGAAAATTCTTCAGCAACCCAACCTGAGATGTGCATGCTAGATGAATAGAATGTACTCATTGATGCAGCAGGCATATTTAAATATTTCATAGGACCAACAGTTTTGGAGTACATTTATTAGGAATAAACATATTAATTCATTTGCCTTCTGACAGATGGTATGTTTAATATTATTTGGAGGATGGAAGCCACATTATCATGAAGACTTCATTCACTCCTGCAAGTGCATGTCTTCACTTGAGAGGAGCTGGACATATGTTCTGGCCATCTGTGTAAGATCACCAATGAGTATTTTTGTTTGTTTGTTTCTTGAAACAGCTTGTGGGTGACAAAACCTAAAGGACAGCATGTTTGCCTGTTTTGCTTTCCAGAGCAACCATATGCTTATTTCTATTTGCAACTGAGCCTCACTTTATTCTGTGAGGTTTTCTCTCTAATAAGAATGCTTATATTGCAGCCTTCATCTTCTCCACATTCACTCTTTCAGGCATTTCATTTGAGGAATAGAAGTAGGAGAATTGGCGTGGATTCCATTCTGATGAAGTCTTCCAACATGATCCCTGAGAAAAGGTTGATCAAATAGAGGAAAGCACTGTATGGCTTTGGACCTAATATTCTTAGGGAAGAGTTGTCTTGGGCACTCAAGTGTTCTGTAAGGATATATTTGTAATAATAGTAATTTATTACTATTTATTGTTAAATAATAATAATAATAATAATAATAATAATAATAATAATAATAATAACTGCTTCCATCTTGCGATGATATCTGTAATACCATCAAACATCCACATCTGCCTATCCAAGGACTCGATAGTAGACAAAAATGCCAAATCCAGTCTGAACATCTGGCTGACTGTGCAATGATTATTATTATTATTATTATTATTATTATTATTATTATTATTATTATTAATAATAATAATAATAATAATAATGATGATGATGATGATGATGATGATGATGATGTTGGAAGGGACCTTGGAGGTCATCTAGTACAACCCCCTGCTTAAGCAAGAAACCCTATACCATTTCAGACACATGGCTGTCCAGTATTTTCTTAAAAACTTCCAGTGTTGGAGCATTCACAGCTTCTGGAGGCAGGTTGTTCCACTGATTAATTGTTCTAACTGTCAGGAAATTTCTCCTTAGTTCTAGGTTGCTTCTCTCCTTGATTAATTTCCATCCATTGCTTCTTGTCCTAACTTCGGGTGCTTTAGAGAATAGCTTAACTCCCTCTTCTTTGTGGCAGTCCCTAAGATATCATGTCACCCCTTGTCCTTCTCTTCATTAAACTAGACATACCCAATTCCAGCAACCGTTCCTTATATGTTTTAGCCTCCAGTCCCCTAATCATCTTTGTTGCTCTTCTCTGTACACTTTCTAGAGTCTCAACATCTTTTTTACTTCGTGGTGACCAAAACTGGATGCAGTATTACAAGTGTGGCCTTATCAAGGCATTGTAAAGTGGTATTAACACTTCATGTGATATTACTATAATATAAACAGGCAAATCCAAGCATGTATTTCATTTACTTTTATGGCTAGTGACATCCACATTTGCTAGTTGATTAGAAAGACTAGTATTAGAACTACCATATTGTATGCCAAACTATTTTATCTCATATCAAACTAAATTGCAGGACCTTAAAGCTTGAAAATCTACCATGACATCAAAAGGCCTGTAAATGACCATCATTCTCTTTACTTGGTGGTTTTAAACTGTTTTTAATTTATGATTTTATTCATCTATTATTATGTATGATTTTATTACTGTATGATGTTGTGAACCAGCCAGAGACACTTAGGTGAGATGGGCAGTATAGAAATATAATAATAAATAAATAAATTTCTTAGGGTTGTGAAATTTGACTGACTATTCAGAACAAAATAAGTGAAATGAAGGCCAACAACATGATTCAGTTAGGAAGATGGTGTGAGTCCAATTCAGGTTGTTGCTCAGACCAATAAAATAAGCCTAGCCAAATAAACTTTTCTAAGGATCGTCAGTGCCAAGTACTAAAGCTTAGCAAAAGTAAAAAGGGCTGATAATATGTTTTTTCTTCCTGAAATTGCTTTCTATAAGTCTAACCCAAGGGAGTTGGTACTATGGTAGTTGCAAGTGCCAGGGAATCCAGCACTGTTCACCCAGATGCACGTTTATCTCTTCAGGAAATGATAGATGCTTTTAGTAAACAGCTCCTGATCCTCATGGCTGTCCTATAATGTGTGTGTGTGAGCCATATATTGATTTTTGTTGTGCTTGTTCCTAAATTCTTGGTAGTTTATAATAAGTAAAGTTTTTCCAGCTTCCTGTAATATGCTGTTGCTGTCAGGACCCACCCCAAACCACGTCTTAGGAAGACAAAATATTTGGAGTCAAATCTATTCCAAAAAGAATCTTTACTATGACATGCTTGGTTGTAGGAATACAAGACAGGACTTAATATTATTCCACGAACTAAACCCTTATAAAGAGTTCCCGGTTCAACCCCCCTTAACCCCATTTGGTCAGTCCCCCATCCTTTATCTCGTATCATCCCTCTCGTGGGAAAAAGGAACTTAGGACCTTTCATCTTTATTGCTCTCTTCCATGACACAAGCCAGATGCTAGCCCCCCCTTTTGTTTCCCCAGTTCAAAAGGCTTCTTTTCTTTGAAATGCCTAATACCGGTTCAATACACATCCATTCTCTTCTTTTCGGGAGATGGCAGAATCCATGGAATAATGTTTGAAACATTCCATTTATGAATATGATATAAATGGATTCTGACAGTTGCCCAGTTTCCATATTAAAGGTTGATGTCCAATGTTTTCAGTGACCCTGGTATGTAGGCTCAAGGTGACATTTTCTTGAACCCTCAACAGACCACTAGGAAGGTGGAAATACATCTCTTTCCCAAATGTCCCTTGAATACAAAATTGCATCATTACAGCAATTTACATCATTCATATTATAGCATGCAAATCATCATAAATAAGGTGTAATTTAGCATACCTTTAAGTGTCTTCTCCAGACTACATAAGAGGCAAAAGATTGTTTCATTGTTTTGGGAATTTATCTGAATGGAAATTGTGATTTACACAAAAGAAAGAAAGAGGGAGGGTAGATGGATGGATGGGGGAAGGAAGGAAGGAAGGAAGGAAGGAAGGAAGGAAGGAAGGAAGGAAGGAAGGAAGGAAGGAAGGAAGGAAGGAAGGAAGGAAGGAAGGAAGGAAGGAAGGAAGTATTTCCAGCCAAAAAAATTCAGTGGAGAAGCTGGCAGGAATTTGGAGTTTGCTCCAACTCCCACTGCCTTTTTCCCCACCCATGATTATTCTATTTCTTTATTTAGATAAGGAAATTTCTGTAAAACAATGACCAATTTGTCCCAGGTCATCTAGTTACTTATAAAATTTATATAGCCACCTTGTAACTCCAGACAACTCACAATACAAAAAACATAAAAACTTAAGATGTCTTAAAATCAATATTGCAATATAGGCAAGTTCTCATAGTCAAAATCCAATGTATGTTGCCCTCCACTAACAACCTGAAGGAAAAGCCAAGTTTTTTGGATGGCTCACAGGGCAGTGGCCTCCAACACTGTTCAGTCTAAAACACTTGATGGAGGCAGATGCCACATTGCCACTGTTGCCTTTTTACTGATATGGAGAGCTCAGCTTCATAGTTGAATCATCCACCAATTCTGCCACCAATTTTCCCAGGTCATTTGCTACCAAAGTCTTCCATCCGTGTAGTCAGCCATTTCAAGGCTTCACCCTATACTAGCCTCTAAAAACTCTGGACTCCACAGATCCAAGACCCAGAAAAGGTCTGAAAATTAGCTACTCCAGGTCTCCAAGACATTCCCAAATTCTCACCAATAAGCCCCCACAGAAACAAACATCTGGCTTCAGCACCATGTTAAATAAAATTGTACCCAAAGTACACTAAATTTCACTATAGCCCTGAATAACCATTCTGAACAGCCTGGTTTTATAAAAAGCAATAAATCTTGGATAATGATTATGTGCCTTCAGTTTGTCTCTCTGAAGAAAATGTACTTTATTTCTCCCTTTCATATTTCGAGTTTTGTCCCAACTTATTATAACTCATGCAGGTTGTAGATTACATATGACAGTGATGGCGACCCTTTTAGAGACTGAGTGCCCAAACTGCAACCCAAAACCCACTTATATATTGTTGGGTGCTGGGTGGGCATGGACCATTGGTTGGGCATGGTCTATTGGGTGGGCATGGCTGCAATGGCAATGGCAGACTGGGTGGGACTAAAAAATTCAATCAATCAATTCCAACTTTACGAGATCTTTTTTTTCCCGTGAGAAGTTGAAATTGATTGATTTATTGAACCTTTTTTTTGCACATGGTAGTGGAGGCCTAAAGTGAAAAGGTTTTAAGAAATCCAGATGAAGGCATAGGACTGGGGCAACAGCGCAGGTGCCCACAGAGAGGGTTCTGTGTGCCACCTGTGGCACGCGTGCCATAGGTGCACAACCACAGACATATGATAATGGTGTTGGATGAGTCATGTCATTATAAAATTTAATACAAGTGAAATTAATGCATTGTGTTATTACTCTCTTCATTTACACCTTTAAATGTAATTTCAACCTGTTACTTTAAACCATCTTTTAGAATATTTATTCAAGATTCTTCTTCCCAATAGCAAAGATTAGAACATTTTACTCTTCAAATATTACTTTTAACTGCTGAATATTTTATTAGAAAGGGATGCGGTGGCTCAGTGGGTTAAGACACTGAGCTTGTCGATCAGAAGGTTGGCAGTTTGGCGGGTCGAATCCCGAGTGCCGCGTAGCAGAGTGAGCGCCTGTTACTCGTCCCAGCTTCTGCCAACCTAGCTGTTCGAAAGCATGTAAAAATGCAAGTAGAAAAATAGGGACCACTACGGTGGGAAGGTAACAGCGTTCCATGCGCCTTTGGCATCTAGTCATGCCGGCCACATGACCACGGAGAGGTCCTCGGACAAGCGCTGGCTCTTCGGCTTTGAAATGGAGATGAGCACCGGCCCCTAGAGTCGGAAACGACTAGCACACATGTGCGGGGGAACCTTTACCTTTACCTTTATTTTATTAGAATCATTGATTGAAATCCCAAGAGATGAGATTTAAAATAGTGTTTGCATCTTATTTTAAAAGAAATATATATGTAAAATATCCTAGTATATTTATTCTTCCCAGTTATTTGTAATTTCCTGCAATGTGTGCTCTAAATAGTCAAAATACATATGAGACATTTTAATTCCATCTTACAAGCCCTTTACTGCCATCAGTAAAAGCCGGGGCGGGGGACGGAGGAAGAATTTTTAACAAAAACTAGCTAAGCCCTTAGAGATTCTTTCTAGCAATAAAGCATTCACTTAATGTTTAAGAACAAAAGGTAATTGGGTAAAACTCTATGGACTAAATGGAGAATTATCCCGGAAGTAAATGAAAACTGCTTTGAACTATTCTAAACAGAATGTTCAGTAGTGAAACAGAGGCAGATCCTCTCTAAATATGCTAACTGGATAAGTAAGGAAAAGTCTATACACACACACACACACACACACACACACACATATATATACATACATGTGTGTGTGTGTGTGTGTGTGTGTGTTTGGCTTGCTAACAAAGAATAAAGGGAGACTGATACGATCATTTCAAACTTATTTGTTCTCATCAGTCAGCCATACCCTTCTGAGATTCGAACCTGGGCCGACTGCATCTTAAGCAGTTGTTTTAACCCCTAGGCCACAGGCTCACTGTCTCTCTTTGTTAGCTGAGAAGCAAGGAAGATATGTGTTAAATGTTTGTTAAGCATTCAGAATACACTTGCTTGGTCCCAGACACGGGACAAATCTTATTTCCTGTTTCAGCCTAACCCAAGGCCAAGGCCATCTACAGGCAGTAGCAGGTCATATTTGTGTTGGTTGTTGTTGTTTTTTTGGCTTGCTAACAAAGAATAAAGGGAGACCGATATGATCATTTCAAACTTATTTGTTCTCATCAGTCAGCCATACCCTTCTGAGATTCGAACCTGAGCTGACTGCATCTTAAGCAGTTGTTTTAACCCCTAGGCCACAGGCTCTCTCTCTCTCTTTGTTAGCTGAGAAGCAAGGAAGATATGTGTTAAATGTTTGTTAAACCTTTAACCCCTGTGACCTAGGGGTTAAAACAACTGTTTAAGATGCAGTAGGCCCAGGTTCGAATCTCAGATAAAAAGGGTATGACTGACTGATGAGAAATAAGAAGAAAGAGTTAATTAGCAAGGCATATTCAAATGACTTGACAAATATTTAACACATATATCTCCCTTGCTTCCTAGCTAATAGAGAAAGAACCTGTGGCTCAGGAAGTTAAAGCAACTGCCTAATATATAATCAGCCCAGGTTCGAATCTCAGATAAAAAGAATATGACTGACTGATGAGAACATAAGAAGTTCAAAATGATCATTTCAGCCTCCCTAAAATTCTTTATTAGCAATTTGAATAATTTACACACACACACACACACACACACAGAGAGAGAGAGAGAGAGAGAGAGCAAGTTAAAAAGTGAAAATTATGTCAGACTCCAAGCAAACAGCTGAATGTTTTAATGACAATATACTGCCTACCAATCATGCAGTAGAATTCATGGAATTTAATGAATTAAAATAAATGAGTCTGCATTATGAAAACTACACATGGAAAGAAACTGATGGAGATACCTCATCTGATTTTTGACCAAAGCCACCTTCTACCTTACACTGCATAGCTCAAGATCTTTTGTATGGAATTTCGTGTTTTTTTTAATCTTGAAGGGTGTATGAAATGCTGTTTTCCAAAAAAAATCTGTGGGAGCAACAGATAAATAAAATATGATATTATTTAACTATCACTAAAAATAAACTAACATGAAATTAAGGACAGATAATATGGTCATTGCCATATTTCATTTGTTTTTCTCTCCTATCAGTTAAAGGATTACGATTCTTCAGATACATTTGGAAGTATCCTAAGAACTATTCTCAATGCATCTGAGGACTGTTTGTCCCCATCCCCCACTCCTACTTCAAGGAATACAGGTTGTACATCAGCATTTATTTATTTATTTTTAAAGTGCCTTATCTCTCTAGAAAGGTTCACAATAGCTACAGAGAGGAAAGCGAAGAAAACATCTTGCTTGAATTTTATTTTGATCTACTTTTCCAGATATAATCCCTGTCTATGTTGTTTCAATTTCAAAATCTGGGGTTTGGGCACAATTATTTTCCCTTGACTATCCAAGGTTAACCAGGTTGAGTTGAGCTCCATGTAACTGGATAGAGGAGATATGAATTGAACTTAAAGTCCAATGCCATGTGTCACTCCTTGTTTTTCACTTTTCTTCCTTATTTTACAAGACACAACCAGATACACTGAGCTTGTAGCAGGAGGGAAATTTGCTAGAGAGGCTAAAGGAAGAATGCTTCATCGTTCTCTTCTGATGGCTTTCCAATTACAAATGCATTGCATTTTCTACTTAAAAATTACTCCCCAAATTGCTTTGCCACCCTGAGGGCTACAAATTACTCCGGGAGAGGAGAGTGGGAACAAAATTGCTGCTTAATGTTTGTGTTGGTTATACATCTTTGAGAAAAAAATTCTAAGGTTTGGGAAATATTAACCAAGAAACCAGATCTAACAGCTCTTGAAGCAAAGTCTAGAGTTGAAAGACAATAACTGAGAAGCTTTCCAAGGAGAATTTCCCCAAGATAGGCTCCTGCACCCCAATGCAAAATGATGGAAAAGCTGATCAGGGTCAGATGGCTCTCTTATCTCTCTTGCAAGATAATACTAGAAGTATAATCAGTGCTTTTTTTCTAAAAAAAAAAAGGTGCCGGAACTCAGAGGCGCTGTCACTGGGAGCAATGCCAGTGTCTTGCTATGGTGTCGCCACCCGTCCTTTGCACCCCCGCCCCTGCAGCTTGGAGCCACATGCCGTGGAGATTCCCCTCCCCGCAGTTTATTTATTATTTATTTATTTATTTATTAATTGGTTTTATATACCGCCCTATTCCCGAAGGACTCAGGGCAGTTTACAGGGCAAAGTTAAAAACAATATAAGTTAAAATAGAGTTAAAATAAAATTAAATAACAATTAATAGCCCCAAAAGTTAAAAATTTAAAAATTTAAAACCCCTCAGTCCAGGCCAGATAAATCAAATAACCAGGTTTTTAGGTCCCGGCAAAACGAACGAAGGTTGGGGGCACTTGCCACTCCACGGCCCGTGCTGAGCTCCCACCTGGAGCTGCTCCGAACCCTGACCCAGAGCTGTGTTCCTCATGGCAGTGGTCTCTGGTGCCAAACAGCTCATGGCCTCTGGCACTGGCACTCGTTCACTTACTGCCCCGTTGCTTCCAAATGCAGTAAATGAGTAAGTGAGCAAATGGCATTTGGAAGCATTTGGAAGCAATGGGGCAGTAAGTGAGTGAATGAGCAAATGGCATTTAGAAGCGACAGGGCAGTAAGTGAGCGAGCGAGCAAGAGGCCTTTGAAAGAGACGGAGTGAGTGGGGGAGAGACTGAACGAGGTGCCTTTGAAAGAGACGGAGGAGTGAGTGAGAGCAACTGGAGGCTTTTGTGAGCAAAGTGTGAGTGGGAGGGCTTTTGCAAGCAAAGGTTGAGAGAAAAAGGGAAAAGTGAGGGGGAGAAGGGAAAAAGAAAAGGCATTGACTTCTGCGTTCCTCTGTTGCAGTAGGAAACATTAACATTGAACCTCAACTTTTTGTTTTTCTATAATATTATAAACTAGCTATTTCTATAACAATAAATGAATCTAACCAATGAAACCCAAAATAATCCTGCCCTTTTTTTTTTAGTCATCAGGTTTTGACACCTTTTTAAGCACTGGTGGTGCTTGAATATTGTCATGACCTAAAAGTGGTAAATTTTCTGAAAAGGTTGAAAAGCCCTGATGTAAACGCAGCCTAAATTGTTTATTGCCATCCTATTTGCAAATAATATCTTACCTAGTTGAGATGGTGTAGTTGGGCAGCAGGGAGGGGTGTAAAGTTCCTGCCTTCGCTGCAGACAACTTGCCTGTGCAACATTGTACAGTGAAAGATTGTGACTAAACAAAAATTTAATGTACAGATAATACTACCAGAAATTATTTTAGCCTTTTTAATAAATTTTCTTATTGATGTTAAAACTCACCATGGAAAACATCATATATTGTTATGTATAAGGTAAAGGTAAAGGTTCCCCCGCACATGCGTGCTAGTCGTTTCCGACTCTAGGGGCCGGTGCTCATCTCCGTTTCAAAGCCGAAGAGCCAGCGCTTGTCCGAGGACGTCTCCGTGGTCATGTGGCCGGCATGACTAGATGCCAAAAGCGCACGGAACGCTGTTACCTTCCCACCGTCGTGGTCCCTATTTTTCTACTTGCATTTTTACGTGCTTTCGAACTGCTAGGTTGGCAGAAGCTGGGACGAGTAACAGGCGCTCACTCTGCTACGCGGCACTCGGGATTCGACCCGCCAAACTGCCGACCTTCAGATCGACAAGCTCAGCATCCTAACCCACTGAGCCACCGCGTCCCTTATTGTTATGTATATACTAGGTTAATTATTTAAAGACTGAAGTGCAACATAACTAGATTTTAAATAATCTATTTTTCAAAACACACAACAGTCCAAACGGTAAAAGTAAAGTCCAAATTAAGAATATTTCATTCTTAAGAATTGTTTAATTTAAAGTGGTTTAGTTGTAATGGATGGTTATAGATTCAAAATAGTTTTCAAGAGTATTTACAAAAGATACTATTTTTTTCTAGCATTATTATTTATTTATTTATTTATTTATTTATTTATTTATTTATTTATTTATTTATTTATTTATTTGATTTATATACCGCCCTTCTCCTGAAGGACTCAGGGCGGTATACAGGGCAATAAATATATTAAAAATACAATATACAAAAGTTAAGAAAAATTAAATATTGTGCCCGATACAATAAAATTAATTAAAATCAATATTAAAAACCCCAAACCCATCAGACCAGGCCGGCTTGTTCAAATAAATAAGTTTTTAGATCACGGCAGAAGGAACTAAATTAGACATATTACATTGAGAAAAATGTTTCTCATTTCTTTCCTGTCATCTTTATTGCTTTCATTGCAGAGATGTTAACATACGAAATAGATTATTTTGTTATCTAATATTACCTTCCAAAAGACAGAAGCAGATGAAAAATGTGAGGTTCTTTCCTGTTGGCTTTTTTGAATTAGCTGTTTTAGATTCTAAAAGTTTAGTTCCTAAAGAAGTAACCTTGTAAATAAAAGGCAACATGGGTTTGTCAAAAACAGATCATGCCAGACAAACCTTATTGCATTCTTTGATCAAGTGACAAAACTAGTGGACCAGAGGAATGCTGTAGATATAATTTACTTGGACTTCAGTAAGGCATTTGATAAAGTAGATCACAACCTACTTGTTGGGCCCCGCAGGCCTGACATTCAGCGAGGGGCGGCTCCCCACACACCCCTAGCACCGGCGCTCCTCCCGACCAGCTGGCAGGCGGCTCCAACACCAGCGCTCCACCCAATCAGCTGGCTTGTGGCTCCAATGCCGGCGCTCCTCCTGACCAGCTGGCTGGCGGCTCCAATGGCCGGGGAGGCGGCCTGGCGGTCGCTAGCCCCCACGAATGGCCTACCAGCTCCCGGCCATGCCGAAAGGAACCCCAGCCACCTGGATCATCGCCAGAGGCCGCACTGCCACCGCAGATGGACCTGGCAGCTTGGAAAGCCACGCAGCTCATCGCTGTTGTCGCAGCTGCGCTGAACAATGCAGCCAGTACGGCCGGTGCCATTCGTCTTGCAAGCGGTAACCCGGATGGGGGCCGCCAGCATGCAAGCGACGGATTGGGAGCAAAAAGTCAACGTTGGTTTGGGAGGGGATCAGGGCCATGGGGAAGACAGCTGCCAGGGGGGAACAGCCGGTGGGAGGGGAGGCTTTTCCGGAGAGGAAAAGGGATGAGGGGAAGGTACCTGGGAGGGCGGAATGTCCAGGTAGAAGAGGGCATGCCGTGAGATGCCGGGCTGAATCGCAGAAAAGGGGCAGGCGGGGGAAACACGGGACACTTATAGGGTGATGGGCGGATGTTGGTTTGATGGGCATGGTGTTAATTACTGTATTGGTAAAGTATATAAGCAGTGTTGGATGCACCAGGCAGCCAACACTGACTTTTTTTCCTGCTTTGGATTGCTGTGTTGGAAGAATAAAGTGCATTACCTTTGTGGGTCGTCTCTCATTCCTGCTGCAAGAGCCATTGCTCCATACACTTCAGGACGAGTATTGACAGTAAGTCAGCATTGCATAACAGCAGCCTCAGCTGTCTGGCCTTGCTGCTGTGTATTCAACTGAGCTTGGGACATGGCAGAAGGGATGCAAGGGGTCGCTCCGGAAGCTGTGGCGGAGGAGGTCACTGGTGCTGAGGCTGTGACGAAGCCCCTTGAAGAGGTGGAGGTGGAGAAGGTCCAGCTGGCAGTGAGGCCCAAGGTGCGGGAGTTGCCACCAGTGGCCTCTGTGGTAGAGTCCCAGGGGGCCAGCAGCCAGGCCCATGGGTGGGATTGGTGGCTGATCCCTGCCCTGGGGCTCACAGGCCTTGACCAGGGACAGACAGGTCGGCCCAGTGGGGCTATTATGGGATGGAGAGAGCATCATTTAACGGAGGTCGATGGAGAGGAATGGAGCTACTCCACCGCCCCTGGCAGTCAAACCTTGGACATCTTACAGGACAGGTTTGGAGAGGTTGGTGGCCAGGAACCTGGCTCTTCGGCGGCCACAGACCCTGAGCCGGATGTGGGACAGTGGTCTCTCATGGGCGCGGCCCCCCTGCAGACAGGAACATCCCACTTCAGGCTGACCAGCCCGAGGTTCAAGGGGCCATCCGGAATGAACACATCCCACCCAGGGGCCTTTGCAACACAACCCCCCCCCCAATGACATCGGCGCCAAGCAGTCCGGACACGTGGCCAACGCCAGATAGGGGACCTAGAAGGCAAGCGCCAAGGCCACCAGGAGGGATCCGGGGTCCTGGCCCACAGGCCAGTTATTGAGGACCGGGTGTGGTGTGGGGCCCACCACCCCTGTCAGTGACATAAGATGGCCACCCCGACCACCTGGCCATGTTCCTGGGACAAGTCATCAACCATCTGGATGGGTACGCCCAGGCCTATGCGTCCCTTTGGGTAATGGTGATGGTGGTAACCACTTGCCTACAGGGGGAGGCTGCAACCTGGGCTGCGGACCTCTATAGTGAGCACGCCCATGAGTTGGGTGACGTCGGGCTTTTTCTGGATGCCCTATGGGTCCAGTTTGAGGACCCTTCACGGGTGCATCGTGCCAAGGCCAAAGTCCTCAACTTCCGCCAGCGGGGTAAGCCAGCGGTGAAATACATAAGCGACTTCCGCATGATAGCTGGCAAGTTACGCTCATGGCCGGAACGCCTCTTAATGTACCACTTTAAGGCTGGGCTCGACGGGGCTCTCCGTAGAGCTTGTGTGGTGCGTGGTATTCCTGCCCGGCTACAGGACTGGTTCCGGGTGACCGTGGAACTGGACATTGGGCTACAATATGTACGGGGGAGGTTGGAAGCGGCTCCTGGAGGTCGGAGAGGTAGTGAGGGGACGAGAGCGGAGGAGCAGAAACCTGTGGCGGCAGCACCAAAGGCTCCCATGCAGGCACCACGGTCGTCGTTCCGTGCTTCCAGTGTGATTAGCCGGGTCACTGGGCGGCGGAATGCCCGCTACCACCATCCCGAGCGGCACCTACCTCCCAGGAGATGCGGGGCCCAACACCCAGGAGGACAGCAGAGTGCACCAGGGCAGCACGTCAAGTGGCCACTGAGGTACGCAGGGTTGCGGCCCCTTTGCGCCTGGAGATGCCCGCGGATGGGGGGGGTTGACTCCAATGGCAGTTCCGAGGAACAAGAGCAAGACGAGGACCCGATGGTAAGTGCCCCGGTGTGCCCCTTTGTCCTGCCTGTGTTCTTGGTAAACCCACAAACGGGGGAAAGAAGGGGGTACAAGGCGCTTATTGATTCAGGAAGCACATGTTGCCTTATCAGCCAGGCAGTGGCACTGGAGGTGGGGGTAGCACTAAAATGGTTAGCCACCCCCCTCGGTTTCCAACAGGTGGATGGGTCTCTTCTGGGTGGGGCACCAATTACACATATGACAGCACTGGTCAGGCTGGAACTGGGCACGCATTGGGAGACCCTGCAGTTTGTGGTGGTACTGTCCATGACGGAGGCGGTTATTTTGGGTCTCACGTGGTTGGATAAGTGGGGTCCTATGATCTGGTGGAAGGGGGGATGCAGTCACCTCCGTTTGGGGACAGGACCTCAGCCCCCCTCGGAGCATGCCTACATAGGGCCAGAGCCGGCAAGGAAGCCAGAGAAGGCTTGTGGGGTTGTAACCGGACCGGAGATCTGGATACCCCAGGAATATGCCAACCTCACTGACGTCTTCAACGAGCGGGAGTGCGATGTGCTGCCACCTCACCAGCCCACGGACTGTGAGGTGATGGGCGGATGTTGGTTTGATGGACATGGTGTTAATTAATGTACTGTATTTAAGCAGCGTTGGATGCACCGGGCAGCCAACACTGACTGTTTTCCTGCTTTGGATTGCTGTGTTGTAAGAATAAAGTGCATTACCTTTGTGGGTCATCTCTCGTTCCTGCTGCAAGAGCCATTGCGCCGTACACTTCAGGATGAGCTTTGACACTACTACTTGATAAGATAGAAAAATGTGGGTTAGATAGCACCAGATGGATTCATAGCTGGCTGACAGGCCGTACTCAGCATGTGGTCCTCAATGGAACTGCATCTACATGGAGGGAAGTGTGTTGGGGGATGCCCCAGGGCTTTGTTCTGGGCCCAGGGCTCTTCAACATCTTCATCAACGATTTGGATGAGGGGATAGATGGGGAACTCATCAAATTTGCAGATGAAACCAAGCTGGCAGGAATAGCCAATACTCCAGAAGATAGGCTTAAGATACAGGAGGATCTGCACAGACTTGAACACTGGGCACTATCTAACAAAATGAAATTCAATTGTGAAAAAAGTAAGGTTCTACATTTAGGCAGGAAAAATCAAATGCACAGGTATAGTATAGGTGGTACCTTGCTCGATAATACTAACTGTGAGAAAGGTCTCGGAGTCCTAGTGGACAATCACTTAAATATGAGTCAGCAGTGTGCTGCAGCTGCCAAAAAAGCAAACACAGTGCTAGGCTGCATTAACAGAGGGATAGAATCAAGATCACATGAAGTACTAATACCACTTTACAATGCCTTGGTAAGGCCACACCTGGAATACTGCATCCAGTTTTGGTCACCACAATTTAAAATGATGTCGAGACTCTAGAAATGGTACAGAGAAGATCAACAAAGATGATTGGGGGACGGGAGGCTAAAACATATAGGGAACGGTTGCTGGAATTGGGTATGTCTAGTTTAATGAAGAGAAGGGTGAGGGGGTGACATGATAGCAGTGTTCCAATATCTCAGGGGCTGTCACAAAGAAGAGGGAGCCAAGCTATTCTTCAAAGCACCTGAAAGCAGGACAAGAAGCAATGGATGGAAACTAGTCAAGGAGAGAAGCAACCTAGAACTAAGGAGAAATTTCCTGACAGTTAGAACAACTAACCAGTGGAACAACCTGCCTCTAGAAGTGGTGAATGCTCCAACACTGGAAGTTTTTAAGAAGAGACCGGACAGCCATTTGTCTGAAATGGTATAGGGTTTCCTGCCTTAGCAGGACAGGCAACCTTGGCTCTTTTAGGACTCAAGGACTTCAACTCCCAGAATTTCTGAGCCAGCATGGCTCAGCTTGGAAACCTCTCTCTTTCTCCTCAGTGTGGCTGGCTCAGGATTTCTGGGAGTTGAAGTCCATGAGTCATAAAAAAGAGCCAAGATTGCCATAGAGGGTGTGTTGGGTTTTTTTTTCAAAAAAAAGGTGCCAGAACGCCATTCTGAGCATTCTATGAGAAAGAAAGCCCTGAGTATAATTAACACTAGGAGAAGATATGCTCGCTAGTAAAATAAGAAATAAACTGTTAAAAGAAAGATGTAGCTCTGAATGGCTAAATATAATTATGATACAAAGAACAGAATACAGAATAACAGAGTTGGAAGGGACTTTGTAGGTCATCTAGTCCAACCCCCTGCTCAAGCAGGATACCTTATTCCATTTCTGACAACTGGCTGTCCAATCCCTTCTTGAAAGCCTCCAGTGACAAAGCACCAACAATTTCTGACAGTAAGTTGTTCCATTGGTTGATTGTTCTCACTATCAGAAAATTTATCCTTATTTCTAGGTTGAATCTCTCCTTGATCAGTTTCCATCCTTCCTTTGGGTATTTTGGAAAATAGTTGTCCCCCTCCACTCCACTCTATGACAGCCCCTCAAATATTGAAACACTGCTATCATGTCTCCCCTGGTCCTTCTCTTCACTAGACTAGCCATATCCAGTTATTCCAACCGTTCTTCATATGTTTTAGCCTCTAGGTCCCTAATCATCTTTGTTGCTCTTCTCTGCACTCTTTCTAGAGTTTCCACATCTAGTACTAATATCTCATGTGATCTTGATCCAGTCCCTCTGCTAATACAATTTAGAATTGCATTGGCTTTTTTGGCTGCTGCCACACACTGCTGGCTCTTATTTAATTGACTGTCCGCTAGGACTCCAATATCCCTCCCTTAATAGTTACTGCTATTAAGCCAGGTTTCACCTAATCTGTACATGTACTTTTGGTTTTTTTTGCTTAAGTGTAAGACTTTACTTTTCTCTGCTTTGAATTTCATTTTGTTAGATAAGTTCCAGTGTTCAAGTCTGTCGAGATCCATCTGGATCTTGAGCCTATCATCTAGGACAGGGGTGTCAAACTGCCGGCCTGCAGGCCAGATGCATCATCCGGAAGCCGCACCCACCCCATTGCTGGCAATGGCAAAACAGTCCGGATATGTCTCACGACATCATGCGACATCACAAGTTTGACATGTTTGATTTACGATGTTGGCTATTCCTGCTGGTTTAGTATTATGTGCAAATTTGATGAGTTCACTTTCTATTCCCTCATCTAAGTCATTTATGAAGATATGAAGATGGAATCTTGTGGTACCCGACTGCTTCCTTCCTTCCATGCAGATGGCAGTATCATTAAGATCTACTCCTTGAGTTCAGTTTGTCAGCCAGTTACAAATCCATGTGGTGGTAATGCTATCTATCCCACTTTTTCCTGACTTACCAAGAAGTAGGTTGTGGTCTATTTTCTAGCCAAGGAAGAAAGCCAAGGAAAAAGATTTAAAACTTTGACATGCAAATGCAATCAACTTTGCATCTTTTTCCCCCATACACACCTGTGCTGAAATTTAAAAGTCTGCCCATGAGAATCTGCCTTGGATGGGAAATGCAAAGAACAAGTTGTTTGATTTTAAATTTCTCCTTTATGCTTTTGAAAGTTAGCATTGATTTTCCCGTTTTGTTAATGCTTAAGTCCTCTGAGCTGGCATTAAACTCCTTTGTTTCAGTAAGATATTAACTAGAGAATTATATGTAATTTAGTTTTTTAACTTTTAAAGCAGAAGATTTTTCTTGTCCCCAGATCCACTTTAGGTTGTAAACCCTCTTACAAGGAAGAGAACCATGTACTAACTTCTTTGAAATTTTGAAAATGTCCTTCCTGAAAGATTTCTTTTAAGCTTGTTTAGTTTTGATTTTACTAGGCTTTAAAACATCCCAAAGTCTCACCCGCCTGCTGATTTTCTTCTTGTTGCAACTATATTTCTCCCATTAAAAATTAATATTCAGTTGAGAACTCTCATTCTTTTGTTTAGCTTTGTAAGTGCAGTCAAAACAATTGTCTCCTTTATTTCCCTTGTAATATAAGACAGAAGAAGAAACAATTCGAAATATTGAATGCCCATGCTGTGAAATTTTAATATTGATTAGAATTCTGTCATGAGAAAAATAAAAAGTAGGAGTCTGCTTAAGAGAGATTTCCTTTTGGTTTAATTTGCTTTAGAAGATTCTTGAAACATAGAAAGCAGAAAAAGTAGCATAGACATTTTTTAAAAAAAACATACATCTACATCACGTATATTATAGTAGTAGCACTTCCTTTCTCTGAGTCAGAATTCCATTCTTGTGGAATCTCTTTCACGGTATAGAGGAAAAATTCTTTAGCTTCTATGGAGCTCATATGTTCACTTTATGCCTTCATGGCTAATTACCCTTCTCTGCATGTTTTTTCCACTGTGTAAAACAAGTAATTATGAGTATATACCATAATTAAAGAGCAATTAAATCATTTCTGTCTTACCCTTGATATGAGGAAAGTGCCTAATTAACCTAAAAGTTGGCTGCAATTCATCAACCACTTACTTCAAGACATCACTATTAATACCAGTGGATCTCCTCCCAGGTAAAGGCATTCTGGAATTTAGGGAAGACAAAGAACTCAATGTCATCCTTTCAAGTTGGAAGGGAATGAAGGAGACCCTTGGAAGAGGCTTCAGCAGGGATTAAAAAGGAAGGGCTGCCTTATTTCAGGAGCCCTGTAGGTAGAGTGATGCACTGCTTGAAGACCATTTAGGAGAAAATGAAACTCTTGAGTTCTTCATTTTCATTGAGACCAAGGAAGTCCAGCGTTTGCTTCACAGAAACCCTCTGTGAGAGAATGTAGTTGTGAAAAGGGGCACTACATAAGAAGCCCACACTACTTTTTCAGAGCTCACTCTGGTGATGTGAATCTTCTTATCAAGCAACTGTATAGTGATTTTGTAATATGAAAAGCATCTTCCACTGAAGTAGCTATTAAGTATCAAGGATTTTGTCCATACAATTAGCAACTGTGTGTTACATGTTGTTTTTTTCCTCCTTTGAATTATTTTGATTTCTATCAGGTGTTGAGCTTGGGAAAACTAGAAGTCAACATTCCAGAAAAAGCTAATGGCAATCCACTTCTATACTGTTACTGACTGCATACAATTGTCCAAGAAGTCACCAGGAGCTGATTCAAGGGAACTATTCTCTCTGTCTCTGTCTCTGTCTCTGTCTCTGTTTCTCTCTATCTCTCTCTCTCTCTGTGTCTGTGTCTGTGTGTCTGTGTCTGTGTATGTCTGTGTGCTTGTTGGGAGATGGACAGGATATAGTTATAATTTACTAGGAAAGCAGCCATCCCAAGTCTGTTTCTTATGATTAGTTTGAAATTATTGCATGCTTTATGCAGTCATTACTTTTGTAGTGTGTGACAGTCTTAGCCAAGCCTACTATTTATGATTGAAAAATGCCTAGGATCTTATTTCCTGCTTCCCTTTTAATGTTTTTTTTTTGTCTCTACTTTATAAAGATTTGATGGATTTTTCTTCCTTTTTAAGTACATTTTTCATTTTGTGTGCATGTATATAATTTTCAGATTTTTACCTTAATACAAACGATTTGCTATCTTTAAAATGAGGACCCAGATTGTTGGGGGCAATAAGCTGACTTTGTAATAATGCCGCTTGGGGGGGGGGGAAAGCCCTAACAAGCAGGCATATACATAGAATGAAGGCTACTGCTAAGCTTGTAAGCCACCCTGAGTCTTCGGAGAAGGGCGGGATATAAATGTAATAAAAATAAAATAAAATAAAATAGAAATAAAGTAATGGAATGTTCCAATCATCCACTTTGGTAAGAAAAATTTATAAATGGACATTACATATGTATAATATATTCACCTTTTCAAGATTGATAATTCATAAGAGCTTGTTATTTTGAAAAATAGACAAGCAGTTATTCATTGTTCTTCTCATTTTTAAATAATAAAAAACCTAATCCAAAATTATTACAGTCAAGCAAAACAAAGAGCTCAATGGATACAAAAAATGGTAGCATTTTGGGTTTCCTGAACAATAAATAAATGTAATAAATATCACTCTTTGATATGCTGAGGATTTCAGAAAGAAAACTTCCTCAGATGTTTTCCAGAAATTAGGGGCAATTCCACTTATCTACCAGTCTAGACCTTTATTGCCTCTTCTCCAGGTTTGTGCATGTGGGTGACAATCCCCATCACACCTTCCTCCCATTTTTCTACCATTGTTCCTTCCAGATAGTTAATAAGACAAAGCAAAACTGTCAATCAGTTATTGCACTATCCTTGGACTTCTGTATTTTTTTCCAAGAAGAGAAAAGTATTTTAAAAACAGGAGCTAAAAGCAATGATTCTCATTTGGCACTGGAATCAATTTCTGGCATGCCACTATCATTCAATTAATGCCAGAAAATTAAATTGGATTAATTTCACCTACACACCTGCTTCTTCTGCAGTACTATATACATAGTTGGACCAACCAACACATTCTTATCTCCCTATCTTGGCAGATATAGCAATCTGTTTCTTCTATCAACACCTGTTTCATTCTGAGACCCTGCTAATATCTTTCTTTTCACAAAATGTAGAAATGGCAAGACATCTTGCTGTGATCAGTGATAGAACTGAAGGCAAAGGTTCTACCCTATTTCCAGAAACTAGGTAGACACATACTGTTCCTGGGCCAAATGCCTTTCCTAACCTTAAATGCCTTTCAATTAACTTCTGTCTGATTAGGTCATTTGCTTTGTATCCAAATCTCTCCCAGGTTCCCATTCTGGCACACATGGAACATCAACTTTGATGCCATTAGAAGTCCAATGGCTTTGAAGAAAATGTTCTAGAAATGTATGCAATGGCTGGAACAAGGTTTGAAAAATCAGATGTCCTTCACAGATAGAGTTTCTTTCTCTGTCCTGGAGAAGAAAAATAAAATTATTCTAGGGCCACTTGTAAGGACCACATTGTAGTCTCTATATATCGAATTACTGTATATGTAATTTTGGGAAACATTGAAACTCTCATGAATCCTTTCCAAGTTGTTGATAGCATCCTAACATTATGATGCCCAGAATTTATTGTCTGTGCTTTAAATGAGACCACATGTAAGTAGAGGCAATCTCTTTATAAGTAGCATCCACTTTCTTATCATTCAAATGTGCTAGCTTATTTTAATTCAATAATATGAACGATATGCCCTCTAAAAATGGAAACAAATAGTCTTTTGTACTCACTTCTGTCAATTCACTTTCCTTTTGGGGGGTAAAAATGAAGCTCTGAAAAGATAAAATGCACACTATTTCTTTGAATAAAACATTTCACAATCTGTTTAAAGGTTGCTCTTAATTGGAGTGCACTTTTGCCCTGGTGAGTAATAGGTAAATGTTTGTTCTGAGTTAATTAAGAAGTCATTTTACCTTAGCCCTTATTTTATACTCTGCTTTTTAAAATATAGAGTTTTTCCTTCTCTTTTTTTCCTACCATCTCATATAAGCACTTTATATTCCCAAATGGCTATCTTAAAATACTTGAGCTCTTCCCAGGATATGAAGCCAAATATAGAAAGATTATGCCATCCGCAGTCTTTAGGGAAACTCATAATTTTTAAAGTTACAAATATATGATGCTTCCATGACCTTTTTTTCCTGATCTCTGAAAGAAAATAAATTCAGTTAATTTATTTTTAAAATTGTCCTAACAAAATACTGTGCCTTTTTTCCTGGTAAAATAGCAGGCTTAAACTATAAATCTACTATAAATTATACTATAGTTTATATTATATAAATTATACTATTATTAGTTATTTAGGGAATTCTGTTATTAGTAGATGAAAAATTGATAATTAGAATATGTAGTTTACAGTCTATACTACTTTCATGGGACAAAGTAGTTTCTCTGAGGTATTTTTGTCTGTCATCCATACAAAATTTCAGGGTCCCTCAAGACCATGTTGAGAGTTCATATGTTTTATGTAGGAAGTCCTCAGTGCAGTAACATTTAGCACTGTTGTAGTTTCTTGTTTTAAGTATTTACCTAAGTGGTTTCTCTATCGCTGTTCCATTAACCACTCAATGGCTGGCTTATCATTTGAATTGTGTATTTTCAACGCATGTTTTCAAAGACAACCCTAAAGGATTCTTCTTCATTTATACCTATTTGGACATGAAGAGGAAGAGAAAACATGAGAATGTTCTCACCATCCCTTTAACGGAACAGAATAACAGAGTTGAAGGGGACCTTGGAGATCTTCTAGTCCAAATACCCTATTTGAGCTTGCAAAGTCATTATGGGGTGAAAATGGAGATATGAGCTTGAAAAGAAAATCTGGATAAAAATATAAGAACCAAATGCAGGTGCATTGTCACAATCAGACTGTTATTAGGTCAGAATGGCATAAATATGTTTTCTTTCCATTGTGATAGTCTCATGCTTTTTTCCTCTGTTCTTTTCAACCTGCCAATGACTACCTGAGAGATTGCACTGCTACTGTTTTCTTCCCCAGTCATTGAAAAAAATGTAAAACTAGGTATTTCCTTTTTTCTAGAAGGGAAAAAATAATAAGTTATACATTGGGCTATTGCACCTTCATTTTCACTCACTTTTATGTGATATAATAAACTTAGTTCATCTGCATCTAAGTTAAAGGCCCAAGAGAGGCACAGAGCAGTTTATGACTATATCCCCAATAATGAGCACATTATGGTAAATGTGACAATGTCTGGTTAATATTAATCTGTTCTTGGAAGGATAAAACTAGAAATAATAGCATCCAGCAGAGAAAAGAATGCAGGAGTTGATTTTTCATTCCACTTTTGGTTTTATGTGGAATTTTATTATATCTCTGGAAAGAGTGCTTTCACTCTTTACTTCATTCTCATCAAGGAAATTAATTTGTCAGGAGGAAACTGTTTAGAATCTTAATGGAGAAACCAAAT
>JAKJMR010000431.1:10295-33826 GCA_024449315.1 Daboia siamensis
AATAATAATAATAATAATAATAATAATAATAATAATAATAATAATAATAATAATAATAATAATAATAATTTAATTTCTATACTACCCTTCTCCCAAAGGACTCAGGGCAGTGTACAGGGCAATAAATACAATAAAAAATACAATGTACAAAAGTTAAGAAAGAATTAAATAATATAGCCCAATTACAATAAAAATTAATAAAATTAATATTAAAATACCCCACATGTGGGGTATAAACATGTTGGCAAAAAAAAGGTAGAATTGTGGCTGAGGATGGCATTCTCCAGGATGCATGGACTGTGGAATGCATTTTTTAACGTATAACAGCAGGAAAGCTTTTTGCATAATTGGAAGGAACCTTAGTACAAACTACAGGTAGTCCTTGACTTACAAAATTCATTTGAAGTTACAATGGCACTGAAAAAAGTGACTTACAGTATGACTGTTGTCATCAGCCCCATGGTCACAAGATCAAATTTCTGACACTTGGCAACTGTCTCATATTTATGACAATTGCAGTGACCCAGAGTAAATAGGTGAAACTTGGGAAAATCACATCAAATACCCCCAAACCATCACAGGCAACTCTCCTGCCCCCCCCCCCCAGGGCAGTATGGTCTCCCCATTACTCTTTTTTCTATTTTACAATGACTCTAAGGATCTTCCTGCATTAGCTCAGAAAGTTCAGATTGCTCCAGGAACTGTTGATACAGTTCTACAGAGGAATTCTTGAATCTCTCATTTGTATTTCTATAACTGTCTGGTTTGGTACAACAACTAAACAGGACAGATATAGACTTCAATGGAGGATTAAGACTGCAGAAAAAACAGTTGGCACCAGCCTGCCTTCAAATGAGGACTTGTATATTGCACAAGTCAAAAGAAAATATCTAGAAACACCTCATATCCTGGACATAAACTGTTTTAACTCCTCTAGTTTAATTGTCTTTGATTTTCTATTTACATATTTTGGTTAACATCTTTGTCTCCTGATTATTAATCTAAAACCTATTAGCATACCAAGTTCTTTTAATTTCCCCATTGATATTTCTGCTCCTTTGAATAGATCCGATAAAAATAATATCAAATTGTCAGCAAATGCCTTTAATCTATAAAATTCTCTTTTGATCTTTATTCCCACAATTCTCTCATCTGTTCAATATTTCAGCAGCCAATGCTCCAACAAGTAAAATAAACTATTAATCATAATTTATGAACATCAAACACATACAGTATTCATATTGATTTCAGTGAAGGTTCAAAGTTATGATGGTGCTGAAGAAAGGGATTGATGGCTCCGGCCCAAAGTTATAGCTATTGCAGCCCCACTGAGGGAACATGATCACAATTTGGGTGTTTGACAGCTTGCCCATACTCACAACCATGGAATGGGGTAAAGAACATCCGTGAACACCAACTAGCAGTCAGAAGATATGATGAAAACTGCTTAACTTCACAACACATGGACAGATTTAACAAAAGTTTCAATTGGGAAACTGTGAGCCTCCAAGACCAAGCCAAGTCCAAGAATGCTAGAGAATCCCAGAAAGTCTAGCGCTGGGACAAATCAGGTGCTAAGGAGAAGGAATCCAGCCCTCTACCCTGGGATATCAAGTGCTCTTAGCCTTCTCTAAACATGCCAATCTTTGCTGCTCTTCTTTGCATTCTTTCCCATCCATCCCAGATGCAGTCTGACCAATGCAGCATAGATTAGAATTATCACTATGCTCTATGCTGCATTGGTGACACAGGAGCCATGATGGCACAGTTGTTAGATTACAGTATGGTGGGCTACCTCTGCTCATTGCCAGGAGTTCACTTATGATTGGCTCAAGGTTGACTCACCCATTCTTCCAAGGGCAGTAAAATGAGGATCCAGATTGCTGAGAGGAATATGCTGACTCTGTAAACCACTCAGAGAGTGCTGTGAAGTACTATGAAGTGATGCTATTGCTATCACTTTCTGTGATTTTGATATTATAACTCTATCGATGCAGCCCTAAACTGTATCGACTCAGCAAACTGCTGGCTCATGCTTGTTGCGTGGCCAACCAGGACACCCTTGTCCCTTTCACAAGTAGCTGAACCAGGTACTAGCTATATTATCCCTGTGTATTTCCCTAAATAAATATATTTCTCACTACCGAGCAACATTTTGTTGGATAGTGTTCATGGCTATCAAGATCCCCTTCTCTGAATTGTTATTTAATTTAAGCATTTTAAAAGACATACCTCTATTAATGTCTTCTCTGACAAGATAGTCCCTTCCAACAGTCTTCCTGTTATCATAGAAATTCGAGAAGGTCCTGGGGGATGGTATTCATGTTTACTGAACTGTTTCAGAATGGAAAGTATCAAGCACAGAATCACAGTGATAAAGAATATTAATAGCATCACCATTCTCCTGCCTTCCCTTTTTCCAACTTTCAGTGGCTGCTGCAAAAATGTGGGAAAGAAGCCTTTTTCCTATTGGCTTTCAATTTTCTTTCTTGCCTTGGTATTTTTCTGCTATCACTGCTCTTTATATTTTGTGCTAATTAAAATACCTTATGATTATCTCAACCAATAAGCTGTGGATTATATCCTTTCCCAGATGTATGACACAATACAACTGCATGAAGTTGAAACCTCAGAGATTACACAAGCCTAGTTTTGCAAAGGATCAATTATGTATCGTAGATACCAAGGATGGACAAGTCATTATGGGGAAAAATGATACCATGTCTTTTTATTTCCAGAGTTTTAACTGTTACTCTCATAGTCTCTGAGATCTATATCAAAGGAAGATACTGATATCTTCTTTTAAGGTGTTGCTTTATTCCTGGTTTCCTAGCAACTTCTCATAAACATGTTTTGTATTCCCTAATTGACACTGGGGACAGTGCTTGCTTTTCTGCTGTTCCAGAGAAAGAGGTATAAATTTCAAAAATTACCACAGTTACAGAAAATAGTGTTTATTCTTTATCTCAAATACAAAGCCCAAAGAAGGTATAAAAACCCGCTCTCAACTCCATTTTGTGAGCTTTCCCAGAACTGCATGCTTTTTTACATAGTCTGCAGTGTAAATCATTTGTTGAGTTTTCAGTTCTAGCCTTGACTGCATTAGTTCAAACAGCTTGTTCTTGAGCAGCCAAATCAAGCCTTAGGTTCCTGCTTTTTAATGTTTCAGTGAAAATCCCATCAACAGGTACCAGACTTGAAAAAAAGGCAAAATTAGCTACCAGTCTTCTGCATCAACAAAGCAAGGACTTTCACATATAAAAGGGGTCCTGAAGCTTGGCCATTCCTTGACTCTTTGGATCCAGACTTGATACATTCTGTCCCTCTGGCAGCCTAGTTCAGAGCTTTTCAACCAGTGGTACGGGTACCACCTGTGGTACCTTGGCACCTGGCAGGTGGTACACGACCATCCTAGAAAAGTAGTGGGGGAGGGTAATGAGCTGAACCAGTGGCAGCATCACACAAGCCTAAGTGAGAGATGGCTGGAGCTGCAGGGCTGTCAGGGCTCAGCGGAAGAACCAGGATCAGCATTACTTCAGGGTTGTCAGGGCTTAGCAGAAGTGCCAGGATCAGCACCAGGCTCCAGTTGGAGTTCGACATTGATCCTGGCATTTCTGGTAAGCCCAGGAGAAGCGCTGATCAGCTGGAATGTTGCAGCATCTCCAGGGTCTTGTGATTTACATTCAGATGGGTTGGCAACTGATTCATATTTATGATGGTCATAGTGTTGCAGGGTCATGTGAAGTGACCAAAGCCTGCTGCAACCACCCAGGAGATGGGGGGGGGAATAAAAACCAAACACCCCCACGCCACCCTGCTTCAATCCTCAACAGAAATGCTCACAACAATGAAAACTTTGGACAGGAGGAAGAGTGCTGCCAGGCAGGCATGCAGGTGTCTTTCTTGGCTGTGGCTTGGGGGGCACTTTTCCATTGTAACTTCGAACAGTCACTAAGCAAACTGTTGTAAGTCAAGAACTACCTGTACTTCATCACTTTTTTCCTTTTTTTTTTTGGTCATCAAGTTTTTGACACCTTGCTAGGCAACTGGTGGTACTTGGATGTTGCCATGTCCTAAAAGAGGTACAATGGGTGAAAAGGATGAAAAGCCCTGGCCTACATGAGCAGGTCCCTTCATGGATGACTGCCTTGTTGTGGCAAAGGGGCTTGTGTAATTCAAGGAAGGTATGAGCTATGCCGTGCAGGGCCACCCAAGACGGACAGGTCATAGCAGAGATTTCTGACAAAACGTGATCCACTGGAGAAGGAAATGGCAACCCACTCCAGGATCTTTGCCATGAAAACCCTATGGACAATGTCAAAAGGCAAAGCGATATGACACTGGAAGATGAGACCCTCAGGTTGGAAGGTGTCCAATATGCTACTGGGGAAGAGCAGAGGGCTAGTACTAGTAGCGCCAGAAAGAATGAAGTGACTGGGCCAAAGCCGAAAGGACGCTCAGCTGTGGATGTATCTGGTGGTGAAAGGAAAGTCCAATGCTGTAAATATTTTTTCTCTATAGGGACCTGAAATGAATATCCATGAATCAAGGCAAGCTGGACGTGGTCAAACAAGAGATGACAAGACTGAACATCAACATCTTAGGAATCAGCGAACTAAAATGGACAGGAAAGAGTAGAAAAAGCAATACTGAGATACAATCCCCAAAATGACAGAATGATCTCAGTTCGACTCCAAGGCAAACCATTCAATATCACAGTAGTCCAAGTCTATGCCCCAATCAACAATGCTGAAGAGAATGAAATTGACCATTCTATCAAGCCCTACAGCACCTTATAGAACTAACCCCCCAGAATGATGTCCTTATCATCATGGGGGATTGGAATGCTAAAGTAGCAAACCAAAAGATAACCGGAATAATAGGCAAGTTTGGCCTTGGAGTATAAAATTAAGCAGGGCACAGGCTGATAGAATTTTATCAAGAGAATATGATGGTGATAGCAAACCCTTTTTTCCAACAACCCAAGAGACGGCTCTACACATGGACATCACCAGACGGTTAACACAGAAATCAGATTGACTATGTGCTCTCCAGCCAAATATGGAAAGCCTCTATACAGTCAGTAAAAACAAGACCAGGAGCTGACTGTGGCTCAGACCATGAGCTTCTCATTGCAAAGTTTAGGCTTAAACTGAAGAAAGTAAGGAAAAGCACTAGGCCACTCAGGTATGAACTAAATCATATTCCTGTTGTATATCCAGTAGAGGTGACAAATAGATTTAAGGAATTAGATCTGATAGACAGAGTGCCTATGGACAGAGGTTTGCAACATTGTAGAAGAGGTAGCAACTAAACCATCCCAAAGAAAAAAAAATGCAAGAAAGCAAAATGGCTGTCTGAGGAAGCTTTGCAAATCGCTGAGGAAAGGAGGGAAGCGAAAGGCAAGGGAGAAAAAGAAAGATACGCCCAATTGAATGCAGAATTCCAGAGAACAGCTAGAAGAGATAAGAATGCCTTCTTAAATGAACAGTGCAAAGAAATAGAAGAAAACAATAGAATAGGGAGGACCAGAGATCTCTTCAAGAAAATTGGAGAGATGAAGGGAATGTTTAATGCAAAAATGGGCATGATAAAGGACCAAAATGTCAGGGACCTAACAGAGGCAGAAGAGATTAAGAAGAGGTGGCAAAATTACACAGAAGAACTATACAAGAATGAACATAATGTCCCTGATAACCACGATGAGGTGGTCACTGACCTCGAGGCAGACATCCTAGAATGTGAAGTGAAGTGGGCCTTAGAAAAGCTGAGCAGCAACAAAGCTAGTGGAGGTGAGAGTATTCCAGCTGAGCTATTCAAAATCTTAAAAGACGATGCAGTAAAAGTGCTACACTCAATTTGCCAGCAAATTTGGAAAACTCAACAGTGGCCACAGGATTGGAAAAGATCAGTTTACATTCCAATTCTAAAGAAAGGCAGTGCCAAAGAATGTTCAAACTATCGCACCATTGCACTCATTTCACATGCTAGTAAATTTATGCTTAAAATCCTACAAGCTAGACTCCAGCATATGTGGATCGAGAACTACCAGAAGTACAGGCAGGATTTCAAAGAGGCAGAGGAACTAGAGACCAAATTGCCAACATACACTGGATCATGGAGAAAGCTAGGGAGTTCCAGAAAAACATCTACTTCTGCTTCATTGACTGTACTAAAGCCTTTGATTGTGTGGATCATAACAAACTGTGGCAAGTTCTTAAACAGATGGGAATACCAGACCATCTTATTTGTCTCTTGAGAAACCTATATGTGGGTCAAGAAGCAACAGTGAGAACTGGACATGGTACCACCGATTGGTTCAAAATTGGGAAAGGAGTCCGGCAAGGCTGTATACAGTCGCCCTGCCTATTTAACTTATATGCAGAGCACATCATGAGAAAGGCAGGGCTAGATGAATCAAAAGTTGGAATTAAGATTTCTGAGAGAAATATTAACAACCTAAGATATGCAGATGATACCACTCTAATGGCAGAAATTGAAGAAGAACTAAAGAGCCTCTTGTTGCGGGTGAAGAAGGAGAGTGCAAAAATTGGGTTGAAACTTAACATTAAGAAAACCAAGATCATGGCATCCGGCCCTCTCAATTCCTGGCATATAGATGGGGAAGAAATGGAGGTAGTGATAGATTTTATTTTCCTGGTCTCCAAGATCACTGCAAATGGGGACTGTAGCCAATAAATTAAAAGACGCTTGCTCCTGGGGAGGAAAGCTATGGCAAATCTAGACAGTACACTAAAAAGCAGAGACATCACCCTGTCAACAAAAGTGCGTATAGTCAAGGCTATGGTCTTCCCAGTTGCAATGTATGGCTGTGAAAGTTGGACCATAAGAAAGGCTGAGCGCCAAAGAATTGAGGCCTTTGAACTCTGGTGCTGGAGAAGACTCGTGCGAGTCCCTTGGACTGCACGGCGATCAAACCAGTCAGTCCTAGAGGAGATCAACCCTGACTGCTCTTTAGAATGCCAGATCCTGAAGCTAAAACTCAAATACTTTGGCCACCTAATGAGAAGGAAGGACTCACTGGAGAAGAGCCTAATGCTGGGAAAGATTGAGGGCAATAGAAGAAGGGGATGACAGAGAATGAGGTGGCTCGGTGGAGTCACTGAAGCAGTAGGCTTGAGCTTAAATGAACTCCAGAAGATGGTAGAGGACAGGAAGGCCTGGAGGAACATTGTCCATGGGGTTGCGATGGGTCAGACATGACTTTGCAGCTAAGAACAACAACAACAACAACAGATGAGAAGCACAAGATTATTAAAGAGAGATCCTATCTAGAATTAAGAAGAAATTTATTGTTAGTCAGAATAATTAATCAGTGGAATGGCTTGACTCCAGAAGTTGTGAATGTTCCAGCACTGGAGGTTTTGAAGAAGAAATCGGACAGCCATTTATCAAGAATGGTAGAGTATCTCCTGCTTGATCAGGGGGTTGTATTAGAAGCCCTTCAAGGACCCTCTGTTATTCTGTTAATTCTATCAATATTAATCACAATTTATAATGTTAATATTAAAGGTAAAGGTAAAGGTTCTCTCTCACATGCGTGCTAGTCGTTTCCAACTTTAGGGGCCGGTGCTCATCTCCGTTTCAAAGCCGAAGAGCCAGCACTTGTCCAAGGACGTCTCCATGGTCATGTGGCCAGCATGACTAGATGCCAAAGGTGCACAGAATGCTGTTACCTTCCCACCGTAGTGGTCCCTATTTTTCTACTTGCATTTTTACGTGCTTTCGAACTGCTAGGTTGGCAGAAGCTGGGACGAGTAACAGGCGCTCACTCTGTTATGCGGCACTCGGGATTCGATCTGCCAAACTGCCAAACTTCTGATCAACAAGCTTAGCATCCTAACCCACTAAGCCACTGCATCCCGTATATTAACATTACAAACATATAAATCAGCCTTTTCATCCAAAATTAAATATAATGATAGATTATTATCCAATAATACCCAATCAACATATATTGCAAATTAGAATCACCTAAACCCCTGAGACAGAAGAACATTTTCTTTAGAAATATTATAGAATCAAATCTTCCATAAAGGAGTAATAGAAAATCTCAAAAGAAACCCAGACCCAGAAAGTAGTAGTTTCAAATGCAAATTCATTCAAGAAGGGCAGGGGAAAGAAAATGCCTCAAGAAAATGGCCATTTCCCTTTACAACAGGCAGGTCAAACTGCCGGCCCATGGGCAGGATGAGTCATGCCAATACCACGCCCACCCAATTGCCAACAATGGGGTAAAAGTCCTGATACATCGCGTGATGTCACGTGACTTCATAAGTTTGACATGCCTGCTTTACAAGAAAGGATAAATCAAGCCGAAATTTAAAAGTATCAAGAAAGAGGGTTTTTTCTTTCTTTCGCTTTTCATTCCTCACCCTGTGTAATTCTGGGCAGACAGCCAAGACCCATTTAGCCAAAGGAAATGCCCTGAGGACAAGAAACCACAAAAACATGCCTTGGGTAAACAATAAAAAACCGACTGGATCAGGGACTGCAGAAATACCCATCTGATAGAAACAATGTAAAAACTGACAAGATTAGCCCAAACACACACACAGACACAGACACACAACACACACACAGAGAGAGAGAGAGAGAGAGAGAGAGAGAGAGAGAGAGAGAAAGAGAGAGAGAGAGAGAAACCCATTAACATAGCAAGCAATTTCCTGAAGACAGGATTAACCTCTTCCTGTCTAAACAAAATCAGGCTAAAAAAATTAGGAAGACAAGCAACCTTTACAAAATCCAATCAAAAGTCTAATAACGCAAGGGGTATACGTTTGGACCACTCACCATGAAAAAACTACTAACTAGTCCAGAACCCTTTGCTGAGACACTACTCTGTCTGGCTTCTGTAATAAAGTCCATTTTTTGGCAGCTTGCTTCATTTAGTGTCTATTCTTTTGTCTGCACTGCAGACTTATTACCAGCTTAGTAGAGGGCGAAGGACCGTGCTTCAGAGAATGCATGATGTGCATGAAGGAAGGAAATAAAACACGACGCATAATCTTACTAAATACCTTTTAATTACAAAAATATAAAAACTAAACTATAAGAACTAAATATATATTATAAAGAGAGCTAGCTGACTACATCCTAACATAACAGACAGTAACAGCAAAGTGAAAGACAATAAAGAAATAACTGTGAGACATGCGCACTAAACAGTCTGAAAACAAAAATAACTGGTCATATGGGATTCACTATGGTTACCAGATAAGTTATCACAACAGGTGCAGAGAGCAAGGGAAATGTACAATTAGAAATGAACTTTTCTGATGAACAAAAAAAACGTGCAGTGACAAAACGAATGGAGGGATTTCTTCTCACAATAACATGGATCAAATAACTGCTGCAACTCACACCATAGATTTTATTATAATGGTTTCAATCTTAAGCTAAATATTATTAAATTTCCATTATGCTTACAGCTTACATAAGAAAAAAAAATCCAGAAATTGAAAAAAACCCCCACCAGCACCATATATTATAGTGCACATAGTTATTTACTTAGACAAGAGTTATCAAATTTTAGTTATAATTTGTTGCTGGAACTTTGCACTTTGGTATGGCCCAAGGGCTAATCAATAAAGACATATTATTAACTTTAAAAAGGTAAAGGTAAAGGTTTCCCCGCACATGCGTGTTAGCCGTTTCCAACTCTAGGGGCCTGTGCTCATCTCCGTTTCAAAGCCAAAGAGCCAGCGCTTGTCCAAGGACGTATCCATGGTCATGTGGCCGGCATGACTAGACGCCAAAGGCGCACAGAACACTGTTACCTTCCCACCGTAGTGGTCCCTATTTTTCTACTTGCATTTTTATGTGCTTTCAAACTGCTACAGTAGGTTGGCAGAAGCTAGGTTGAGTAACAGGAGCTCACTCTGTTACGCAGCACTCGGGATTCGACCCGCCAAACTGCTGACCTTCTCATTGACAAGCTCAGCGTCCTAACCCACTGAGCCACCGCATCCCTTTTAATAAGTAAATAAATAAGAATCCAATCCCTGACTGTCAGGTTTTGACACTCAACTGCAACAAGACAGATGAAAGAGTGGATCCCCTCGATCAAGTCACAGATGAGGGGAGCTTTGTTCACAACGGATCTGGCATTAAAATATACCAGCCTGAGCTCAGGGGCCTGTTCCCCTTCACCCCCAGATAAATGGGTACCAGCCGGAGGGTAATGACAGCAAAAATCATTTATGCAAGAAAACAGATGAAAGAATGGATCACGTTATCAGTGGCTGGAGCAAAATCTCAGATACTGATTATCTACAACAGCAGGATCGAGTTGCCCAAATCATACACTGGAAGCTTTGCCAGCAGTTGGGTTCAAATGCAGCAAAAATTACTGGGAACACCAAGTTCTTGAAAATGAACAGGTCAAGATCTTGTGGGACTTTGGAATCCAAACAGATAGAACTCTGACTCACAACATGCCTGACATCACTATTGTGGAAAAGAAAAAAAGTCTGCTTCATTGATATTGTAATACCAGCTGATGCACGAATTGAAGAGAATCTAGAAAAAATAAAGAAATACCACAATCTGCAAATTGAAGTTGAGCGATTGTGAAGAAAAAAAAAATCAATGTTTTTACCATTAATAAGAGGAGCCCTTGGAGCAATACCAAAAGGGCTGCCTAGATACATGGGCATTTTGAATTTATTAGACCTGAATATCTTGACTTTGCAAAAACTCCCCACTCTAGTCAGAACTGCCTCTAATCTCAGACACTACCTTAATAGTAGGTTCTTGGTTAGGACTTGAATTGTTACATTTTTACCAGCTGCAGACGGTGAATCGAATTGAAGATCAACAACAGTTGATGACCTGTGGAGAAGAACTTGAAGTTGAAATCACCTCTGTTATTCATACGTTCAATGGTGCCACAAATAAGCATTTTGAACAAAAGAAACTGTGGTTATGAATTGGCTAAAAATAGGTCAAACATTTCCCATTTGCTCTACATCAGGGATGTCAAACTTGGAATGTCATGTGATACATTGCGAGGTATTGCAACTTTTCCCCCATTGCCAGAGCTGGGGTGGATGCGGTTCCGGCATGACGCATCTGGCCGCCAGTTTGACACCCCTGCTCTACATGGATGATTTAAAACTGTATGGAAAAACAAAAACTGAATTGAGTTCATTGCAGAAAAGCATTGCGAGTTTAGTAGAACTTGATAATGAAGACTTGATAAAAGCAGTAACACCAGAAGAATGGTACAAGTATTTAGGAATTTTGGAAGCCTCTGACTTCTTGCACAACCAAGTCAAGAAAGTTGCTTCAACACAATACATAAAATAAGTCCAGAAACTCTTGAGGTCAAAGCTAAGTGAAGGAATTATTATAAATTAACATTTGGGCAGTGCCTGTAATTCAAATGGAATAATTGATTGAACTCAGCTAGAACTTCATAACTTGATCAAAAGATTAGAAAACTAATGACTATGTACCATGCTCTGCACCCACAAAGTGATATTGATCAATTGTACTTGCCTAGATCTCAGGGTAGCAGAGGATTCTTATAGGTTAAGTAAACTGTGAAAGAGGAAAAAACATGCCTTAAATAACTACATTAAAAAAGCAAAATACTCTCAGTTGAAGGAGGTGATCAAGGGAAACCTCTTCAAAATAGTGAGTTTGAAAGCAGAATATTGAAAGAAAACAATTGAGCATCAAGTTTCTAACAAGAAAAAGAAGTCTAAGCCCAGTCAATACCTAAAGGACATTGAAGGAAAAATAGATACAAAGCAAACATGGGGATAGTTGACATAGGGGTGCTGAAGAAAGAAACTGAAGGCTTCATTTTGATTGCCTAAGAACAAGCCCTGCGGACCAATTCCAAATTCAACATTTATTTATTTTATTTATTTAATTAGATTTCTATACCCCCCTATTCCCGAAGGACTCAGGGCGGTTTACAGGGCAGCATAAAATACAATATAAAAGATAATATAAAATTAAAATAAATTAAATTAATTGAGCCCAAAAATAAAACAATATTTAAAAAGCTAAAACCCCTTCAGTCCAGGTCTGATAAATCGAAAAGCCAGGTTTTCAGGTCCCGGCGAAATGAACGCAGATTGGAGGCAGTCCAGAGTTCCACAGGTAAATCATTCCAAAGGGCAGGCGCGCCCACAGAGAATGCCCTCCCTCTGGGGATCACCCGCCAGCACTCCCTAACTGGCGGCACCCTAAGAAGGGCCTCTCTATGGGAGCACACAGGACAATGGGAAGTTGATGCTGGTAGCAGGTGCTCCCTAAGATAATCCAGACCCATGCCATGTAGGGCTTTATAGGTAATCACCAGCACCTTGAATCTCACCCGGAAGACAACTGGAAGCCAATGCAGCTTACGGAGAAGAGGCGTTACATGGGAGTATCGGGAGACTCCCATCACAACTCGCGCGGCTGCATTCTGCACCAGCTGAAGACTCTGAGTGGTCCTCAAGGGCAGCCCCATGTAGAGAGCATTGCAGTAGTCTAACCGAGAGGTCACGAGCGCATGAGTGACTGTGCATAGGGCATCTCGGTCCAGATAGGGTCGCAACTGGCGCACCAGGCGAACCTGGGCAAAAGCCCCCCTGGTCACGGCACCTATGTGTTCTTCTAAACTGAGCCGTGAATCCAGGAGGATGCCCAAGTTGCGAGCCTTATCAACGGGGGGTAACACCTCACCCCCCATAGTTAATGATGGACGAAACTGGTTCTCCCAAGATGCCGGTATGTACAGCCACTCAGTCTTGGCAGGATTGAGTCGAAGCCTGTTCCTCCCCATCCAAACCCGGACCCCCTCCAGGCAACGGGACATCACGTCGAGGGCATCACTGGGTTGGTTCAAGGTAGAAAGAAAAAGCTGGGTATCATCAGCATACTGATGATACCCCACCCCGAAACCACGAATGACCTCACCCAGTGGCTTGATATAGATGTTGAACAAGAGGGGAGAGAGAACCGACCCCTGAGGGACTCCACAAACGAGAGGCCTCGGGGCGAATCTCTGCCCTCCCATCAACACCGACTGCGAACGGCCCAGAAGATAGGAGGAGAACCACTGTAAAACAGTGCTCCCCACTCCCAACCCTCTGAGACGCTGCAGTAGGATATCATGGTCGATGGTGTCAAAAGCTGCTGAGAGATCTAATAGGACCAGGACAGAGGAACAACCCCTCTCTCAAGCCTGCCAGAGATCATTCACCAGTGCAACCAATACCGTCTCCGTGCTGTACCCGGGCCTAAAGTCCGATTGGTACGGGTCTAGGTAATCACTTTCCTCCAGGAACAAAGGGAACTGATGTACCACCACGCTCTCAACAATCTTCGCTAAAAAGCGAAGGTTGGAGACCGGACGATAGTTATTCAAAATAGCCGGGTCCAGAGCAGGCTTTTTGAGAGTGGACCTTACAACCGCCTCTTTCAAGGCAGTAGGGAAGGTACCCTCTCTCAAAGAAGCAGTTATTACTGCCTGGAACCAGCCTCGTGTCTCCTCCCGAGCTGAATACACCAGCCAGGAGGAACACGGGTGCAATAAACACGTGGTAGAACTCAGTCTCCTCATGGTCTTGTCCACCTCATCCTGGGTGACAGGATCGAACTCGCTCCAAATGACAGTCTGAAGACCGCTCGATTCCTCCTGATCAGTCTCTGCCCAGTCAGAGTCCAGACCGGCCCGAATCTGAGTGATTTTGTCCGCAAGATGATGACTAAACTCCTCGGCCTGCCCCTGCAAGGGCTCCTCCCTCACCTCCCAATCAAGGAGGGAGCGGGTCACCCTAAACAGGGCGGCCGGGTGATTATCTGCGGATGCGATGAGGGCAGCAAAGTAGTTAGACTTTGCCGCCCTCATCGCTGCAAGGTAAGTCCTCGTAGTGGCTCTCAACTGCAATCAGTCAGATTCAGAATGGCTGGATTTCCAACAGCTCTCTAGACCCCATCTCTGACGCTTCATCTCCCGGAGCTCCACAGAAAACCATGGAGCCCAACGGGATCTGTGCCGGATCAGGGGTCGCAAGGGTACAACACGGTCAAGCGCCTTGGTGGCCACCCTTTCCCAGGCATCCACCAAGGCATCGACCGGGCTGTGACTGAGGGAGATAGGTATTCTGGATCCATTAGGCACCTGGGAAGGAACCACCTGGTCGGTTCTGCAGCCCAGCAGCGAGGGGTGGCAAAACGAAAGACCAGACACAGGAGGTGATGATCAGACCATGACAGGGGGATAATAGTTGGCGAGTCCCCTCCCAGATCATTCAACCACTGTCCAGATAGAAAAATTAGGTCGAGAATGTGGCCCCCCTCATGAGTTGGACCCTGAATTATTTGGGTCAGGTCCATGGCCGTCATGGAGGCCATGAACTCCCGAGCTAACTCTGACGATCCCCCCAGGGAAGGAAGGTTAAAGTATCCCAAAACTATAAGTTTGGGAAACTCAACCACCAACCCCGAAAGGGCATCGAGAAGCTTGGGCAGGGCCGTTGCTACAGTGCTAGGCGCCAGGTATGTCAGCAACAAGCCCAACTGAGTCCCAGGGCCGCACCTCAGGAGGAGCGGCTCAACAGTCGTTTCCCGCAGACATAAGGTCTCTTGTATAACTACTGCCATACCCCCGCCCCTACCCTGAGCCTGTGGCCGGTGAAGCACACAGAAACCTGGAGGGCAAAGCTCAGGCAGAGGGACACCTCCCTCTGAGCCCAACCAGTAATGGTAATGCATGCCAGATCCGCGTGTTCCTCCTCGATCAAGTCACAGACGAGGGGAGCTTTGTTCACAACGGATCTGGCATTAAAATATACCAGCCTGAGCTCAGGGGCCTGTTCCCCTTCACCCCCAGATAAATGGGTACCAGCCGGAGGGTAATGACAGCAAAAATCATTTATGCAAGAAAACAGATGAAAGAGTGGCTCACTTTATCAGTGGCTGGAGCAAAATCTCAGAAACTGATTATCTACAACAGCAGGATCGAGTTGCCCAAATCATACACTGGAAGCTTTGCCAGCAGTTTGGGTTCAAATGCAGCAAAAATTACTGGGAACACCAAGTTCTTGAAAATGAACAGGTCAAGATCTTGTGGGACTTTGGAATCCAAACAGATAGAACTCTGACTCACAACATGCCTGACATCACTATTGTGGAAAAGAAAAAAAGTCTGCTTCATTGATATTGCAATACCAGCTGATGCACGAATTGAAGAGAATCTAGAAAAAATAAAGAAATACCACAATCTGCAAGTTGAAGTTGAGCGATTGTGAAGGAAAAAAAAAATCAATGTTTTTACCATTAATAAGAGGAGCCCTTGGAGCAATACCAAAAGGGCTACCTAGATACACGGGCATTTTGAATTTATTAGACCTGAATATCCTGACTTTGCAAAAACTCCCCACTCTAGTCAGAACTGCCTCTATTCTCAGACACTACCTTAATAGTAGGTTCTTGGTTAGGACTTGAATTGTTACGTTTTTACCAGTCGCAGACTGTGAATCGAATTGAAGATCAACAACAGGTGATGACCTGTGGAGAAGAACTTGAAGTTGAAATCACCTCTGTTATTCATACGTTCAATGGTGCCACAAATAAGCATTTTGAACAAAAGAAACTGTGGTTATGAATTGGCTAAAAATAGGTCAAACATTTCCCATTTGCTCTACATCAGGGATGTCAAACTTGGAATGTCATGTGATACATTGCGAGGTATTGCAACTTTTCCTCCATTGCCAGAGCTGGGGTGGATGCGGTTCCGGCATGACGCATCTGGCCGCCAGTTTGACACCCCTGCTCTACATGGATGATTTAAAACTGTTTGGAAAAACAAAAACTGAATTGAGTTCATTGCAGAAAAGCATTGCGAGTTTAGTAGAACTTGATAATGAAGACTTGATAAAAGCAGTAACACCAGAAGAATGGTACAAGTATTTAGGAATTTTGGAAGCCTCTGACTTCTTGCACAACCAAGTCAAGAAAGTTGCTTCAACACAATACATAAAATAAGTCCAGAAACTCTTGAGGTCAAAGCTAAGTGAAGGAATTATTATAAATTAACACTTGGGCAGTGCCTGTAATTCAAATGGAATAATTGATTGAACTCAGCTAGAACTTCATAACTTGGATCAAAAGATTAGAAAACTAATGACTATGTACCATGCTCTGCACCACAAAGTGATATTGATTAATTGTACTTGCCTAGATCTCAGGGTGGCAGAGGATTCTTATAGGTTAAGCAAACTGTGGAAGAGGAAAAAACATGCCTTAAATAACTACATTAAAAAAGCAAAATACTCTCAGTTGAAGGAGGTGATCAAGGGAAACCTCTTCAAAATAGTGAGTTTGAAAGCAGAATATTGAAAGAAAACAATTGAGCATCAAATTTCTAACAAGAAAAAGAAGTCTAAGCACAGTCAATACCTAAAGGACATTGAAGGAAAAATAGATACAAAGTTAACATGGGGATAGTTGAGATAGGGGTGCTGAAGAAAGAAACTGAAGGCTTCATTTTGATTGCCTAAGAACAAGCCCTGCGGACCAATTCCAAATTCAACATGTTAGTAATGACAGCAAATATCATTTATGCAAGAAGACAGATGAAAGAGTGGATCACTTTATCAGTGGCTGGAGCAAAATCTCAGATACTGATTATCTACAACAGCAGGATCGAGTTGCCCAAATCATACACTGGAAGCTTTGCCAGCAGTTTGGGTTCAAATGCAGCAAAAATTACTGGGAACACCAAGTTCTTGAAAATGAACAGGTCAAGATCTTGTGGGACTTTGGAATCCAAACAGATAGAACTCTGGAGCAATACCCAAAGGATTGCCTCAATACAAGGAAATTTTGAACTTACTAGATCTGAATATTCTGACTTTGCCAAAACCCCATCTTACTTGGAACTGCCTGTATACTCAGACATTAGCTTAACAGCTTTTAGGTCCTTGGTTAGGACTTCAACAGTTAAGGTTTTACTATTCTCAGACTGTGAATCAAATTGAAGATTAAATCAATAGTAGTAGTATTAGTAGTAGTAGTATTAGTAGTAGGATGTGGCAGTGCCTGGAGACAGCAGAATAGAAGAGAAAGAACTGGAGAAGATAACAAAATACAAAGACCTACAAATAGAAATAGAACGACTGTGGCAAAGGCAAGCAAGGGTAGTACCAAAAGTAATAGGCACCTTGGGTGCAATTCCCAATCAACTGGAGCACCACTTGAACACCATTGGCACTGACAAATTTGCCATCAGTCAATTGCAAAATGCGGCCTTATTATCCTGCGACGATATCAGTAATACCATCAATTCAAACATCCACATCTGCCTATCCCAGGTGCTTGGTAAGAGCTTGATAGGTAGACAAAAATGCCAAATCCAGTCTGAACATCTGGCTGCTGACCATGTGATGATTAGTAATAGCAGTAATAATAATAATAATAATAATAATAATAATAATAATAATAATAATAATAATAATAATAATAATAATAATATATCATCATCATCATCCCATGGCTGGGCCTGGTCAGCTATCGGGTGCGGTCCCTATAGTTATGGGATTACATGGCTTAGGCCCGGGATATTTACAGGACCGTCTGCTGCCAGGAACGACTTCCCATCACCTTGTGTGCTCACACAGGGAGGGTCTCCTCAGGGTGCCATCAGCAGGTGACCCCCAGGGGGAGGGCCTTCTCTTTTGGGATGCCTGCCCTTTGGAATCAGCTCCCCCAAGAACTTCGGATGGCCCCAGATCTCCGGTCCTTTTGTCGTGACCTAAAGACATACCTTTTCCAACTGGCTGACCTAGACTGACGATGGGGGTTTTAATTTTTTTTAAATTTTTATTGGTTTTAGTGGGGCTTTGTAAAATTTAATTTCTTTTAATATTTGTATTCATTGTTGTTAGCTGCCCTGAGTCCTTCAGGAGATAGGGCGGCATACAAGTCTGGATACATACATACATACATACCGGATTGGTTGTTGCCCGGGTCAACAAGGACCGCATCAGATGCTATGGCTCCTGGACATCTGTTGAAAAATGGGCCACACGGCTCAGTTGTTACTGCTGGGGAACCAGAGCATACAACTGTAAAAGCGCAAAACCTGGACAACCGAAGATAATTGAGAAATCATCCAATGCTACTACCAGGCAAAACGAACAGCTAGGGGATTTCAAAAAAGAATGATGCAAATGTGGAAGGAAAAGCATCAGGAAAGTAACGTAACTGAACAATGATTAATGGATCAAAGACGTTTCATCATCTGTAATAAAGTTTTTACAGATGTGGAAATTCAACATCTAGAAACAATGGCTAAAAAGAAAACAACAAGCAATGATGATGAAAAGGCTGAAGAAATTGTTCCAATACCTGAACAAACTGACCAACAAACTGACTAATCAGTGGAAGAAGCCCCCACACAGGATGAAGATTCTCCTGTGCAACAACTTGAAAGTGTAGAGCTAAGTAATCTAACAAAAATCCTGAAAGAAAAGATTGAAAACCACATCAAAGAAAACACAGAAAGAAAAAGACTGCCTGCCATCCATGAAGTGCATAGCAAACGAGTGAAAGATCTACTAAATGCTGTGAACAACATTTTAACTTCCATCCCATCCAGCACACTATATGAAACAAACCAACTAATGTACAGTACAGCCGCCGTTATAATTGCAGAATTGGCTTATAAAATGCCAAAAAAGAAACCCACTGGAAGACCAAAGTGGAAAATTCGACTTGAAAATAAAACAAAAAAACTACAAGATGTCAGCAAATTGAAATACTTGAAAGAAGGAAAACTAAAGAACGAAAAGCTGAAAAATAGTTTATACAAAAAATATAACCTGGAAGAAAAAACAATAACAGAAATCATGGAAAACCTAAAACAGTGTGTAATAGCAACAGCAAAGAAAATTGAAAGATATAAAGGACAAAAAAAACCCCAATATTGTGAAAACATCCAGTTCAGAAGAAACCAGCACCTCTTCTATCAGTCACTTGACAAAAATAAAGTCCAAACTACTGTTCTACCACATAAAGAAAAAACTTTAAACTTTTGGAAAGAACTGTGGGAAAACCCAGTGGAACATAATAAAACTGCCTCCTGGATCAAAGATATCCAAAAACAAGCAACACAAAACAAAATGGAGAATATTGTAATAACCACCAATATGGTTGCAAAAAAAGGAAAGAAGGTCAAGAACTGGAGTGCACCTGGCCTGGATGAGCTGCATGGATACTGGTTGAAACACCTCACCAGCCTCCATCACCACATGACCACTCAGTTTGATGAAATTCTTCAAAATGCCACAAGTGAAGAATGGTTAACAGCTGGTCGAACATACTTGATAATGAAAGATCTTGAAAAGAGCACAGAACCAAGCAACTACCACCCAGTTACTTGTCTGCCAACAACGTTCAAACTTTTTACAAGAATACTGGCAAATTCAATATTCAGTCATCTGATGGAAAACTATTTATTTATTTGGATTTATATACCGCCCCTCTCCGAAGGGACTTGGGGCGGTGTACAGGGCAATTAAAACACTATAAACAACACATAATGTATAAAAATTAAAATGAAATTAAATCAAATAGCCCTAAACAATAAACACATTCTAAAATTTAAAATTTTTAAAATTTAAGATCTAAAATCCCAGTCCCTCAGTCCAGGCCGGCAAGTTCAAATAGCCAATAGTTCAGGTCGCGGCGAAACGAGCGAAGGTCGGGAGCCATCCGGAACTCAACCAGAAGCTGATTCCAGAGGGCAGGCACGCCCACAGAGAATGCTCTCTCCCTGGGGGCCACCAGTCGACATTCTCTGACCAACGGCACCCCGAGGAGGCCCTCTCTGTGGAAGCACACAGGGCAATGGGAAGTTAACGCCGGCAAAAGGTGCTCCCGTAAATAACCCGGACCCATGCCATTTAGGGCTTTATAGGTCATCACCAGCACCTTGAATCTCACCCGGAAGACCACTGGAAGCCAATGCAGCTCGCGGAGCAGAGGTGTTACATGGGAGTATCGGGAGACCCCCATCACAACTTGCGCGGCCGCATTCTGCACCAGCTGGAGCCTCGGAGTGGTATTCAAGGGCAGCCCCATGTAGAGAGCATTGCAGTAGTCTATCCGAGAGGTCACGAGCGCATGAGTGACTGTGCGTAGGGCATCCCGGTACATCCCGGATATTTGTATCCAGCAGAACAAAAAGGAAATTATAAAAAATCAAGAAAAACAAAATATCAGCTGCTCATTGACAAAATGGTACTTAAAAATGCAAAACAACTTAAAACAAATTTAAATATGGTATGCATTGATTACAAGAAAGCATTTGACTCATTACCCCACAGTTGGATTAATGCGTGTTTAGAAAACTTTGGAATTAGCAAAAACATCTGTACATTTTTGAAAGCAAATATGCAAAAATGGAAAACAGTTCTAACAGCAAATGGGGAGAACATTGGTGAAATCAACATCAGATGAGGAATCTTCCAAGGGGACTTACTTTCACCACTACTGTTCAACATTGCATTAATTCCATTGGCAATAATATTAAGAAACACAAACTGGGATACCACATCTCAAGCCAGCATAGCAAGATAATTTGAATTTGAATTTTATTGAATTTATATACCGCCCTTTCCGGTAGGACTCAGGGCGGTTTACAGGGCATATAAAACATCAATACAAAAATTAAGAGCAATTTAAAAGATTAAACTAAATCCCTGAAAAAATATAAAACATATAAAACCCCAGTTAAAATCCTAAATTAAAACTCAGCCTGGGCCGGAAAGCTCGAAGAGCCAGGTCTTCAGGTCTCGGCGAAATGATCGAAGGTCGGGGGCAGTCCTAAGCTCCATGGGCAGCTGGTTCCAAAGGGCAGGCGCACCCACTGAGAAGGCCCTCCCCCTGGGTGTTATCCGCCGGCATTCTTTTACCGGCGGCACCCTGAGACGGCCCTCCCTGTCGGAGCGCACAGGATGAAGGGAACTTGATGCCAGCAGCAGGTGTTCCCTCAGATATCCTGGACCCAAGCCATTTAGGACTTTATAGGTCATCACCAGCACCTTGAATCTCACCTGGAGGGCAACCGGAAGCCAATGCAGCTCGCGGAGCAGAGGTGTTACATGGGAGTAACGGGAAACCCCCATCACAACTCACGCGGCTGCATTTTGCACCAGCTGAAGCCTCCAAGTGGTCCTCAAGGGCAGCCCCATGTAGAGAGCGTTGCAGTAGTCTAAATGGGAGGTCACGAGCGCATGAGTGACTGTGCGTAGGGCATCTCGGTCCAGGTAGGGTCGCAACTGGTGCACCAGGTGAACCTGGGCAAAAGCCCCCCTGGTCACGGCTCCTATATAGTCTTTAAAACTGAGCTGCAAATCCAGGAGGACACCCAAGTTGCGAGCCCTATCAATGGGGGGGTAACACCTCATCCCCCATCGTTAATGATGGAATAGTCTGGTTAATCCGAGATGCCGGTATGCACAGCCACTCAGTCTTGGCAGGATTGAGACAAAGCCTGTTTCTCCCCATCCAAACCCGGACCACCTCCAGGCAGCGGGACATCACGGTGAGGGCATCACTGGGTTGGTTCAGGTTGGAGAAAAAAAGTTGGGTATCATCAGATAAACCATCTACTATATATGGATGACTTAAAACTGTATGCGAATAGCCACACTGAACTTGAATCAATACTCAGCGCAGTTCAACTATTTAGCAGTGACATCAGAATGGACTTTGGACATGAAAAATGTGCTATATTATCCATGCAACGAGGAAAAATGGGAAAAATAGAAGGAATAGAACTGGGAAATGGAAGTATTATGAAAGAACTAGCAAAGGATGATGGTTACAAATACCTAGGCTTACTGAAAGCAGATAACATCTTGAATGGAAAAGTCAAAGAGTCAACACAAAAGGAATACATCAGAAGAGTCTGCAAAATACTAAAATCAAAGCTGAATGGTGGAAATATAATTAAAGCCATTAATACATGGACAGTCCCAGTGATACCCTACCCAACTGGAATTATTAACTGGACACTGGCCGAATTGGAACACCTAGACTGGAAAATGCATAAACTTTTGAACATGCACCATGCTCTACATCCACAAAGTGACATTGACAGATTGTACCTGCCAAGAAGAATAGGGGACAAAGGGCTACTGCAAATCCACCAAACTGTAGAAGAAGAAAAACGAAGTTTGAATGACTATGTGAATCAAAGTACAGAAAAATTGCTGTAGGCTGTGAAAACAGAGAGCATTATCAAAATAACAGTAACAAAGGCAGAATATAAGGAAAAAACGGCTGGATGATAGATTAAATAGATATAAAACCAAAGCTTTGCATGGACAACATTTGAAAAACATTGAAGGAAAATGTGATAACAAGTTGACATGGGCATGGCTTAAGATGGGGAACCATCAAGAAAGAAATGGAAGGCTTAATACTGGCTGCTCAAGAACAAGCACTACAAACTTGGTGGAGCAGTGGGCTAATGCCTCCTTAAGTAACACCAGCTGCCTGCAATTAGTGCAGGTTCGCATCCCACCAGGCTCAAGGTTGACTCAGCCTTCCATCCTTCCGAGGTAGGTAAAATGAGGACCCAGATTGTTGGGGGCAATAAGCTGACTTTGTAATAATGCCGCTTGGTGTGTGTGTGAAAGCCCTAATAAGCAGGCATATACATAGAATGAAGGCTACTGCTAAGCTTGTAAGCCGCCCTGAGTCTTCGGAGAAGGGCGGGATATAAATGTAATAAAAATAAATAAAATAAATAAAACTAATCCCATGAAAACGAAGATACAAAAATCTACTGACAATCCAAATTGCTGACTTTGCAACGGCAAAGTTGAAACTGTTTCATATTTAATATGTGAGTGCAGCAAAATTGCACAAACTGATTACAAAGCTAGACATGACCGAGCTGTTAAACTAATCCACTGGGTATTGTGTAAAAAATACGACTTGCCTGTGTCCGAAAAGTCGTGGGAACATAGGGTGGAAAAAGTTGTTGAGAATGAGAGGGTGAAGATCTTGTGGGACTTCTGAATACAGACAGATTGCCATTTGGAACACACCAGATATCACAGTTGTAGAGAACCAAAGCGTACAGTTGATTGATATCGCTGTACCAGGAGATGCCAGAGTCAAAGAAAAAGAACTGGAAAAAATTACAAAATACCACGACCTGGCCATTGAAACTGCACGATTATGGATGAAAAACATAACACTGATACCCATTGTCATTGGGGCACTGGGAACTATGTCCAAAAACTTTGCAAAATACATCAATTAATTGCAGCTTCCTGCAATAACTCCAGCAAAGCTACAAAAAACTGCGCTACTCAGAACAGCTTACATTTTAAGGATACCTGGTTGATACCTAGTATGCTGGCAGCAATCCGTGTCAACCATTAGTGCCAGTCAATTTGAGTGTTCAGTTGACCGGAGGTTCATGTTTTATGAATAAATGTTTAATAATAATAATAATAATAATAATAATAATAATAATAATAATAATA
>JAKJMR010000431.1:33836-53955 GCA_024449315.1 Daboia siamensis
TAATAATAATAATAATAATAATAATAATAATAATAATAATAATAATAATAATAATAATAATAATAATGATGATGATGATGATGATGATGATGACGACATTTCGTTTAGAACAGGTGGGAGCAACTATGGTAACCTCACAACTTGCGGACTTCAACTCGCAAAACATCTAAGCAAACCATGCGTCAGGAATTCTGTGAGTTGAAATCCACAGGTTGTAAAGTTGCCATAGATGCCCACCCTGGCTTAGAATAAGTAAATGCTTCAAATAGCTTGAAATAATCTTCCATGTATTAAAGAGAAAATATGGCTATAGCAATTGGGTGGCACAAAATATATTTACTATAAATATGCTTCAGTTTTCCAAGCTTTCTACTATTCTCAGGGTGTTAGGTATGTTCCGGCTGCGATACAGATAGTCCCTATCCACAATTGGCACCAGAATTTTCATTGTTAAGAAAGTTGATTGTTAAGTGAGTTTCACCCAATTTTCTGATCATTTTTGCCATAGTTGTGAAGCAGATCATTGCAATTGTTATCAGAAACCACCAACACATTAACATAGCCTCATGGCATCCCACAGCACACAAATCAACTAAAACACTCATAAATATGTTAAGTAAACTAAAAGATACAGCAGCACAAGGGGGGGGGGAAACAGGAGTCATCTACAACACACAGTGTAACAGTCACTATGTAGGACAAACAGGCAGAAGATTAGCAGAATGCATCCATAAACGTTAACTAGCATAACTCAGGGACAGATTTAACCACAGTTTAAACTGGGAAACTGTGGGAAAGCCAAGTGAAAAAAATGCAAGAAAATTCCTGAAAGTCTGGCACTGAGACAAATCAACTATCAATAGGCACCTAGAGATAACATCTACATCTACATGAAAGATGAGCACTTTCAAGACCCTTGTTCCCGAGGCAGAAAATGTAGGAGGGAAAGAAACTCATTTTTAGTGTTTCCTCAGGAGCTAATTTGTTTGCCTTCTTTCATTGCATTGCCACTAGATTGCAGCAAGGCAGATAAGAAGAGTGAGTTTTCCCTCTGAGTAGCAGCATTCTTAGACACAGGTTATTTCTCCGAGGCAAGCTACTTTTTCTCAATACAGACAGATACACATTGAAGGGGAAAGAAATTCAGATGTAGGGACAGGAATTCAGACGAAGGAAAAAGAATTCAGGCCTGAGTCGATAGAGAGCTTTGAACCAGCCAGGCAGCCTCGTCTCCAGAAAAAGAACTCCTCTGAGTACTGCCCGTTGAACTTTTATTCACCTCCAATCTTACAATCTTACAAAAAGTTACATCAGTCTCATACAAAATAGGATCCATAGAAATAATTGGATTATTCAGGTGCCTATGAGATCACACAAAAACAAGGTAGCATAAGATGTATGTGAAGGCTTTATCATAGCGTTTCCCAAACCTCCCATATGCCAGGCTCCCTGCCAGCCAGGAGAGTGTGCTCTCACTGAAGCTAACAGAGAGGCCCAACTAGAGGGGAATGGAAAGGCTGAAAGGTGAAAAACCAAATTCTTGAGAGACCAAATTCTGGCCGTTCCCACAACACATACAGAGGATTATAATCCTAGCTGCCTACTTCCTTATTGTGGGAGGTTGTGAGAATCAGTCAGAGGAGTACATCTAATGTGAGAAGAAATAAAAATAATTTTGGCATTATAAACTTTCCTGAGGTTCACTTTGCTCCATCAGACACATAGAGTGGCAAGAGTGATGTAGCATTATATATAAATAAGATAAGGAGCAGTTGAAAAGGGAGAGGAAGAGAAGCTGGTTATACAAATTACAAGTTCTTTATCAATTAACAATTATAATGTGTTAAAAACTGATGTGTTAGTTGAGAGCTGCTGAGATTCCTTGAAAAAACTGGATGAATTTCACACTGATTCAGCAATTTCTTGCTCCTTAGTGCTTTTAAAGGCCCATTTTTCCAAAGCGCTTGCTCTGAGGTCTGTCATATAGTGTCCTTTGAAACAGAAATGCTTTGATAATAGTCAGTCCTTGTTTTGAATCCTAATATCAAATTTCGGTACACACATTTTTTTCTGCAAATTTGCTCCTACACAGAATTCAGAGAAGCATTTCTGGAAAATTATGGTTTATAACATTGAAGTGAAAGTATGTGAAAGCACATCTAAGCTTCTACGTGTACATATTGGGACCTGTAATGAGGCTTTATTCCAGGGGCTGGATCCTACCCTATGTTAGTGTCACTTTTCTTCTGCTTGTGAGATTCTGCTTGAGCTTGGGTGGATTGTCTTTATTGCCACATGCTACCTTAGAAAGTGCAGTGTTAATGGTTTTCCCATTTACAGTTACCGGAAAGATTTAAAATAAATCTTAAAAAGACTTATGGTATAGAGCAAAGTCAGAATGTGAAATACAATTGTGTGCTGAGCATGTTCTTGCTAAAATGTATGAATTGTTATTAAAATCTGAAACAGAAGGAGTGGTAGTATGTATGATAAAATGGGCTAAATATAATTTAAAATATAACTAGGCCTGGGATGGTTCCCGGCGAGATGGAGTTGGGGTTGGGGTCTTCCGGTTTTCCCAGTAGTGGGGTGAGGTCTCAAATCCCCACAACGATTGGGAATGGCAGCAGATGGTTACATGGAGGGCCATATCAACATCTGGGATCACACCCCCGCTGTCTTCAAGCGGTGGCGCGCTCCGACCTTCTAGTTGTTACCCGCTTATCCAGGGGTGAGGGGGATCAGGCTCCTGAGCTCAGGCTGGTATATTTTAATGCCAGATCCGTTGCGAACAAAGCTCCCCTCGTCTGTGACTTGATCGAGGAGGAACGCGCGGATCTGGCATGCATTACCGAAACCTGGTTGGGCTCAGAGGGAGATGTCCCTCTGCCTGAGCTTTGCCCTCCAGGTTTCTGTGTGCTTCACCGGCCGCGGGCTCAGGGTAGAGGCGGGGGTGTGGTGGTGGTTATATGGGAGACCTTATGTCCGTGGGAAACCACTGTTGTACAGATGGACAGGAGTGAGTCCCTCCTCCTGAGGTGTGGCCCTGGGGCTCAGTTGGGTTTGTTGCTGACATACCTGGCGCCCAGCAGTGTAGCAACGGCCCTGCCCAGGCTTCTCGATGCCCTTTCAGGGTTGGTGGTTGAGTTTCCCAAACTTATAGTTTTGGGTGACTTTAACCTTCCTTCCCTGGGGGGATCATCAGAGTTAGCTCGGGAGTTCATGGCCTCCATGACGGCCATGGACCTGACCCAAATAATTCAGGGTCCAACTCATGAGGGGGGTCACACTCTTGACCTAGTTTTTCTATCTGGACAGTGGTTGGATGATCTGGGAGAGGGCTCGCCAACTATTGTCCCCCTATCATGGTCCGATCATCACCTCCTGCAGTTGGTCTTCCACTTTGCCACTCCTCGCTGCTGGGCTGCGGAACCGACCAGGTGGTTCCTCTCCAGGCGCCTAATGGATCCAGATCGGTTCCAGACTGCGCTTGGGTCTATATCTCCCTCCCTCCCTCCCTCACAGCTCGGCTGATGTCTTGGTTGAGGCCTGGGAGAGGGCTGTCACCGAGGCGCTCGACCGTGTTGTACACTTGCGACCCCTGATCTGGCGCAGATCCCAGTGGGCTCCATGGTTTTCTGTAAAGCTCCGGGAGATGAAGCGTCGGAGACGGGGTCTGGAGAGCTGTTGGAGATCCAGCCAATCTGAATCTGACTGATTGCGGTTGAGAGCTGCTACGAGGTCTTACCTCGCGGCGATGAGGATGGCGAAGTCTAATTACTTCACTGCCCTCATCGCGGCCGCCCTGTTTAGGGTGACTCGTTGCCTCCTTAATTGGGAGGTGAGGGAAGAGCCCTTGCAGGGGCAGGCCGAGCACTTTAGCCATCATCTTGCGGACAAAATCGCTCAGATTCGGGCTGGCCTGGACTCTGACTGGGCAGAGACTGGCAGGGAGATAACGAGCGGTCTTGAGAATGTCATTTGGAGTGAATTCGATCCTGTCTCCCCGGATGAGGTGGACAGGACCATGAGGAGACTGAGCTCCACCACGTGTTTATTGGACCTGTGCCCAATGGCTGGTGTATTCAGCTCAGGAGGAGACAAGAGGCTGGTTCCAGGCAGTAATAACTGCTTCTTGGAGAGAGGGTACCTTCCCTACTGCCTTGAAAGAGGTAGTGGTGAGGCCCCTTCTCAAGAAGCCTGCTCTGAACCCGGCTATTTGAATAACTATCATCCGGTCTCCAACCTTTGCTTTCTTGCGAAGGTTGTTGAGAGCGTGGTGGCGCATCAGCTTCCTTTGTTCCTGGAGGAAACTGATTATCTAGACCCATACCAATTGGACTTCAGGCCTGGGTACAGCACGGAGACGGCATTGGTCGTGCTGGTGAATGATCTCTGGCGGGCTCGGGACAGGGGATGTTCCTCTGTCCTAGTCCTGTTAGATCTCTCAGCGGCTTTTGATACCATCGACCATGGTATCCTACTGTGGCGTCTCAGGGGGTTGGGAGTGGGGGGCACTGTTTTACAGTGGTTCTCCTCCTACCTCCTGGGCCGCTCGTAGTCAGTGTTGACAGGAGTGCAGAGGTCCGCCCCGAGACCTCTCGTTTGTGGAGTTCCTCAGGGGTCGGTTCTCTCTCCCCTCTTGTTCGACATCTATATAAAGCCGCTGGGTGAGCTTATTCATGGTTTCGGGGTGGGGTATCATCAGTATGCTGATGATACCCAGCTTTTTCTTTCCACCCCGAACCAACCCAATGATGCCCTCGACGTGATGTCCTGTTGCCTGGAGGCGGTCCGGGTTTGGATGGGGAGAAACAGGCTTTGACTCAATCCTGGCAAGACTGAGTGGCTTTGCATATCGGCATCTTGGGACAACCAGTTTTGTCCATCGTTAACTATGGGGGGTGAGGTGTTATCCCCTGTTGATAGGGCTCGCAACTTGGGTGTTCTCCTGGATTCACAGCTCAGTTTGGAAGATCATATAGGAGCCATGACCAGGGGGGCTTTTGCCCAGGTTTGCCTGGTGCGCCAGTTGCACCCCTATTTGGACCGAGATGCCATATGCACAGTCACTCATGACCTCCCGTTTAGACTACTGCAACGCTCTCTACATGGGGCTGCCCTTGAGGACCACTTGGAGGCTTCAGCTGGTGCAGAATGCGGCTGCGTGAGTTGTGATGGGAGTCTCCCGATACTCCCATGTAACACCTCTTCTCCGCGAGCTGCATTGGCTTCCAGTTGCCCTCCAGGTGAGATTCAAGGTGCTGGTGATGACCTATAAAGCCCTAAATGGCTTGGGTCTGGACTATCTAAGGGAACACCTGCTGCCGGCATCAACTTCCCATCGTCCTGTGCGCTTCCATAGGGAGGGCCTCCTTAGGGTGCCGCCAGTCAGGGAATGCCGGCGGGTGATCCCCAGAGGGAGGGCATTCTCTGTGGGTGCGCCTGCCCTTTGGAATGATTTACCTGTGGAACTCCGGACTGCCCCCGACCTGTGCTCATTTCACCAGGACCTGAAAACCTGGCTTTTCGATCTATCTGGCCTGGACTGAAGTAGTTTTTAGTTTTAAGTTTTAACATTGTTTTATTGTTGAGCTATTATTAATTTAAGGGACGCGGTGGCTCAGTGGGTTAAGACGCTGAGCTTGTCGATCAGAAGGTCGGCAGTTTGGTGGGTCGAATCCCAAGTGCCGCGTAGCAGAGTGAGCGCCTGTTACTCGTCCCAGCTTCTGCCCACCTAGCAGTTCGAAAGCACGTAAAAATGCAAGTAGAAAAATAGGGACCACTCCGGTGGGAAGGTAACAGCGTTCCGTGCGCCTTTGGTGTCTAGTCATGCCGGCCACATGACCACAAGTCCTCAGACAAGCTCTTCGGCTTTGAAACGGAGATGAGCACCGGCCCCTGGAGTCGGAAACGACTAGCACGCATGTGCGGGGGAACCTTTACCTTTACCTTATTATTAATTTAATTATTTTTAATTCTATTTGTATCTTAATTTATACTGTCTTTTAAATATTGCCCTGTAAACCGCCCTGAGTCCTTCGGGAATAGGGCGGTATAGAAACCTAAATAAATAAATAAATAAATTGTTATAATCGGTTATAACAGAAATGGATCAGTGTGAAATATGTGATTGAAAAGATTGGAATTTGCACTTTGTTATACTCAAACAGAATTTTTATAAAATGACATATCATTGGTATATGTCACGGGAAAATGATCGAGAATGTATGAAGGTTCTTAGTGCAGGAAATGTAAATAAGAAGAACGGACATTTTATCATGCTGGATGGGGTGTAAAAAAGGTAAAAAGGTTTGGACTCATATATAGCTGCAGCAAGACCAAAGGTACAATTTAAATTTTGACAATTATCACATCATCATCATCATCATCATCCTGGAAGATACCTTGAAGGTCATCTAGTCCAACCCCCTGCTAAGGCAGGAAACCCTATACCATTTCAGACAAATGACTGTCCAGTTTCTTCTTAAAAACTACCAGTGTTGGAGCATCCACAACTACTGGAGGGAGGCTGTTCCACTGATTAATTGTTCTAACTGTCAGGAAGTTTCTCCTTACTTCTAGATTGCTTCTCTCTTTGCTTAGTTTCCATCCGTTGCCTCTTGTCCTGCCTGCAGGTCATTTGGAGAATAGTTTGACTCCTTCTTCTTTGTGTCAACCCCTGAGATATTGGAAGACTGCTGTCATGTCACCCCTGGTCCTTCTCTTTATTCTTGTTGCAGTTATATCTTTGATCTTGTTGTGACAATTTAATTTGTTAAAATTAAAATGATTCCAATTTATTCACAGGTTAAAAGGAAAATATTTTGCCTCTTTACTTTTCCTCAGATAGTGATTGAATCTTGCCTTCTGGAACTAAATCATGATACATACCCTAGGTCCATGTCTTCAAGTTGGCAGAGCAGGGCAATTTTGAAGCACAGGCTGCAGCTAGATTTACAGATAAGGAGTTTGCATCAGTGTTCTTTCACTGAAAATCATGATGTCACCCTAGATATTTATTAGGTTTATTCAGACATTTGGAGCTGCTTTAGATGATTTTGTCAGAAGAATGACTGCTGATGAACAAATTTGTAAGGTGTGACTAGGAAGATTGTACTTTCATCTGTACATAGCAGAATTTCAGTTCTGTGCCTGGGTTGTGTGTTGGATGTCTTGATCAACTAAATTTGAAACAAACAAACACAAATTCAATTTATTATCCCAGCTAACCTTCACATTATTACATGTTCAAAAATCTTCTTTCAGCTCCTTTGGACTATGTGGTAATGGCTTAATTCAGACACAGACAATTTCCTGCACAATTATTTGAAAAACCTACACTGTACAAATGGTAATAATTGCAAAGCAACACCCTGTAAAATTCCCCAGTAGCATCAGTGACCATCCTGAATGCTTGCAGCTGTCACAGCTTCCATGCCCATCCAATCATCTTAGAAATAAAGTATCTGCAAACCCATAATCCTTACATCTTCTAGGAGCTTTGGACAATTCCTTTTTTTCCTCTCAACAATGTCAGCAGTGTAAAAAAAACATTGCAATCTTGCAGTCTTCTCTCCCTTCCTGAGCCTCCTTCCTTGCTAGAAAAAAAATATGTGGATGTTAATCTTTGAGGAGAAGGAAGTGACTGCTTTGCTGCTACATCAGGCATGTAATTATAGTATCAACTGGCTACCCTGAGCTCAGCTTTCAGCTCTCTATCTGAGAGGATTGTTGCTGGGGTTAAGATGAAGGGAACATCCTCAGGGAACCTCTTAGAAAAAAAATCTGACAAAAACAAATGAATATCTTTAATGAACTCGTTAGAGGCTGAGGATTCTGCCTACTGCTGAGGCAATTTTATGGGATTTTGCTCCTCGAAACAGACTGACAGAAGGGGGAAAGGGCTCGTATTCATCTGCGTAACAGAGTGAGCGCCTGTTACTCGTCCCAGCTTCTGCCAACCTAGCAGTTCGAAAGCACGTAAAAATGCAAGTAGAAAAATAGGGACCACTACGGTGGGAAGGTAACAGCGTTCCGTGCGCCTTTGGTGTCTAGTCATGCCGGCCACATGACCACGGAGAAATCCTCGGACAAGCGCTGGCTCTTCGGCTTTGAGCACCGGCCCCTAGAGTTGGAAACGACTAGCACGTGTGTGCGGGGGAACCTTTACCTTTACCTTTATTCATCTTTCAATGGGTAGTGTCAATATCACCTACTTTCTTTGGGTTACTTTGAGGGGAATACATTAATAAAGGACATTAATGCTATGGCACCTGTGTCTGTGTCTCACTTGGAAATGCAACTCTGCTGATCCTGCATCTCTGGCTATAGGCCCAAAGTGGGAGCAACATCAGAGCCATGAAAACATCTCTCTTGCTGAGTTTCTGGCAGAAGGAAGCAAGATGGCTTCCCTCTTGTGCTTCAGGAGCCAGAGCGAGATCAAAGCCCTCAATGTCTTCCTCCAGGAAAGGGGGCCAGACTGTCTAAGGGAGGCCTTTCCAGCCAGAGGGCTTCTCTTATCCTCCATCTTGCCTTTGCTGCCTCTCAGAGGGGCTGAGGAAAGGGGAGCAGCTCCTCAGCCAGAGACATTGCTAAGGGGAAAGTGGCGGGAAAAAGAAAGGCCTCTTAGGACCTCTGGGGAATGGCAGGCAACATGTAGCATACTGGCTCTCTGGGACCCTTACCTGCCACTCAAGTGTGTCTGAAGGAGCGAAAGTGACCTCTTAGCTTTCTCTGTCCCTCACAAAAGGGGAGGAAAGAAAAAAAATGAAAAAGCATAAAAATCATATATTGGTGTATGAAACAGAGTGTCAGACTAAACCTTTTAGCTTAGCAGCTAAAGTGTAAGCGGGGATATTAGAATTATGGGAATTTATTTGAAGTACATAAGTTCATATGGAAAACAGATTTTCTTTCAGTGTTACAGTACTAAAATGTGAAAAGAAGTAGGATGGCTCAAAGGAAATGTTTCTTTACATAGTGCAAATGCAAAAATGATCACGACCTTGGAAGATTTTTAAGAGAGATATATCCTTGGAGAAGAACAGAACAGAACAGAATAGAATATTTTTTAAAGGGCCAAGTGTGATTGGACAGTCAAGGAATTTGTCGCTGGTGCATAAGTTCTCAGTGTACTGTACATAGAAGCAACAAACAACAAAGTAATATAATCATAAGATACCAATAAGGAGAAGGTAATAGAAAAGATGAGAAGTGTTATGTATATAGAGTTCTTATTACAGCAATGAGCCACTGACACCACCAGGTGGTGGCATATTCTGTCCAGATTGGCTGGATAGTCCATGGCGGGAAATCCAGTCGAGGAGATTGGTCCCAGTTTCACCTGGGTAGGTGTATATGAGGGACCAACAGTGGCCTTTTTTCCCAGTCCAGTGTGTCCATCAATAAAGAGTGATCTGATGCTGTAACCTGTTGTCCGAGTCGTCTATGCGGTCCATATATATGTGTGTGTGTGTGTGTGTGTGTATGTATGTATATGTATATGTATATGTATGTATGTATGTATATATATATGTGTGTGTGTATGTATATATCTTTCAATTTTAAAAGGTTTGAAAAATATAAGTAAAAATATAAGTAAAAAGAAAGGGAAAAGAAAGGAAAAATAAAAGTTATAATGGCTTTCAGCAAAATGCCCAGTTCTATAAAAACAAAAGCTTCCCAAACTGTTATGCCACAGACAGCCTTTTAATAAGGTGAAGTTTTCACTTAGCCAGAGACTTAAACCGCCACTTGTAATTTGGGAGGGGGGGGGGAAATGAAAAGGAAAAAAATCCATCCCCCTCCCTGATAGTAAGGGCTTCACTTTCAAAGACTGGAAAAGTGCTTTCCGGTAAAGATCTTGGCTTGTAGGGAGAGTAAAAGGAATTTTCTCACCCAGCTCAGCTTTTGGGACCAGCAGGAAGAAAGGCTGACCACACCCATACAGCCAGCCAGAAGCTGCTGATCATCAAAGGCAAGGAACACAAATAAGCGAAAAACAAAACAGCTGATCTGGGTGAGACTACTTTCCTTATCTCTCTACAAGTGAAAATACTAGTTCCGGAAAAAGCTCCCAAAAGCAAGAAATCCCCAAGTTTTAGGGAGATTTCTTGCTTTTGGGAGATTTATAGTCCCTCCTGAACTATAAGCAGTGGTTTAACCTTTGGGGGAAATTAAAACTGACTTATAACAATACTGTGGAGATAATTGAAGGATAGAAGAAGAAGGATATTTTGGGAAACTTTTATATTTATAAATCCAAGAGACAATTGCTAGTCACATGGCAGCTTCAATGAGAAACCATGAGAAGATGAAAAGTGATTTTGAAAAAATGAACCAAAAAAAAATTAATAACATGGACTCTCAATTTGAAAATGTCAAACAGATGGTTACAACCAACCAACAAAGAATTCAAAAAATAAAAGATAAATCAACTGAAGTTGACCAGAAATTAGAAGAGTTAAAAGTTGAAAACCAGAAATTAATGCAAATAAATGGAGAACTAGAAGACTCAATAGCTGTCATGAAAATGGAAAAGGGTTCCTTAATTCTGAAGATTTCAAAATATAATGGAAGATAAGGAAGAGGACCTTCTAGACCTGATTACGGAATTATTGGTAGATGCATTAGGAATTGAGAAACAGGAAATGGAAGGAGAATTGGATCAAGTCTATTGAGTCAACCCAAACTATGCTAGAAGAAATAAAGTTTCCAAAGAAGTACACGTTAGATTTCTTAAAAGATCCATAAGAGACAAGATTTTGAGAAGAGCAAAAGATGAACTTTGAAATACAAAAAAAAAAAGAAAAGAAATTGTAGGAGAATAAGACAATCCCGAAGAAAGTACCAATTTCTAACTAGAAAATTAATTGAAAAAGTGAATTTCAGATGAGATTTTAATCTTCCAGAGGAGATTTTAATCTATTGTGACATGAAAAAATATAGACTGGACATGGCACTTAAAGCAATGGAATTCTATGACAACCACCGAGTGTTTATGGAAGGAAGTGATTTTGAATCTGGTACAACGAGAGAAACAAAGAAACAGGAGGAGATGGCAGCAGAAGGAGCAGTTAAACCAAGAGAGGAGGAAGAAATTAAAAACACATACATAGAAGAAGAAGCAAGACCAAGAGAACAGAGTCAGTTTTAACTTTGTTTGCTTCAAAGAAAGTTATAACGAGTAGCCAGCATGGGTGTGTTAAAAACAGATCATGCCAAACCAATCTTATTTCATTCTTTGACAAAGTGACTAATTAGTAGATCAGCAAAATGCTGTGGACATAGTATACTTAGACCACAGTAAGGCATTCAACAAAGTAGATCACAACCACCTTCTTGATAAACTAGAAAAATGTAGGATAGAGAGCATCACCAGCTTGCCTTCAGAAGCTGTAGGTGCTTCATCACTGGTCAAAAGACTGGACAGCCACCTATCTGAAATGATATAAGGTCTTCTACTTGAGCAGGGGGTTGGACTAGAAGACTTCCAAAGTCCCTTCCAGCTATATTCTGACTGAATTTAACAAGGAGGCCCTCAGACAATGAAGGAGAACTCAGACAACTGATAGCAGAAAGTACATTTTATTATTCTGATAGTTCTCCATTTAGATTCACAGTTAGACTTTGCTTAGCCTGGGTGATACAACTCTTAAGCCTTATAAACTCTGGGGCTAAAGCCAAATTCACAGATGAGACCACAGTTGTTGTTGTTGTTAGCTGCAAAGTCATGTCCGACCCATCGCGACCCTATGGACAACGTTCCTCCAGGCCTTCCTGTCCTCTACCATCTTCTGGAGTCCATTTAAGCTCACACCTACTGCTTCAGTGACTCCATCCAGCCACCTCATTCTCTGTCATCCCTTTCTTCTATTGCCCTCAGTCTTTCCCAGCATTAGGCAAAGGTACAAAGGTTTAATTTACCATTCATAAAGTCTACCAATACTGGTAGAAACAATTAAGGAACAGATGGTAAAAGCTGGTCCTGTCTTATAATATACCACACCTTTGTCCTTGACAATAAAAGACCACACTGAATTCTTGCCACTCTATGTGACTGCTTCTTCACGTGTTACTAAGGATTGATCATGCTGGGGATTGATTGGCTAATGATCAACAGATGTCCTCTGAAAACAAGAAAAAAAATATTTTGTGTCCCTCAACTGAAAGCTTTCCATTCTCATCCATGCCTGTCCAGCTTACTCATTCTTCTGCTAGGCCAAACACTCCAATCTTACAAATGTGTTTGTGGAGTAGGAGGAGCAGACAGCTGTATGCACAAATACTCAAACACCCACCTTAGACTGTACCACAACCTAAATCCAGGAGCCCAAATTCCATGGAGGAGGCAGCATCTCATGTCTAATGGAGAGTTAGCCACCTTGGAGTTGTTTTTGGGTGACAAGTTGAAGAAAAGTTGATTCACTTTTCCAACTCTCCAGCATCTGCACCAATGTTTGTTCGTTTGTTTTTTAATCTCTGAGGGAGATAGTTTGTTAGGATGGTGCATGACTAGAGACTCCTAACCCATGTGGGTGTTAGGGATCACTGTCCAGGGCCTGCTACTTCACATCTCCCGGATCACTTCTGGGAATGCTGGGAAAACATTGGTTTCAGGGAAAAATTAACCTGGGAGCAAATAGATCTCTCATTCCAGATGGACGCCGTTTATTTCATTTCCCTACCATTGATTTTTATGGCCAAATGTTTTTTTTATTCATCCCCTTTTCCTTGTTCCCTTTTGTGAGGGGCAGAGCAGGCCAAGAGGTCACCTGTTGGCCTTTCTTTCCCTTGGTGTCACTTGGGTGACTAGTGAGGCCCCGAGAGAGCAGGGAAACTACATATCACCTACCGTTCCCCAGAGGGCTCGGAGCCCTTTCTTCTTCCCCTCAGCAATGTCTCCAGCTGAGGAGCTGCTCCCATTTCCTTAGCCCTCTGAGAGGCAGCATGAGCAAGATGGAGTAGGAGAGAAACCCTCTGGCTGGAAAGGCCTCCCTCGTACAACCTGGCCCCTTTTCCTTGGGGAAGAAGCCAGGGGTCCTTATGTCCGCTGGTTTCTGATGCAGAGGAGCTTCCTCTTCTTGCTTCCTTCTGCCAGAAATCCAACAAGAGGGAGCTTTCCTTGGCTCTGGTGTTGCTCCCACTTTGGTCTCTGGTCAGATATGCAGGATCAGGACCGGCACAGTTGCATTTCACAGTGAGATGCAAACATGGATGCTGCAGCATTAATTCCCTTTATTAATGTGTTGCCATTCCCCTCATGAAAGTATCCAAAGTAAGTAGGTGATATTAACATTCCCCATTGAAAGTAAAACACCACAAACATAAGAGCCCTTTTTTTTTTCTTGTCAGCTTGCTTTCAAAGAGACCAAGCTTATAAAAATACTTCAGCAGCAGACAGAAGCCTCAGCCTGATCATCAATTAACTAAAGATACAGTGCCCTTCTGACCTTAACAGGGACATTAAGAAAACAGGTCAAGGTAATTGTGATAACTCAAATAAGCAGGGGACCATGGTCTGAGATGAACTTGTTTCTGACAGGGAGAAGTGCGAATCAGGTATTACACATCAGTCATGCAAGAAAAGAAAGGTACCCAAAAAGAGAAGCCACCTTCTGGTTGGTGACTCAATTATAAGGGATGTTAATTTAGGAAAGGATACAGAAGTTTCAAAAGAGGTCAGGTGTCTTCCAGGTGCTACTGCCAGTAGGGACAAGAAGCATATTTTCAAAATAGTCAACAACGCCAGCAAACACTGTGACGTGGATGCCATTGTACATCTTGGCACTAACGATCTGTCCCAAAATGATGTACTCTCTGTGCAGAATGATTTCCAGAGCTTGGGGCAGGAACTCAGCAGAATAGGCTGTAGGCTCACTTTTTCAGAGGTCTTACCAGTGTATAAGGAGCAAAATGGAAAAGGCCAGCATATAGCAGAATTTAATATGTGGCTAAAAGAGTGGTGTAAAGGAGAAGGCTTTGGTTATATTAGTCACGATGTCTGTAGCTGGTCCAATGAAAAAATGTACAAAAGAGATGGTCTGCATCCATCCAAGGAAGGGACTGAGTTACTTGGCAATAAATTCACAGCTTTTGTGAAGGAATATTTAAACTAAACAACGGGGACAGTGAGTTAATTGATACAGAACATCACTGTCCCCGGCAATCTAAGAAGATAGGGGAACTTAGGCACCACACAAGTTATGTAGCAAGTAAACACAGGGGCAGTCATAAAGGACTCAAATGTCTGTAAACCAATGTGCAGAGTATGAACAGTAAGCAGGGTGAACTAGAAATTCAGGTAAATGAGGGCGGATATGATATTGTTGCCATTACAGAAACATGGTGGGACGAAACCCACAAATGGAACACACAGCTAGAGGGTTTTAAATTATTTAAAAGAAATAGACTAAACAAAAGAGGAGGTGGAGTTGCTCTCTATATAAGAAATAACTTTATCTCTACAGAAATAGAGCACAACAATGATGAAAACTGTAAACTTGAATGTATTTGGGTCAATATAAAAGGGGAAAAAAATGGCATTGCCATAGGTGTATACTATAGGCCGCCAAACCAAACAGAGAAAATAGATGAACTTTTTGCTAGTCAGTTAACTAAGGTATGTAGGAAGGGCATCACAATAGTAATGGGGGACTTTAATTACCCTGATATCAACTGGGAGACAAATTCTGCACCAAGTGGAAGATCTAACAGATTCCTGACAAACCTAGCAGACACCTTTCTCTCCCAAAAAGTAGAGAAGGGAACTAGGGGATTAGCCATATTGGATTTAATTCTCACTAACAGAGATGAAATGATAGAAAGTGTCAAAGCCACAGGAACCTTGGGGGGAAGTGATCATGCAATATTGGAATTCAACATTATGGGAGCATAAGCAATAGAATACAGCTAAACTAGAGTCTTGGACTTTAAAAGAGCCAATTTCAATAAACTTAGAGAGACCTTGGGAAGAATTCCATGGATGAGAATCCTAAAGGGGAAAACAACTCAAGAAGCTTGGGAAATTTTGAAAAGTGAGATAATAAAGGCCCAGTCTAGCACAATACCAACAAAGAAGAAAAATAACAGCTTTCAAAGGAAACCAGCATGGCTGCATAAAGAACTCTCTGATAAACTGAAAGACAAAAGACAAGAATAGGAAGTGGAAAGAGGGGCACATAACTAAGTCAGAATATCAGCAAACAGCCCGTGCCTGCAAAGATGAAGTGAGGGAAGCTAAGGCTCAAAATGAACTAAGGCTTGCGACCAAAGTCAAAAATAACAAAAAAAGCTTCTTTCAACATATAAGAAACAAGAAAAAAGTTAAGGAAATGATTGGTCCATTAGTGGGGGAAAGTGGCAAGAAGGTGACAAGCAACAGGGAGAAAGCAAAACTATTTAACTCATTTTTTGCATCTATCTTTACACAAAGGGAAAAAACAGTCCAACCTACCAAAACCAGTGCCATAAAAAACAGAATAAAAACGCAAGTTAAGATAGGCAATAAAATGGTAAGTGAGCACCTGTCCAGCCTAGACAAGTTCAAATCACCAGGACCAGATGGATTACACCCCAAGGTTCTCAAGGAACTAGCAGATGTGATCTCAGAACCACTGAACTATATTTTTCAAAGATCCTGGAGCACTGGGGAACTACCAGAGGACTGGAAGAGAGCTGATGTAATTCCCAACTTCAAAAAAGGAAAAAAAAACAGATCCAGGAAACTACAAACCTATCAGCCTGACCTCAATACCTGGGAAGATTCTGGAAAAGATAATCAAACAACAAATCAGCAAACACCTTGATGCGAACAAAGTTATCACTAAAAGCCAACGTGGGTTTGTCAAAAACAGATCATGCCAGAAAAACCTTAATGCATTCTTTGACCAAGTGACAAAACTAGTGGACCAGAGGAATGCTATAGATTTAATTTACTTGGATTTCAGTAAGGCATTTGATAAAGTAGATCACAACCTACTACTTGATAAGATAGAAAAATGTGGGTTAGATAGCATGACCACCAGATGGATTCGTAGCTGGCTGACAGGCCGTATTCAGCATGTGGTCCTCAATGGACCTGCATCTACATGGAAGGAAGTGTGTAGTGGGGTGCCCCAGGGCTCTGTTCTGGGCCCAGTGCTCTTCAACATCTTCATCAACAATTTGGATGAGGGGATAGATGGGGAACTCATCAAATTTGCAGATGACACCAAGCTGGCAGGAATAGCCAATACTCCAGAAGATAGGCTCAAGATACAGGAGTATCTGGACAGACTCGAACACTATCTAACAAAATGAAATTCAATTGTGAAAAAAGTAAGGTTCTGCATTTAGGCAGGAAAAATCAAATGCACAGGTATAGTATAGGTGGTACCTTGCTCGATAGTAGTAACTGTGAGAGAGATCTCGGAGTCCTAGTGGACAATCACTTAAATATGAGCCAGCAGTGTGCTGCAGCTGCCAAAAAAGCCAACACAGTGTTAGGCTGCATTAACAGAGGAATAGAATCAAGATCACGTAAAGTACTAATACCACTTTACAATGCCTTGGTAAGGCCACACCTGGAATACTGCATCCAGTTTTGGTCACCACGATGTAAAAAAGATGTCGAGACTCTAGAAAGAGTACAGAGAAGAGCAACAAAGATGATTGGGGGACTGGAGGCCAAAACATATCGGGAACAGTTGCTGGAATTGGGTATGTGTAGTTTAATGAAGAGAAGGGTGAGGGGGGACATGATAGCAGGGGCCGCCACAAAGAAGAGGGAGCCAAGCTATTTTCCAAAGCACCTGAAAGCAGGACAAGAAGCAATGGATGGAAACTAGTCAAGGAGAGAAGTAACCTAGAACTAAGGAGAAACTTCCTGACAGTTAGAACAATTAACCAGTGGAACAACCTGCCTCCAGAAGGGGTGAATGCTCCAACACTGGAAGTTTTTAAGAAGAGACTGGACAGCCATTTGTCTGAAATGGTATAGGGTTTCCTGCCTTAGCAGGGGGTTGGACTAGATGACCTCCAAGGTCCCTTCCAACTACTTCTTCTTCTTCTTCTTCTTCTTCTTCTTCTTATTATTATTATTATTATTATTATTATTATTATTATTATTATTATTATTATTATTATTATTATTATATTGTTATAAAGGCCTTTATTTGCCTTTGTCAGATTTATACCTGCCTTTTTTATGCAAAGGGACGCGGTGGCTCAGTGGCGTTAGGATGCTGAGCTTGTCAAATCCCGAGTGCCGTGTAGCAGAGTGAGCGCCTGTTACTCATCCCAGCTTCTGCCAACCTAGCAGTTCGAAAGCACATAAATATGCAAATAGAAAAATAGGGATTACTACGGTGGGAAGGTAACAAGCTTCCATGTACCTTTGGTATCTAGTCATGCCAGCCACATGACGACGGAGACCTCCTTGGACAAGCGCTGGCTCTTCGGCTTTGAAACGGAGATGAGCACCGGCCTCTAGAGTTGGAAACGACTAGCATATGTGTGTGTGGGAACCTTTACCTTTACCTTTACCTTTTTTTATGCGAGCTTTTTTGGCTGAAAGTTCCCCTGGCAGGTGATGCCACAGATGCGTGGTTTCCCCATTCCCAGCTGATAGAGATGAACTACTCCACATTTCTCCAGAGAGATTCTGTGACTGAGGATGGGCTCCCCACTCCAGCAGATTCACTATGGTATGGTTCAGTGTATTTTGAAGAGCCAGAAAATGAGTAATGTCAGTAATGAGCTTAATTAGGTATGCTCTGCAGCCGTGTGCTATCTCAGGTCATTTACTGAGTTACTTATCCAAATCTACCTTCTGTCATGGTTCTGATAGATGAAACCCATCAAAAGAACTTCAATGCAAGAATTCTTCCTCAAAGAACATTTTATTCAGGAAATAAAGTATCGGCACTACATAGTTGAACCCAAAACTAGTTTCCCTTCCCCCAGATACAAAGTAACAAATTGAAATTCCCACCCCCAATAAGCAGTCATAAATCATGTTCTCCAATTAGCCTCAAACATGGGCTTCCCCCCCAGCTCCTCAGTCCACCAAAACATTATCAATTCGTCCTTGGATCCCCACAAAGCAGCATTTATTGTTATTGCTAGTTGAGCTCCAGCATTCATCCCAACCCTACTTCTGCACCTGATTTCTAAATAGAAGAAAAAGCATGTTAAAAGCAAAGTGAAAATGGCTGCGATTTTCATCAATTGTCAGAGCAGGAAACATCCAATGTTTACAGTGTTGACATCTACTGAATTATAAGCTAACTGAACAGGTAGAATTTGCAATGCAACTTGCCTTATGCAGTCAAGTTTAGCATATTTGCAAATGGATCCATTGAAGGAGGAATCAGTGTTGGTATTTAAATGTCATATAGTTGCCCCGCAAATTACATTGTGATCCCACAGTTTGTTCTCAGGATTGGACCTTTCATTTAGTGACTGCGTGAAGTTGTGACAGTGCCAAATGAATGGTACTTATTATGGGTCATTGAAGTTAAAGCTGTTGCAGTGGCCTGTTTTCACACGATAGTGAGTTCCAACATCCCCTTCCAGCTTCCCACAAGCAAATCAGTGGGGAAGCTGGCAGGAAATCAGTCACATATTTATATGATGTAGTCATGAGAAATCACATTTCACAATATGTCAACCTGTGACCCCAATTCTGGCCTCAATTCCCAAGAAATACTATGTTCATTTTGCTTCATGTGATGGTTAAAGTGAGATTCCTTAATGAAACTAAAAAAAGATTGTAAACTTTTATTTTTCTTTTAAAAAATACGTATAGCGCAGGGAGGCTCAGAGCCCTGAGCATTGTCTGAGGGAGGAAGAGGCCAGGGAAATAGAGAAGGAAATTCTGTCAGGTTTTTGGCGGGAAGATTTTTGGTGGAGAGTTGGCTGGAATCCTGAAAGGTGAGAAGGGGCATTTATCTTTGACAAGACTAGAAATTTTATTTAGCCCTGGAGCTGCTGCTGAGAGAGGAAGAATCAGGGAAAGGAGATGAGGGCTGTCAGTTTCTGGTAGGAAGACTTTGGAGGAGGGAGTTGGCTGGAATCCTGAAAGAGGGGAGATGGCAGAGGCAAACTGACCCAGACAGGGTGTTAAACTGAATAGCAACCCAATACCCACTTTTAACTTTAAAAAAAAAAATTGTCAGACCAATTCAAAAATTAACCTCAAAGAGAGCAATTGTTTTGAACTGTGATCTTTCCAGCACTGGTGTGACAAAGCCTTGAAACAGAAAAAGACAGTAAAATATATAGAACTCAATAAACATCTAGTCATTTTCCCTTCTATGGCATTCTGGAGCGAGGAAGAGCACAGATCTTAAAAGGAAAGGGATGCAAAGTCACTCCTATTACTGGTTCTTCATTCAGCTTCTCCACTCCTTCTGGGAGTTGCAACCTAAATGCCCTCAGTAGGCTGGTGAACAGAATGAAGAGCTGAATCCTTGCAAAGAGTTCTCCCAAGCAGCTCCGAGCACCTACAGTGAAAATAAAATAAAAACACAAAAAAAGTAGTGTCAACCTTTACTGCCTATTCTGTTAGATGTTTTTTGTGCCAGCCATGGCAGTTCCCCAAAAGGTCATCAGATGGGAGCAAAGAGGCACCTTTGCTCCCACTGGTGGGTCAGGGGTCTCCGGCCCCTGCAGCCCCATTGGAGAGAGTTAATGGCCCTCCAGCCCCCTCATTCTCATTGGTAAGGGAGGGGCTGGGGACCCCCATAAAAACCTCTGCACAGGGGCTGCTCTTCAGCTCTTGTTCTAGTTCCCTTTGGGACTGATCCATGGGCTCAATACAGGCATGGGTGCCTCCATGCCAGGGAACTCTTTCTCTCTGCTTTATATCTAAATAAAGCTTCACCTGATTGCATCCCTGCGTGCTGCCTTTTTCTTGGAAGCACCTCAACGAGCCATTGGTCTCATGAGGCCTCTCACATATTCATTGACCATTTAGGACATTTAACAACAATCTAAAATGGTATCTCAAACTGGTGGAGGAAGGCCTCCTTCATTCACTAAGCCAATACCAATTAACAGGAATAGAGTCTGCCTGAGTGGATAGTTTTAATAATAACAAAAAATGCTTCTTTCAACATATAAAAAACAAGAAAAA
>JAKJMR010000431.1:74281-127050 GCA_024449315.1 Daboia siamensis
AGGTTGTGATCTACCTTATCAAATGCCTTACTGAAGTCCAAGTAAATGTCTCAGAAGCCTTTTTCAAAGCAATTTTCATTTTGTCCCAAACCTCCTCCCACCCCCTCACCCACTGGTCAAGCATTTGGGAAGCAGAAGGTCCCTGAGGATATTCGGTATTGGGTTGAATTCTTTTCCTGTGGCAACTTTAAAAAGTGTAAAATCAGTGCTGCTGTGAACAGAGTTATTGTAAGCCACCTCTACGAAAGGGAGGAGTTTGTTTGCTGATAATCCACATAGCATCTGAGGTACTGCTCCACCACTGAGTTTGCTTTTTCAACCACCCCATTCATAGATGGGTGAAAAGCCGATGACAGTCCTTGCAACGAGCCAATTTACTTGAGGAAACCCCTCCAGAACTTGGCCATAAATTGTACCCCTCGGTCTGAGTTTATCTGCCTTGGTGTGCTGTGCAGCTTGTAAATGTGCTTAAGAAACATCTTGTTTAATTTCTGGGCTGACAGGAGTCCTTTGCAGGCAATGAAATGAGCCTGCTTTGAAAAAAGATCTTTAACAGTCCAAATTACCGTATACACCCTACTTTGAGGTAACTCCACCATAAAATCCATAGCAATTTCTTCCCATGGATGAGAAGGGTCTGCAACTGGTTGCAATAGTCCAAGAGAGTTTCCCATAATTCTTTTCATGGTGGCACACACAGCACAGCTCTCAATGTAGTTCTCTACATCCCATTTCAAACCTGGCCACCAGAATTATCGACAAAGCAGATGCAGTGTTTTTAAATAGCTGAAATGTCCAGCTTGTTTCACATCATGACCATGCTGGAGAGCATTGAGGCAGAGGGTTTTGGGCAAATACAACTTCCTCCCTTTATAAGCCAATCCATCTTTGCATATCAAGGAGGTTTGATTGTCCTTGAACCATCAATCGTTGAGGAGTTCTGTTTTAATTTCCTTATCCCAGGGTCATTGGGGTTTGGGAGTCTCAAAGATGGGGCTCTTTGTGGCATTAGTTGAGAAGCAGCTTGTGGTGTAGATATGATTGCTTCATTAATCTCTTCACATTGGCTCTTGTATTGAGGCAATCTGGATAAAGCATCAGCTAAATAGTTTTTTTCCCTGGTATATACTTCAGGGTGAAGTTAAATCGGTTAAAATATTGTGCCCACTGTACTTGCTTTGGGGACAGCTTGTGGGGAATTTTCAGTGCCTCTTGATTTTTGTGATCAGTCCATACTTCAAAAGGAACCTTGCTCCCTTCTAGGTAGTGCTGCCAGTTTAATAGAGCCCAACAAACTGCAAAGGCTTCCTTCTCCCACACTGTCCACCTTCTCTCTTAGTCGGTGAACTTTTTCAAGGTAGGCACACAGCTGCAGGACCCCCTCATGGCTTTTTTGCAATAGTACAGCTCCGACAGCCATGTCGCTGGCATCAGCTTGAATCACAAAGGGCTTCCCCAGGCAGGGATGCTTTAGGACCAGATCAACCACAAATAGTCTTTTCAGGTTTTCAAAAGCAGTTTGATAATTCATAATCCATGTTAGTGGCTGGACCGGTCACGGCTTTCCCCCATCTTTGCCAGTTTTAAACAAGTCTGAATTGATAAAGCAATTTCGGCAAATGAGGGGATGAATTGTTGGTAAAAGTTGGTAAACCCCAGAAAGCTTTGAAGCTGTTTGCGAGTCTTTGGGGGTTGCAATTTGATTACAGCTCTCACTTTACCAGGATCCATTTCAATGCCCTCACTGGAAATTCTGTAGCCTAGATAATCCAGTTGGGTCTGATGGAATTCACACTTTGATAGTTCAACATATAGTTTAGCAGTCAACAATTTCTTTAGCACTTCTTGCACTAGCTTCACATGGTCAGCCATATTCGTGCTGTATATCAGGATATCATCAAAATACACCAAAACCCCCTTGTACAAATGATTATGCAGCACCTGGTTGATTAGCTGCATGAAGACAGCAGGGGCTCCCTGTAGTCTAAATGGCATAACTTTGAACTGATAGCTACCCATGGGACAGTTAAAAGCGATCTTCCATTCATCTCCTTTTCTTATTCTCATTCAGTAATATTCCTGTCTTAATCCAATTTAGTGAAGATGCTCCCCTTTGCTAGATGGGTTAGTAGGTCCTTCAGGAGGGAGAGGGGGTACTTATTTTCTATGTTCACAGCATTTAACCCCTTATAGTCCACGCAGAGATGAAGCAACCTGTGTTTATTTTTCTTTAAATAACACTGGAGACCCCACCTGAGATTTGGCCGGCTCAATGAATCCTCTTGCTAGGTTCTTGTTCACATATTGCTGCAGTTAGGGAGTTTAGCTCCTGCCAACAGTTAAATGGCACAGTAATTGGGCTGATCGGGTGGCAGGATATCGCATTCTTTCTCACTAAATTCCTCCACTAGATACCGGTAATCACTGGTGATCAGTGGCTCACCTGGATGTGGCAGGGTAGCTATCTTTGCTAACTCAATAGATGGCCTAGATTCTTCAGTAACGTCGGCCAAATTAAGAGGGGGTTTGGGCCCTATAGGTAATCTCACAGTCCTCATCCCCTTTTCCCACCAAATAAAAGGCTTCCAGACTTAGATCCGTGCCAGTATCGCTTGAGGTTATCAGATACCTTTTTTACTTCCAAACTCTTCCAAAAATTCCTCGACTTCTGCTTGTATTTGGGTTTCCAGGCCATTTTTCCCCAGGCATAACTTCCTCATGGTAACAACACTCAGCCGCCTTTGCTGCAACCATATGTGACCATTTGAAAATGCAACACCTGAATAATCAAAGATTAAAAGGAAAGAATAGCTCATACCAATACAAAAAATAATTCTTTATGGCTTAGAAAATAGCTCTAATTTCTGTTCCTGTGTTTAAGAATGCATAAGTGAGATTGGTGACGTATAACTTTAATAAGTAAATAAATAAGAATCCAATCCCTGACTGCCAAGTTTTGACACTCAGCTGCAGCATATATTTTGGAAAATGGAAATGAGGGAAAATAAGATCTCACTGTTAAAAAATGAAAAAAATTGGATTCTTAATCTTAGAAAACCTTGATTTATATATATAACAAATATTTAACATTTAACGTAGCACAGTATTTAAACAAAATGGTTCACTTGGGATCTGCATATGTGGGACTGATTGGGGTAGATTGCAAGGGTGACTCCAAAATATAATTTTATCATATTTTACCTATATCTTAAAATATTGTACTCTATTAAAATTTCATTTTAGATGGCATTTTATTCCAATTTTATTTTAAATCGTATTTTATTCCAATTCCATTTTAAATTGTATTTTATCAAATTCCATTTTAAATTGCTTTTATAAAATAAATTTTAGTAATAATTTGTTGCTGGAACTTTGCACTTTGATATGGCCCAAGGGCTAATCAATAAAAACTTATTATTAACTTTAATAAGTAAATAAATAAGAATCCAATCCCTGACTGCCATGTTTTGACACTCAACTACAGCATATACTTTGGAAAATGGAAATGAGGGATAATAAGATCTCACTGTTAAAAAAATGAAAAATTTGGATTCTTAATAACTTAGAAAACCTTGATTTATATATAGAGGACAACACTAAAGAATTCCAAAACATTCTTTGCAAAAAATTTCCATGCCCTTTTGTCTTTGTAGATGGGCTAGTGCTACCCTAAATTTTTTCAAGTTCGAGGATTCAAGTCTTTTAAGATTCCAAAGAGTCATTATAATCAACTCCTTATAATGCCATTTATAATCTAAAGTAACACCCAAAATGAAGAGCCTAACGTAAACTGAGCCAGATGTTGGCCATATATTTTTATACGTGCTTTATCAATTTCCTAAAAATTCTGCTTTTTCTTGATTTGGTCTGCAGTATTAACACTGCCTATTTCATGATCCTGCTCCTCATGTGAGCTACCAAATAATCCTCCTGTTAAGAATAAATTCTATCTATATGAAATTATGAAAAGAACTGTCACAGCAAAGATGCAATTATCACCTCACTTTATGACATATTTGACAAATACAGTGCAATAACTCAGATTGGTCACTGAAGATCTATATTTCCTTTCATTTCATGTTTCTCTTCAATTTCTGTAATATTCAATATCTTTATCTAAAACCTGTGCATAGATACATGGATGTGTAGAGGCTAACTCTGGAGAGCATATTAAATCCACAGAGTTGGACAAAACTTACCCCTTTTTTGGCCAACAGTCAATATGAATGGTGTAATCGGGCGATCAGCAAAGGCTTCTGCATGTTTAATTAATGCTTCTTTTACTGTCTTGTATCCAGAGAAGACTATAATATAATAATTTCCGCCCCACAGAGAATAAATGTTCCCATATTGCTTCGCCAGCTGCAATTGGTACAAAGTTAAAAAGATCTATCAAGATCCCCTTCTCTGTACTGTTATTTGATTTAAGCATTTTAAAAGACATACCTCTATTAATGTCTTCTCTGACAAGATAGTCCCTTCCAACAGTCTTCCTCCTAGCAAGGAAATTCGAGAAGGTCCTGGCGGATGGTCTTTATGTTTACTGAACTGTTTCAGAATGGAAAGTATCAAGCACAGAATCACAGTGATAAAGAATAATTGTAGCGTCACCATTCTCCTGCCTTCCCTTTTTCCAACTTTGAGTGGCTGCTGCAAAAACGTGGGACAGAAGCCTTTTTCCTATTGGCTTTCAATTTTCTTTCTATATATTCTTCCTTTCTTGCCTTGGTATTTTTCTGCTGCCACTGCCCTTTATATTTTGTACTAATTAAAATACCTTGTGATTATCTCAACCAATAAGCTGTGGATTATATCCTTTCCCAGATGTATGACACAATACAATTGCATGAAGTTGAAACATCAGAGATTACACAAGCCTAGTTTTGCAAAGGAACAATTATGTATTGTAGATACCAAGAATTGTCAAATCATTATGGGGAAAAATGATGCCATGTCTTTTTATTTCCAGAGTTTTAATTGTTACATCTCATGTTCTCTGAGATCTATATCAAAGGAAGATACTGATATCTTTTTTTAAGCTGTTGCTTTATTCCTGGCTTCCTAGCCACTTCTTATAAACATGTTTTTGTATTCCCTAATTGATACTAGGGACAATGCTTGCTTTTCTGCTATTCCAGAGAAATAGGTGTAACTTTCAAAAATTACCAGAGCTACAGAAAATAATGTTTAATGATAATGATAATGATAATGTTTAAAGACTTAATGATATTGAGATATTCTTCTTCCATAAGGTTTTAATTGGAAATAGTTTATTGGAAGTGGGAGATTTGGCTTAATTAAATGGTGGCATCATCATCATCATCATCATCATCATCATTTGGCTAAATCTCTAAACTAGCCTTCCCCAGTCTCACATTCTCAAAATCTGTGGGAGGAAATCTCATCTCTGGCCAATCTTTTTTTTTTATTGAAAAGTTTTACAATACATTTTAAATACAACCCCCCCCCATCCCACTCCTCTCTCCCCAACCCCCCTCCCCTCCCCCCTCCCCGACTTCCCAGAGCTGAATACAGCGCATAATAATACAAACAAGCATACTCTAAAATATGCTAACAATAATAAAACATTAAATTCTATCGCACTTTAACTCTCCATAGTCAAAATATTTATTTATTTTATTATTTATTTATTTTATTACATTTATATACCGCCCTTTCCCGAAGGACTCAGGGCGGTTTACAGGGTAATTAAAAAACACAGATATAAAAGTTAAAAACAAATTTTAAAAAAATTATATTAAACCCTGCATTAATAAAAGAAAACCCCAGTTAAAATTAGGATTAAAACTAAATTAAAATTAAAAATTCTCAGCCTGAGCCAGAGAGCTCGAAAAGCCAGGTCTTCAGGTCCCGACGAAATGAGCAGAGGTCGGGGGCAGTCCTCAACTCCACCGGCAGCTGGTTCCAAAGGGCAGGCGCACCCACAGAGAAGGCCCTCCCCCTGGGTGTCATCCGCCGGCAATCTCTCACCGGCGGTACCCTGAGAAGACCCTCCCTGTGGGAGCGCACTGGACGAAGGGAGCTTGATGCCGGCAGCAGGTGTTCCCTCAGATATCCCGGACCCAAGCCATTTAGGGCTTTATAGGTCATCAACTAACTAATTATACATCATAAAAATCCACTACTTATTCAAATACTAAATGAAACTTTTTCGTCCCATATTTATTCTGAATATATTCAATCTATCTTCTCCATTCCACAATGTATCTCTGTTATGATTGATCTTTCAAATATGCCAAAATCTTTGCCATTTCCGCCAAGTTAGAAACTTTCAAAGTCCACTCTTCTATAGTCGGCAGTTCTTCCTTCTTTCAATATTGCCCTACTAAAAGTCTCGCTGCCGTAATTAAATTCAACATCAACTTTAAATCTATAACAGTAGTATCTATAATAATACCCAATAAAAACAATTGCGGAGAAAACTTTATCCTTTTCTTAAATATCTTTTGCATATTCCACCAAACTTTAATCCAAAAAGCTTTAACCTTTTTACAAGTCCACCATATATGAAGATAAGTTGCATCCTCACAGCCACACCTCCAACACTTGGGCTGGCAGTTCGGATACATACTTGCTAATTTTTTAGGGTCTAAGTGCCACCTATAAAACATTTTATAAAAATTCTCTCTTAAATTTTGAGCCTGTGTAAATTTTACATTTCTAACCCAAATCTTTTCCCAAGTGTCCATTGTTACAACTTCATGAAAATTCTGGGCCCACTTTATCATACAATCTTTAACAAGTTCCGTTTCTGAATCAGTTTCTATCAATGCATTATATATCCTTTTTATATGTGCTTGACCTTGATCTCTAATTTGTTTTACCAAATTTTCATCAGTCATCAAAAAGCCAACTTTCTGGTCCTCTTTCCATCTAGCCTGTAATTGCCCATACTGGAACCAAGTTTGTACAATCTTTTCTTCTTTTAAAATATTATATGGCTTTAATTGCCAAACATTCCCCTATAAACTTAAGATTTCCTTATATGTAGTCTCATCCTGTTTAAATCCCACATTTATATTTTCTATTGCATGTTTAGGTATCACCCAGATTGGTATGTTATAATTTATCTTGTATTTATCTTTTTCCAAACTCGCAACAGAGCATACCTTAAAATATGTATCTTAAACACATTATCCATCTTCTTATCATACAATAATTATGCATGCCAACCAAATAACAAATCATGACCCTCAAGATTTAATAATCTCCCTTATCTCTGGCCAATCTTAAGAACATGCTACTGAGACCTGTTTTGCTTCTTCATCAGTGGATAAATTAAGAGTTAGGGATGTCAGATTAGACTTTCCCAATCCAGTATGTCCCAATAGGTTAGATTTGAAAAATCAAGGATTTCAGCTGGGAACTTTATTTCCAATCTGAATTCATTGTACTGTGGAAAACTAATGTAGATCCTTAAGGAAGTTTTATTTAGCAATGTGTGGGAGTTTTTGACTGCTCTCACAAAACAATGGTAGAATGCTGACCCACTGTAAAATAGCTTCCAGAAAATAATTGATAATAATAATAATCTGCAAATTGAAGTTGAGCAATTGTGGAGGAATTCAATAGTTATACCAATAGTAATGGGAGCCCTTGGAGCAATACCAAAAGGGCTGCCTAGATACATGGGCACTTTGAATTTATTAGACCTGAATATCCTGACTGCAAAAAAACCGCACTCTAGTCAGAACTGCCTCTATACTCAGACACTACCTTAATAGTAGGTTCTTGGTTTGGACTTGAATTGCCTAGTTCTCAGAGTGGCAGAGGATTCTTACAGGTTAAGCAAACTGTGGAAGAGGAAAAAACATGGTTTAAATGACTACATTAAAAAAGCAAAAGACTTTCAGCTGAAGGAGGTGATCAAGAGAACCCTCTTGAAAATTGTGAGCTTGAAAGCAGAACTGTCAACACTGCTAACATCGAATGTTCTTGCTTGACAAGAGATGAAGCAGCAGCTATTTCATGTGTTAAATTTGTGTATTGCTTTAAGACATAGGGCTAAGGCTGGGAGCAGGGAGAAGGAAAATTGTACCGCAAGGCCGTCTGAAATAAAAGAAAATAAGAACTTGGCAGTCTTCTAATGGAAGAGAAACTAATTCTTCAAATTAATTGGAGAATGTGATTAATGACAAAAATAGAAAGGTGGAGAATTGTGTTTAATATATTGTGCAAGGGGGTTGCAGATTTCAGATTCCAGCTTTCTTCAAGCAAGCATGTGCTTGTGTATTGGGTTAATAAAGGACTTTTAAAGTAAACAATGCCTCAGAGTCACTTTTTTTTTTTTTGCCCAAGATGGCGGCAACCACGGGCGGCAGTTTGTGAGCTCCGTGATGAGCCTACACAATGGAAGATCCTGGAGCTCACTTGTAGCCCAGCCAAGGTCCTCATTTGGATGGGGGGCTGGGAAACATCAGGTGAACATAGCTTTTGCGGCGTGGAGCCTTTCCCCCCCAGGAGGGCAGCAACAACAACTAAACGGCTTGATCCTCCAGCGCCCGAGATCAGCTGTCGGGCACCATTTCTGACCTCGAGGAGCTCTGATTCGAGGAGCTCTGTGGGGCAACGGCAGCTGGGATGGCCTTTAAACCTTTAAACTGGCTTTTGACTATTTTGCGCCTGATTTCAGCTGGCAGGTGCCGCTTCTCAGCTGTGTGGAGCCCTCTGTTTCTAAGAGGCTATTCCTGGCCTGCTGGCCTGCAAAACGGCCACAGATCACCTGGCGTTGGAATCAACTGGTGGGCGCCGTTAACAACGTTTTTAACGTGCTTGGCTGTGGGAGGCTTCCTTTCCTTCTGAAGATGACAGAGACCTGGCGGCACAACTGCTGTTACTGCTCATGGGGTTGGCGGTCAAAGATCGGCTGCGATTGCATTTAAATTACATCTAATACTGGCTGGAGACTGATGCAGGGTTTGAATATCTTGATATTTCCCTGCTCACGTGACCTCCTTTTTGAAACTCCGGAACGTATCTGGGACTGGACCGTAGTGAGAGAGTGGCCCTGGACTGGTCATCAACCTCCCCACTGGTGTGAGAGGCTAGTTGGGGAGGTTCTACCTGGCAATAGTGTTTTCCCACCCCAGACTGGATCTCATAGCTGTGGTGAGAGGACAGTTATGAGCTCATTATCTGGGCCGGCTCAGGTGAGAGCAGAGCTGGATTGATGGATGAAGATATGCTCCAGACTTAACATCTTATAATATTTATAACAACTGACTTTCCATTTGTGAAGAATGGTTTATATAGATTTACACTTTATGGCTCGTTTACAATATTCAATATCAGACTTGTACACCCTCAGGGGGGTTTCTCCCTCCTGGACATGACCAGCCTCTCTTTCTACCATCTCCCTTGATGACGGGCCCGATTGCTGGGACCCCGAGAGGTGGTTGGGCTTACCTAGGGGTCTCTGGTGGAGGCGCACTAAGAGGCCCCTGATACCCTTTTTAGCTAGTTATTTTAAAGGGTTAGGGAGGGGAAGGAATAGTAGGGAGGGGAGGGAATTTTCAACCGGCATTCAGTCTGGGCCCATTATGGGTTCTGATAGGATGGGGTTGGGGGTGGATGCAGCTGGCTCTGTGTGTGCTGGGGTGGGGTGTCAAATCCCCACGGTGATAGGGAATGGCAGCAGGTGGTTGCACGGAGGGCCACATCAACATCTGGGATTGTGCCCTTGCTATCTTCGAGCGGTGGTGCGCTCCGACCCTCTGGTTAGCACCCTTTTGCCCGGGGATGAGGGTGATCAGGTCCCTGAGCTTAGGCTGGTGTATTTTAATGCCAGATCCATTGTTAATAAGGCTCCCCTTGTTCGTGATTTGACAGAGGAGGAATGCGCGGATCTGGCATGCATTACGGAAACTTGGTTGGGCTCAGAGGGAGGGGTCCCTCTGACCAAATTATGCCCCCCAGGTTTCCATATGGTACACCAGCCACGGGCTCAGGGTAGGGGTGGTGGGGTGGCAGTGGTTATCCGGGAGACTTTATGTCCGCGGGAGACGACCATTGTCCAGATAGGCAGGAGTGAGTCCCTCCTCCTGAGATGCGGCTCTCAGGTTCAGATGGGCTTGTTGCTCACATACCTGGCACCCAGCTGTGTGGCAACAGCCCTGCCTGGGTTACTCGACACCCTCTCAGGGTTGGCGGTGGAGTTCCCCAGGCTTATGGTTCTGGGTGACTTCAACCTGCCTGCCCTGGGAGGGTCGTCAGAGTTAGCTCGGGAGTTCATGGCTTCCATGATGGCCATGGACCTGACACAAGTAATTCATGGCCTGACTCATGTGGGGGTTCACACTCTCGACCTGGTGTTTTTATCTGGACAGTGGTTGGATGATCTGGGAGGGGGTTTGCCAGCTATTGTCCCCCTATCATGGTCTGATCATCATCTCCTGTGACTAGTCTTCCGTTATGCTACCCCTCACTGCCGGGCTGCGGAACTGATCAGATGGTTCCACCTCAGGCGCCTAATGAATCCAGAATGGTTCCAAATGACGCTTGGGTCTATACCCATTGCCCTCTTTCAGCGCCCGTCCGACGAGGCACAAACATGCAACCAGAACGAGAGCTGGTTCTTCAAAGCAACGTTTATTCCACACCATAAACAGTCACCCAAAGACAATCGAAGTCAGTGTTGGCTGCACAGCATAGCCAACGCTGCTAAATAGCTGGCAGGGCCCACGCCCACCACCCCGCACAAACAAGCCACTAACCCCCATCCCTCAGGCACCACCCTTCACAGGCACCACCCTTTGGTTCCTGCCCTCCATGCGTTCCCCCCTTCTGTACTCCAGGTGTGTATCTTCCCAAACCCCCTGGGCCCCGACCCACCACCACCGCATACAGCAAACCACCCCCCACCCAGAGCTTCCCCCTCATGGGCCCAAGACCTGACACCCCCACTGATCCCCGCAGTTCCCCGAACCGCTGCAGTTCCAGGCCGCACAGTCCAGGGCGCGTTCCATCGCCGCCCTTCCTGCGGCTTCTCAGCAGGGCCGACGGTAGGAGGCTCCCACGCCTGTGTAGCAGGCGCCCGAGTCAGGCCCGGTTCCCAGGGAAGAGCGAGTGGGGCCCTGGAGTGGGGCGTCCACGGGCGGGGTCCTTCACGGAGGCAATGTGCAGGTGCGCTTTTTCCCGGCCCGCCGGAAGGCCCTGGTGGTTGCTGGAACAGCTGGGCAGCGGCCGGGCACTCCCTCCCTGACCCGCCAGGAAGCGTCTCCCTGGGCATGGTGGTAGGCGGTTCAGAGTCCGTCGGCCAGGTCACTGGCAAGCTGGCCCACGGCTGAGGCTGGGTGAGATGGGTACGGGCGGAGGACAGGACAGGCGGGTGCGGGCTTCCACGGCTGGATGCGGGGCTGGATGCAGGCATCTGCCAGATCGCCAGTGAGCAGTTTCGGAGCCCCGCTGAATGTTGGGCCTGTTGGGCCCGACATGCCGCCCCCCCCCTACCAGGGGTCCTCCTGCAGGGGTAGAAGACAAAGGTAAGTGGCCACCCACCCTATGTATTCCCTCGACCCTCGACCCTCCCAGTTTGCCAGGGTGCACACGGTGGAACGCCCGAACCAAACGAGGAGCGTGGACATCCTTCCCTGGCACCCAGGAGGCCTCCTCCACAGGGTATCCCTTCCACCAGAGAAGGTATTGTACAGCACCTCTCGTACCCTGGAATCCAGGATTTCCTGCACTTCATAATGGTCGCCATTAACGGGCCCGGGATCCCCCTCCCCTGCTGCCGTGGCAGCCGCCGGGGCGGGCTTCAATAAGCTGCTATGAAACACTGGATGGATTTTACCCAGGAACTTCGGTAATTGAAGTCGCACCGTCACTGGGTTGACCACCTGGACCACCCGGAACGGCCCGAGGTATTTGGGACCCAGCTTCCTGCAGGGCCGACGGCAGCCCCTTGCAAGGAATGAAGTGTGCTTGCTTGGAGAACAAGTCAACCACTGTCCAGATGACGGTGTGGCCCTTGCTCTCCGGCAGGTCAACAATAAAATCCATGGCTATGTCTTGCCAAGGCCGGGTGGCGTCAGCAACCTGCTGGAGTAAGCCCAAGGGTTTTCCAACGTGGGGTTTTGCGGTAGTGCAGACGTGGCACTTCTGCACATAGTCCTTGATGGTGTTTTTCATACACCAAAACTGTCGGCGCGCTAGATGCAGGGTTTTTACAAACCCAAAGTGTCCTGCCTGCTTGGTGTCATGGCAGCGGTATAGGACCCGTGCCCGCAGGGACGTGGGTACGTACATCCACGTCCTGTGCCACGCGAGGTCATCCCGCATGGTCAAAAGGCCCAGGTTGGCCCGTAGCCATTTATCCCCCTGGAGGGCACATTGGAGTTCCTGGCGCAGTCCTTCCTCTGCCACCAACCCCACATCTCCTGCCCATACTGCTCCTCCTGCCCCTGCCAGCAGGAGTGCTTGGATCACCTCCTCCCTCTTGCTGTCAGATTGCGGCATGCGAGACAAAGCGTCCGCTAGGAACCCGGCCAGTGCCTTCGTGGATGCCTGGGAAAAGGCAGCCACTGAAGAACTCGACTGTGTTGTACCCTTGTGACCCCTGACTCGGCGCAGATCCTGCTGGGCTCCATGGTTTTCTGTGGAGGTCCGGGAGATGAAGCGTCGGAGACGGGGTCTAGAGAGTGGTTGGAGGTCCAGCCGATCTGAATCTGACCGATTGCAGCTAAGAACCTTTATAAGGTCTTGCCGCGATGAGGACGGCGAAGGCTAACTACTTCGCTGCCCTCATCGCATCCGCAGATAATCGCCCGGCTGCCCTGTTTAGCGTAACTTGCTCCCTTCTTAACCAGGAGGTGAGGGAGGACCCCTTACAGGGACAGGCCGAGGAGTTTAGTCATCATCTGACTGATAAAATTGCTCAGATCCGGGCCGGCTTAGACTCTGACTGGTTGGAGTCTGACGTGGATGAATCGGACGGTCTTGAGCATGTTATCTGGACTGAGTTTGATCCTGTTTCGCCTGATGATGTGGATAGGATTATGGGGAGGCTGAGCTCCACCACCTGTTTGTTGGACCCATGCCCCTCCTGGCTGGTTTATGCAGCTTGGGAGGAGACACGAGGCTGGTTCCAGGCAGTAATAACTGCTTCCTTGAAGGAGGGTATCTTCCCCACCGCCTTCAAAGAGGCATTGGTGAGACCCCTCCTCAAGAAGCCTGCCCTGAACCCAGCTGTTTTAAATAACTATCATCCAGTCTCCAACCTTCACTTTCTGGCGAAGGTTGTTGAGAGTGTGGTGGTGCATCAGCTTCCTCTGTTCCTGGAGGAAACTGATTATCTGGATCCGTACCAATCAGGTTTCAGGCCCGGTCACAGCACGGAGACGGCATTGGTCGCGCTGGTGAATGATCTCTGGTGGGCTCAGGACAGGGGTTGTTTCTCTGTCCTAGTCCTATTAGACCTCCCAGCGGCTTTTGATACCATCGACCATGGTATCCTACTGCAGCATCTCAGGGGGTTGGGAGTGGGAGGCACCATTTTATGGTGGTTCTCCTATCTCCTGGGCCGCTCGCAGTCGGTGTTGACGGGAGGGCAGAGATCAGCCCCGAGGCCTCTCGTTTGTGGAATTCCTCAGGGGTCGGTTCTCTCTCCCATCTTGTTTAACATCTATATGAAGCCGCTAGGCGAGATCATTTGTCGTTTTGGGATGGGGTATCATCAGTATGCTGATGATACCCAACTTTTTTTCTCCACACTGAACCAACCCAGTGATGCCCTCGCCGTGATGTCCCATTGCCTGAAGGCGGTCCAGGTCTGGATGGGGAGAAACAGGCTTTGTCTCAATCCTGCCAAGACTGAGTGGCTGTGCATACCGGCATCTCGGGTTAACCAGACTATTCCATCTTTAATGATGGGGGGTGAGGTATTACCCCCCATTGACAGGGCTCACAACTTGGGTGTCCTCCTGGATTCACAGCTCAATTTTGAAGATCACATAGGATCCGTGACCAGAGGGGCTTTTGCCCTGGTTCGCCTGGTGTGCCAGTTGCGACCCTATCTGGACCAAGATGCCCTACGCACAGTCACCCATGCGCTCGTGACCTCCTGTTTAGACTACTGCAACGCTGTCTATATGGGGCTGCCCTCGAGGACCACTCGGAAGCTTCAGCTGGTGCAGAATGCTGCTGCACGAGTTGTGATGGGGGTTTCCCGATACTCCCATGTAACACCTCTACTCCGCGAGCTGCATTGGCTTCCAGTTGCCCTCCGGGTGAGATTCAAAGCTCTAAATGGCTTGGGTCTGGGATATTTAAGGGAACACCTGCTGCTGGCATCAAGTTCCCTTCGTCTAGTGCGCTCCCACATGGAGGGCCTTCTCAGGGTGCCGCCGGTAAAAGACTGCCAGCGGATAACACCCAGGGGGAGGGCCTTCTCAGTGGGTGCACCTGCCCTTTGGAACCAGCTGCCCGTGGAGCTTAGGACTGCCCCCGACCTTCGGTCATTCCGCCGGGACCTGAAGACCTGGCTCTTTGAGCCTTCCGGCCCAGGCTAGAGTTTTTAAATGGGGTTTTATATTTGTTCAGGGATTAAATTAAATTATTTTAACTGTCTTTAACTTTTGTATTGTATTGATGTTTTTAAATACTTTGTAAACTGCCCTGAGTCCTATGGGAAAAGGGCGGTATATAAATTCAATAAACTAAACTAAACTAAACTTGAAAAGCTCATACATCAGAAACTTGACATCAAGCTGGAATCTCTCCTACTTTACAAACTAACTAGGGAGACCCAACCTTGCTGTCTCTAAGTTTGGGAGACAGTCTGGCAAGAGTTGGGGAAGATCCCATCATGGAGGAAGAAAAATTGACTGAAGCCAGCTCCCCGGCACCAGCAGCCTCCCCAGCGAAAAAGCTGGCAGGGAAAGACTTTCTGCAATCCTCCCAGCTGAGAGCTAGAACCAAACAACCAGGAGAATTGGTCTGGTCGTCAGGGTGGATTAAGCCCAGCAGAGACTCCAGCCTTGCCATCCCCAAAGGTTTCAAAGGCAGAGGAGGTGGGACAACAACAAAGAAATTCCTGCACATCGTAGTCCCCAGACCGGTGGGGATTGAATACTCAGGTGAGTGGAAATATCCATCTGCAGTCCAAAGTTAATCAATTGACAATTTAGCAGAAAGGTTTGAAGAACTAGAAGTGAGAAGCACAGAACAGCTCCTGCCAAAAGAGGCCCCCAGCCCCCTTTTTGCAGAGCTAATGGCCCTCCAACCCCTGGAGTTCCCTGCTAGGGCCTCCAGTCCCACAGAAGAAGAGGAACTAGGGCCCCCTCAGCAGTGGGGAGTATGGCAACCCCCACAGAAGGAGGGGCAACAACCTCTGAGCCTAAATCAGCTAATAGAGGCCTTACAACAGATTGGGGTATTGCAGAAGCCTGGAGAGCAGCAGCCAATTGGGGGACAACAATCCCATGGAGGCTGGTCACCACTCCCAAGTTCCAAGCAACCACTGAGGGGCCTGCAAGTGAGGGAGGTACCACAGCATTTGAGACTAACACATCTCTTAGTAGATCAGCAGCAGAGGGCGCCACTATTCCCTGCAACCAAATCCAGAGTAGACAACAGCAACCCCATCTATCCAACAACCATTGAAAGGCCTACAACAGCAGGTGGTGCCACAACATCCTGCCAACCAACAGCACCCTCCCCTCAGACAACCACAGCAAGAGAGGCAGTAGCAGGGCCCAAAAGTGCAACCCCTGGGCCTACAGCAGCACCAATGGGGTAGACAGCATCTGGGGGTCCAACAGCAGCAGTGGGGGCCCTGGCAGCCATTGAATCAACAACCAGGAAGGTGCCAGCAGCAACTGGGGGTACAACAACAGCAGTGGGGGCCCCAGCAACCATTGAACCAACAACCATGGGGGCCCCAGCAGCCATTGAACCAACAACCAGGGTGGGGCCAGCAGCAATGGGGGCCCCAGCAACCAATGATGAGTCCACCCTTCAGAGCAACCTTTGATGGGGACCCACAGGAACTGATTTTCTTCCTCAACCAAGTATGCTCTCATCTGAATCGCTGGGCCCACCTCTACCCAGACCCAGGTGCTATGGTCGATGTGATTGCATCCAGCCTAGAGGCAGAAGCATCCGAATGGTTGAACAATTTATATGACAAGCAGGCCCGTGAATTAGAGGACCCCGACCTTTTCCTCCTGGGCCTGATGGAAAGATTTGAGGACCCATCCATTGCCCTCAAAGCGGAAAAACAAATCCATAAGATAAAGCAAGCTGGCCGGCCTGCCTTAGAGTATGTGTGGGAGTTTCGAAAGATGGCAGGAAGGATAGTGAGATGGCCTGAGCAATCAATGATTCATCTTTTTAGAGAAGGGTTAGACGACCACCTTTCTCAGGTATGTATTTATTGAGCTATGCCCAACCAGCTGCATGAATGGTACCAGGCAGTGGTGAAATTAGATGTCCGCTATAAGAAGCCTCTCCTACCTGAAACTACACCAAAGCCAGGACCACGTTGGCTACCACCCTCCTGAAAACCCCCAACTACTGCTACTGCCGAAAGACCTAAACCACTTACAGGTCCACCAATCAAGTGCTTTTGATGTGGACAGCAGGGACATTGAACAGCGAACTGCCCAGTTCCTTACCCGCAACAGCAGAGTAGAGTGGAACCAACAACGAGGAAGAGACCCGCACAGCAGCCACTGAGAGAAAAGTCCAAATGGACTACCCAGGAGCCCATTACCCAGGTTATGTCCCCCATCCAGGGGGAGGCTAGCCCACCTGCTCCCACTTTACCCGGCTTTGACAGTGATGATGAAGGGGAGAATGACTCGATGGCGAGTCGACACGTCCCACCTTTTTTATTGTCTGCTAAACTCATAATCCCTAAGTCAGGGGCACAAGTAGACCTGAAAGTGCTAGTCAATACTGGCTGCTCCCAATGTATCATTAGCCTGTCATGTGCCTTGAGTCTGGGCATATGGGCTAAGCCACTCTCCAAACCTGTGAGGTTTGAGCAAGCCAATGGCTCCCTAATGGGAGGGACTTTAGTCATGAAATTAATGGAGCCCTTATGCCTAGAAATAGGTGAGCACTGGGAGTTCATTCGCTTCCTGGTAGTTCCAAAAATGTCTGAGACTGTGATCCTAGGATTAGCCTGGCTAGACAAATGGAAGCCATTTATCTGGTGGGAAAAAGGAATGAGAACTGTGAGACTACCCATAGAGCCTGATTCCCCCCCATTGGTTCAACAGATGTTACAGGATAATTTAGCCCACCCAATGAGTGAGTGCACATGGCTGCCTTATGGCCACCCAGTGAGCTGCTCATCCCCAGTGAGTACCAGGACCTAGCGGAGGCGTTTAGTGAGAAAGCATGCAATACCTTACCTCCTCACCATCCCAACGATTGTTCCATTGAACTGTTACCAGGGGCCAAACTTCCCTGACCAAGAATGTATGCTATGTCCCCCTTTGAAATGGAGGAGATGCAGCGATATGTGGATACAAATCTAGCAAGGGGATTCATCAAGTGGGCAAAGTCAACCATGGGTGCCCCTGTGTTGTTCAAAGAGGAAAAGGATGGGTCTGCATAGACTATAAGAGCCTTAACTCTGTGAGTGTGGAAAATAAATACCCTCTCCCCCTCCTGAAAGACTTAATAACCCACCTGGAAAAGGGAAGTGTCTTCACTAAATTAGACCTGAGAGATGCATATTACCGGGTGAATAAAGGAGGGGGATAAGTGGAAGACAGCCTTCAACTGCCCCTTGGGAAGCTACCAGTTCAAAGTCATGCCATTTGGACCGTAGGGGGCCCCAGCCGTATTTATGCAGTTGATCAACGAGGTCCTACATGATCACCTATACAAAGGGGTCCTGATGACATCCTGATATATGGTATGAATATGACTGACCACATAAAACTGGTCAGAGAAGTGTTAAAGAAACTATTGAATGCCAAACTTTATGTCAAATTTCTGGCTCAGAAATTCTGGGAGTTGAAATCCACAGGTTGTAAAGTTGCCATAAATGCCCACCCTGGCTTAGAATAAGTAAATGCTTCAAATATCTTGAAATAATCTTCCATGTATTAAGCAGAAAACATGGCCATAGCAATTGGGTGACACAAAATATATTTATTATAAATCTGCTTCAGTTTTCCAAGCTTTTTACTATTCTCAGGGTGTTCAATATGTTCCTGCTGCAATACAGATAGTCCCTATCCACAATTGGCACCAAAATTTCCATTGTTAAGAAATTGTTTGTTAAGTGAGTTTCACCCAATTTTCTGATCTTTTTTGCCATAGTTATTAAGCAGATCATTGCAGTTGTTATCAGAAACCACCAACACATTAACATAGCCACATGGCATCCCACAGCATACAAATCAACTAAAACACTCACAAACATGTTAATAATAATAATAATAATAATAATAATAATAATAATAATAATAATAATAATAATAATAATAATAATAAAAATGGCTGTCCAGTCTCTTCTTAAAAACTTCCAGTGTTGGAGCATTCACTGCTTCTGGAGGCAGGTTGTTCCACTGGTTAATTGTTCTAACTGTCAGGAAGTTTCTCCTTAGTTCCAGGTTGCTTCTCTCCTTGATTAGTTTCCATCTGTTGCTTCTTGTCTTGCCTTCAGGTGTTTTGGAAAATAGCTTGACTCCCTCCTCTTTGTGGCAGCCCCTGAGATATTGGAATACTATTATCATGTCCCCCCTGGTCCTTCTTTTTGTTAAACTAAACATACCTAAACTAAATGATACAGCAGCCCAAGGGGGGGAAAGAACTTGAGTCATCTACAACACACAGTGTAAAGATGTAACAGTCACTATATAGGACAAACAGGCAGAAGACTAGTAGAATGCATCCATGAACATCAAATAGCAGTCAGAAGGCATGATTAAAACTCCTTAATTTCACAACACAGGGACAGATTTAACCACAGTTTGAACTGGGAGACTGTGAGAAAGCCAAGTCAAAAAAATGCAAGAAAATTTCTGAAAGTCTGGCACTGAGACAAATCAACCATCAGCAGGCACGTAGAGATAACATCTACATCGACATGAAAGATTAACACTTTCAAGAGTTTACAACATTGAAGTGAAAGCATGTGAAGGCACATCTAAGCTTCTACGTGTTCTTATTGGGACCTGTAACGGGGCTTTATTCCAGGGACTGGATCCTACCCTATGTTAGTATCACTTTTCTGCTGCTTGTGAGATTCTGCTTGACCTTGGGTGGATTGTCTTTATTGTCACCTGCTGCCTGAGAAAGTGCAGTGTTAATGGTTTTCCCATTTACAGTTACCGAAAAGATTTAAAATAAATCTTAAAAAGACTTATGGTATAGAGCAAAGTCAGAATGTGAAATACAATTGTGTGCTGAGCACGTTCTTGCTAAAATGTATGAATTGTTATTAAAATCTGAAACAGAAGGAGTGATAGTATGTATGATAAAATGGGCTAAATATAATATAAAAATATAACCAATTGTTATAATCGGTTATAACAGAAATGGATCAGTGTGAAAATATGTGATTGAAAAGTTTGGAATTTGCACTTTGTTATACTCAAACAGAATTTTTATATAATGACATGTCATTGGTATATGTCACGGGAAAATGATCAAGAATGTATGAAGGTTCTTAGTGCAGGAAATGTAACTAAGAAGTATGGACATTTTATCATGCTGGATGGGGTGTAAAAAAGGTAGAAAGGTCAGGACTCATATATAGCTGCAGCAAGACCAAAGTTACAGTTTTCATTTTGACAATTTAAATTATCACATCATCGTCATGTTGGAGGGGACCTTGAAGGTCCTCTAGTCCAACTCCGTGCTCAGGCAGGAAACCCTATACCATTTCAGACAAATGGCTGTGCAGTCTCTTCTTAAAAACTTCCAGTGTTGGAGCATTCACCACTTCTGGAGGCAAGGAGTTCCACTGATTAATTGTTCTAACTGTCAGGAACTTTCTCCTTAGCTCTAGATTGCTTCTCTCTTTGCTTAGTTTCCATCCGTTGCCTCTTGTCCTGCCTGCAGGTCATTTGGAGAATAGCTTGACTGCCTCTTCTTTGTGCCACCCCCTGAGATATTGGAAGACTGCTGTCATGTCACCCCTCGTCCTTCTCTTTATTATTGTTGCAGTTATATCTTTGATCTTGTTGTGACAATTTAATTTGTTAAAATTAAAATGATTCCAATTTATTCACAGGTTAAAAGGAAAATATTTTGCCTCCTTACTTTTTCTCAGATAGTCATTGAATCTTGCCTTCTGGAACTAAATCATGATACATACCCTAGGTCCATGTCTTCAAGTTGGCAGAGAGGGCAATTTTGAAGCACAGGCTGCAGCTACAGGTGAAACTTGAAAAATTAGAATATAATGCAAAAGTTCATTTATTTCAGTAATGCAACTTAAAAGGAGAAACTAATATATGAGATAGACTCATTACATGCAAAGCAAGATAGTTCAAGCGGTGATTTGTCATAACTGTGATGATTATGGTGTACAGCTCATGAAAATCCCAAATCCACAATCTCAGAAAATTAGAATATTGTGAAAAGGTGCAACATTCTAGGCTCAAGGTGTCTCACTCTAATCAGCTAATTAAGCCATAACACCTGCAAAGGGTTCCTGAGCCTTAAATGGTTTCTCAGTCTGGTTCAGTAGGAATCACAATCATGGGGAAGACTGCTGACCTGACAGTTGTGCAGAAAACCATCATTGACACCCTCCATAAGGAGGGAAAGCCTCAAAAGGAAATTGCAAAAGAAGTTGGATGTTCTCAAAGTGCTGTATCAAAGCACATTAATAGAAAGTTATGTGGAAGGGAAAAGTGTGGAAGAAAAAGGTGCACAAGCAGCAGGGATGACCACAGCCTGGAGAGGATTGTCAGGAAAAGGCCATTCAAAAGTGTTGGGGACTTTCACAAGGAGTAGACTGAGGCTGGAGTCAGTGCATCAAGAGCCACCACAAACAGATGGATCCTGGACATGGGCTTCACATGTCGTATTCCTCTTGTCAAGCTGCTCCTGAACAACAAACAACATCAGAAGCGTCTTACCTGGGCTAAAGAAAAACAGACCTGGTCTGTTGCTCAGTGGTCCAAAGTCCTCTTTTCTGATGAGAGCAACTTTTGCATCTCATTTGGAAACCAAGGACCCAGAGTCTGGAGGAAGAATGGAGAGGCACACACTGCAAGATGCTTGAAGTCCAGTGTGAAGTTTCTACAGTCTGTGTTGATTTGGGGAGCCATGTCATCTGCTGGTGTTGGTCCACTGTGCTTCATTAAGTCCAGGGTCAATGCAGCCGTCTACCAGGAGATTTTGGAGCACTTCATGCTTCCTTCCACAGATGAGCTTTATGGGGATGCTGACTTCATTTTCCAGCAGGACTTGGCACCTGCCCACACTGCCAAAAGCACCAAAACCTGGTTCAATGACTGTGTGATTACTGTGCTTGATTGGCCAGCAAACTCGCCTGACCTGAACCCCATAGAGAATCTATGGAGCATTGCCAAGAGAAAGATGAGAGACATGAGACCGAACAATGCAGAAGAGCTGAAGGCCGCTATTGAAGCATCCTGGTCTTCCATAACACCTCAGCAGTGCCACAGGTTGATAGCTTCCATGCCACGCCGCATTGAGGCAGTACTTGCTGCAAAAGGGGCCCAAACCAAGTACTGAATACATATGCATGCTTATACTTTTCAGAGGTCCGATATTGTTCTAGGTACACTCCTTGTTTTATTGATTGCATGTAATAGTCTAATTTTCTGAGATTATGGATTTGGGGTTTTCATGAGCTGTATGCCATAATCATCACAATTATGACAAATCACCACTTGAACTATCTTGCTTTGCATGTAATGAGTCTATCTCATATATTAGTTTCCCCTTTTAAGTTGCGTTACTGAAATAAATGAACTTTTGCATGATATTCTAATTTTTCGAGTTTCACCTGTACATAGAAGAAGGAGCAAGACCAAGAGAACAGAGACAATTTTAACTTTGTTTGCTTCAAAGAAAGTTATAACGAATAGCCAGCATGAGTTTGTTAAAAACAGATCATGCCAAACCAATCTTATTTCATTCTTTGACAAAGTGACTAATTAGTAGATCAGCAAAATGCTGTGGACATAGCATACTTAGACTTCAGTAAAGCATTCAACAAAGTAGATCACAACCACCTTCTTGGTAAACTAGAAAAATGTGAGATAGAGAGCATCAGCAGCTTGCCTTCAGAGGTTGTAGGTGCTTCATCACTGTAGGTTTTTAACAAAAGACTGGTCAGCCACGTATCTGAAATGATATAGGGTGCTCTGCTGGAGCAGGGGGTTGGACTAGAAGATCTCCAAAGTCCCTTCCAGCTATATTCTGATTGAATTTAACAAGGAGGCCCTCAGGCAATGAAGGAGAACTCAGACCACTGATAGCAGAAAGTACATTTTATTATTCTGATAGTTCTCCACAAACATAAGAGCCCATTTTTCTCTCTTTCAGCTTGGTTTCAAGGAGACCATGCTTATAAAAATACGTCAGCAGCAGGCAGAAGCCTCAGCCTCATAATAAATTAACTAAAGGCATTTATTTGCCTTTGTCAGATTCATACCTGCCTTTTTTATAAGAGCTTCTTTGGCTGAAAGTCCCCCTGGCAGGTGATGCCACGGATGCTTGGTTTCCCCACTCCCAGCTCATAGAGATGAACTACTCCACATTTCTCCAGGGAGATTCTGTGACTGAGGGTGGGCTCCCCACTCCAGCAAATTCACTATGGTATGGTTCAGTATATTTTGGAGAGCCAGAAAATGAGTAATGTCAGTAATGAGCTTAATTAGGCATGTTGTGCAGCAGTGTGCTACCTCAGGCCATTTACTGATTTAATTATCCAAATCTACTTTCTGTCATGGTTCTCATAGATGAAACCCATCAAAAGAACTTCAAGGCAAGAATTTTTCCTCAAAGAACATTTTATTCAGGAAACAAAGTATCGGTACTACATAGTTGAACCCAAAACTAGTTTCCCTTCCCCCAGATACAAAGTAACAAATTGCAATTCCCACCCCCAATAAGCAGTCATAAATCACATTCTCCAATTAGCCTCAAACATGGGCTTTCTCCCCAGATCCTCAGCCCGCCAAAACATTATTAATTCATCCTTGGATCCCCACAAAGCAACATTTATTGTTATTGCTAGCTGAGCTCAAGCATTCATCCCAACCCCACTTGTACACCTGATTTCTAAATAGAAGAAAAAGCATGTTAAAAGCAAAGAGAAAATGGCTGCGATTTTCATCAATTGTCAGAGCAGGAAACATCCAATGTTTACAGTGTTGACATCTGCTGAATTTATATAAGCTAACTGAACAGGTAGAATTTGCAATGCAACTTGCCTCATGCAGTCAAGTTTAGCATATTTGCAAATGGATCCATTGAAGGAGGAATCAGTGTTGGTATTTAAATGTCATATAGTTGCCCCGCAAATTACATTGTGATCCCACAATTTGTTCTCAGGTTTGGACCTTTCATTTAGTGACTGCGTGAAGTTGTGACAGTGCCGAATGAATGGTACTTATTATGGGTCATTGAAGTTAAAGCTGTTGTAGTGGCCTATTTTCATACAATAGTGAGTTCCAACATTCCCTGCCAGCTTCCCACAGACAAAGCAGTGGGGAAGCTGGCAGGAAATCAGTCACATATTTATATGATGTAGTCATGAGAAATCACATTTCACAACTATGTCAACCTGTGACCCCAATTCTGGCCTCAATTCCCAAGAAATACTATGTTCATTTTGCTTCATGTGATGGTTAAAGTGAGATTCCTTAATGAAACTAAAAAAAGATTGTAATCTTTTTATGTTTTTATTTTATTTTTTTTATTTTAATTCCATTTATATCCCGCCCTTCTCCGAAGACTCAGGGCGGCTTACAAGCTTAGCAATAGCCTTCATTCTATGTATATGCCTGCTTATTAGGGCTTTCACTCACACCCCAAGCGGGATTATTACAAAGTCAGCTTATTGCCCCCAACAATCTGGGTCCTCATTTTACCTACCTTGGAAGGATGGAAGGCTGAGTCAACCTTGAGCCTGGTGGGATGCGAACCTGCACTAATTGCAGGCAGCTGGTGTTACTTAAGGAGGCATTAGCCCTCTGCTCCACCAAGGCTCTTTATTTATTTTTCTTTTAAAAAATACTTATAGCCCAGGGAGGACCAGAACCCTGAGCTTTGGCTGAGGGAGGATGAGTCCAGAAAAATAGAGAAGGGAATTCTGTCAGGATTTTGGCGGGAAGATTTTTTGGTGGAGAGTTGGCTGGAATCCTGAAAGGTGAGAAGGGGCATTTATCTCAGACAAGACTAGAAATTTTAGTTAGAATAGCCCTGGAGCTTCTGCTGAGAGAGGAAGAATCAGGGAAAGGAGATGAGGGCTATCAGTTTCTGGTAGGAAGACTTTGGAGGAGGGAGTTGGCTGGAATCCTGAAAGAAGAGGGGAGATGGCAGAGGCAAACTGACCCAGACAGGGTGTTAAACTGAATAGCAACCCAATACCCAGTTTTAACTTTAAAAAAAATTGTCAGGCCAATTCAAAAATTAATCTCAATGAGAACAATTGTTTTGAACTGTGATCTTTTCAGTACTGGTGTGACAAAGCCTTGAAACAGAAAAAGACAATAAGATCTATAGAACTCAATAAAGATCTAGTCATTTTTCCCTTCTATGGCGTTCTGGAGCGAGGAAGAGCACAGATCTTAAAAGGAAAGGGATGCAGAGTCATTCCTATTACTGGTTCTTCACTGAGCTTCTCCACTCCTTCTGGGAGTTGCAACCTAAATGCCCTCAGTAGGCTGGTGAACATAATGAAGATATTAATCCTTGCAATGGGTTCCCCCAAGCAGCTCCGAGCACCTACAGTGAAAATAAAATAAAAACACAAAAACAATAGTGTCAACTTTTACTGCCTGTTCTGTTAGATGTTTTTTGTGCCTTAACAGTCAACAGTTAATTTCTATAATCTATGTTCCATATGTTAATTTCATTTGATTTCCCCTTTCCCCAAAGTATCTTTCTTTGCAAAACATTAGATTAAGACAGTTTTATTCGCTTTTTTTATTGTTGTTGTTAGCTGCGAAGTCGTGTCCGACCCATTGTGACCCTATGGACAACGTTCCTCCAGGCCTTCCTGTCTTCTACCATCTTCTGGAGTCCATTTAAGCTCATGCCTACTGCTTCAGTGACTCCATCCAGCCACCTCATTCTCTGTTGTCCCCTTCTTCTATTGCCCTCGATCTTTCCCAGCATTAGGCTGTTCTTCAGTGAGTCCTTCCTTCTCATTAGGTGGCTAAAGTATTTGAGTTTTAGCTTCAGGATCTGGCCTTCTAAAGAGCAGTCAGGATTGATCTCCTCTAGGACTGACCGGTTTGATTACCTTGCAGTCCAAGGGACTCGCAGGAGTCTTCTCCAGCACCATAGTTCAAAGGCCTCAATTCTTTGGCGCTCAGCCTTTTTTGTGGTCCAACTTTCACTGCCATACATTGCAACTGGGAAGACCATAGCCTTGACTATACGCACTTTTGTTGACAGGGTGATGTCTCTGCTTTTTACTGTGCTGTCTAGATTTGCCATGGCTTTCCTCCCCAGGAGCAAGCGTCTTTTAATTTCTTGGCTACAGTCCCCATCTGCAGTGATCTTGGAGCCCAGGAAAATAAAATCTGTCACTACCTCCATTTCTTCCCCATCTATTTGCCAGGAATTGAGAGGGCCTGATGCCATGATCTTGGTTTTCTTAATGTTAAGTTTCATCCCAACTTTCACAGTGCTTTTTTTGTAAAAGAAAAAGGTGCCGGAACTCACACAAGTCATACAACCTGCTTGCCTACCCTACAAGGTTCCATCCAAAAAAGGTGCTGGAACTCCGTTCTGAGCATTCTATGACAAAAAAAGCCTCGGTAATTCATACATTTTTTTCATCGCTTTGCAGAACTCTTTTTATTTCCAATGAGTTGCCATTCTTCCCCACACCTCAGCATACAGGATAAGAAGGACCCCATCTTATATGTGTTGTCAACGCTGCTTACATTGAATGTTATTGCTTGACATGAGATGAAGAAGTAGCTATTTCATATGTTAAACTTGTGTATTGCTTTAAGACTTGTGTATTGTTTTACTTTAAAATTGGTGGGAGGGAAGAGTAGGAATGGACTTTGAAGGCCATTTGTCTCTCTAAAGAAGATAAGACTTTGGCGGTTCTTCTAATGGAAGGGAAGTTGATTCTGTGAAATAACTGGAGAATATGATTAATGACAAAATTAGAAAGGTGGAGAATTGTGTTTAATTATATTGTGCAAGGGGTGGAGATTTCAGATTCAAGCTTCCTTCGAGGAAGCATTTGCCAGTGTATTAGGCTAATAAAGGACTTTAAAGGTAAACAATGCCTCAGAGTTACTTGAAAAGTCCATAGGTCGGAAACTTGACATCAAGCTGGAATCCACACTACTTTTTAAACTAATTAGGGAGTCCTGACCTCCTGTCGCTGTCTCCAAGCTTCGGAGGCAGTCTGGCAAAGAGTTGGGGAAGATCCCATAATGGAAAGAGTAAAATTGCCTGAAGCCAGCTCCCCAGCACCAGCAGCCACCCCAGTGGGGGAAGGCCCAGCTAGGAAGCTGGCAAGGAAAGAGTTTCAGCAATCCTGCCAGCTGGTAGCTGGACCCAAACAACCAGGAGAGTGGATTAAGCCCAGCAGAGACTCCAGGAGCCTCAGAGCAGCCAGGCCAGCTGAGATTGAATACTCGGGTGAGTGGAAAATCCTGTCTACAGATCAGACTGCTTGCCAAATCCAGGAGTCCCCTGCTAAGCCCTCCAGATCCATAGAGACAGAGGACCTCAGCCTGGGGCCTCTGCAGCAATGGGAATTTGGGGAGCCCCTGCAAGTGGAAGGCCAACAACCTCTGAGCTTGCCTCAGCTAATAGAAGCCTTGCAACAGCTGGGGTTGGTGCAGAAGCCTGGAGATCAGGAACTGGTGGAAAGACAACAGCAAGGGTGGCCGTAGCAGGACCCAGAAGTGCAACCCCTGAACGTACAGCAGGGCCATAGGGGCCAGCAGCAGGGGCCCCGTCAGACATTAAATCAGCAACCAGAGTGGGACCAGCAGCCACTGGAGACAAAACAACAGCAGTGGGGGCCCTGGCAGCTGGTGAATCAACAACCAGGAGGGGGCCAGCAGCAGTGGGACCCCCAGCAACAGTTGATCCAACAACCAAGGGTGGGGCCAGCACCAATGGGGGCCCCATCAGCCATTGAACCAACAACCAGGGTGGGGCCAGCACCAATGGGGGCCCCAGCAAGCAATGTTGAGCCCACCCTTCAGAACAACCTTCGATGGGGACCCACAGAAACTGATTTTTTCCTCAACCAAGTACTCTCTCACTTGAATCGCTGGGGTCACCCTTACCTGGACCTGGGTGCAATGGTCGATGTGATTCTATCCAACCTAGAGAGAGAAGCATCTGAATGGTTGAACAATTTATATAACGAGCAGTCCCCTGAATTGGAGGACCCCGACCTTTTCCTCCTGGGGCTGAGGGAAAGAGTTGAGGACCCATCCATTGCCCTCAAAGCAGAAGAACAAACCCATAAGATAAAGTAAGCTGGCCGGCCTGCCTTAGAGTATGTGCGGGAGATTCGAAAGATGGCAGGAAGGATAGAGAGATGGCCTGAGCAATCAATGATTCATCTTTTTAGAGAAGGGTTAGATGACCACCTCTCTCAGGCATGTATCTATCAAGCTGTACCTGAGCAGCTGCATGAATGTTGCCAAGCAGTGGTGAAATTAGATGTCCAGCTCGCTCACTATAAAAAGCCTCCCCCACCTGAAACTGCACCAAAACCAGGATCCAGATGGCTACCACCACCCCGAAAACCCCCAACATCTGCTACTGCCGAAATACCTAGACCACCTACAGGTCTGCCAATCAAGTGCTTTTGATGTGGACAGCAGGGACATTGAGCAGTGAACTGCCCAGTTCCTTACCCACAACAGCAGAGTAGACCAGATCCAACAACGAGGAAGAAACCCACACAGCAGCCATTGAGAGAAGAGTCCAACTGGGCCACCCAGGAGCCCCTTACCCAGCTTATGTCCCCCACCCAGGAGGACACTGGCCCACTGACCAGGCCCACCCCAACTTTACCCGGTTTTGACAGCGATGATGAATGGGAGAATGACCCGATGGTGAGTCTACCCATCCTAACTTTTTTATTGCCTGCTAAACTCATAATCCCTAAGTCAGAAGAACAAGTAGACCTGAAAGTGCTACTTGATACCGGCTGCTCCTGATGCATCATTAGCCTGTCATGTGCCTTGAGACTGGGCATATGGGCCAAGCCTCTCTCCAAACCTGTGAGGTTTGAGCAAGCTGATGGCTCCCTAATGGGAGGGACTTTAGTCACGCAATTAACAGAGCCCTTACACCTGGAGATAGGTGAGCACTGGGAGTTTATTCATTTCCTACTAGCTCCAAAGATGTCTGAGACTGTGGTCCTAGGATTAGCCTGGCTAGACAAATGGAAGTCAGTTATCCGGTGGGAAAAAGGAATGAGAACTGTGAAATTACCCATAGGGCCCAATCCCCCCATTGATTCAACAAATGTTACATGGGATTTTAGCCTACCCAATGAGCAAGCACACATGGCTGCCTTACGGCCACGTGACAAGCCGCTCATCCCCAGCGAGTACCAGGACCTAATGGAGGTGTTTAGTGAGAAAGAATGCGATATCTTGCCTTCTCACCATCCCAATGATTGTTCCATTGAACTGCTACCAGGGGTCAAACTCCCCTGACCAAGAATGTACGCTATGTCCCCCCTTGAAATGGAAGAGATGCAGCGATATGTGGATACAAACCTAGCGAGGGGATTCATCGAACGGGCCAAGTCTACTGTGGGAGCTCCTGTGTTGTTCAAAGAGAAAAAAGATGGATCTTTACGTCTCTTTGTGGACTATAAAGGCCTAAACGCTGTGAGTGTGGAAAATAAATACCTTCTCCCCCTCCTGAAAGACTTGCTAACCCATCTGGTGAAGGGGAGCATCTTCACCAAGTTAAACCTGAGAGAAGCATATTACCGGGTAAGAATAAAGGAGGAGGACAAGTGGAGACAGCCTTCAACTGCCCCTTGGGGAGCTACCAGTTCAAAGTCATGCCATTTGGACTGCAGGGGCCCCCAGCCGTATTTATGCAATTGATCAATGAGGTCCTACATGAACACCTGTACAAAGGGGTCCTAGTATACCTTGATGACCAACCACATAAAAATGGTCAGAGAAGTATTAAAGAAACTACTGAATGCCAAACTTTATGTCAAACTGCCGAAATGTGAATTTCACCAAACCCGATTAGATTATCTTGGCTATAGAATCTCCAATGAGGGTATAGAAATGGACCCAGCCAAAGTAAAAACTATAATTGAATGGCAGCCCCCCAAAATCCGCAAACAGCTCCAGAGCTTCCTAGGGTTTGCCGACTTCTACCATCAATTTATTCCCTCTTTTGCTGAGATTGCTCTACCTCTTACAGAACTACTCAAAATGGGCAAGGGAGGGGGAAAACCATGACCTGGCCAGCCGCTAGCATGGACTATGAGTTGTCAGAAAGCTTTTGAGAATTTAAAAAGACTATTTGCGGCTGAACCAGTCCTAAAGCACCCTTGCCCAGGGGAGCCCTTCGTAATTCAGGCAGACGCCAGTGACGTGGCAGTCAGAGTGGTGTTATTGCAAAAGAATAAAAGTGGGGTCCTACAACCTTGTGCTTACACCTCTAAAAAATTTACTGAAAGCGAGAGGAGATCAACAGACTGGGAGAAGGAGGCCTTTGCAATTAGGTGGGGGCTATTAAACTGGCAGCACTACTTAGAAGGGAACAAGGTGTCTTTTGAAGTATGGACAGATCACAAAAATTTAGAGGCACTAAAAACTCCCCGAAAATTGTCCCCAAAAGAAGTACAATGGGCACACTACTTCAACTGTTTCAGCTTTACTCTAAAGTACATACCAGGAAGAAAAAAACTTCCTAGCTGATGCGCTCTCCCAATTGCCACAATACAAAAGTGAACACGAAGAAGTTCATTAGGCAATTATGAACTCACACCTCGCAGGACCCCTAATCCTGATGACCCTGGAGTAAAGAAAATAAAGCAAGAACTGCTCACCGATCAATGGTTTAAAGACAATCAGACATCCCTAACATTACAAGGGGGGAAAATTGTACTTGCCTGAAGCTCTTCGCCTTAAGGCCCTCAACCACAGCCATGATGTCAAACAGGCTGGACATTTCAGATATATAAAAACTCTACATCTCATTCGCCGGCAATTTTGGTGGCTGGGACTAAAATGAGATGTAGAAAACTATGTCAAGAGCTGTACTGTGTGTGCCACCATGAAAAGAATCCCAGGAAAGACCCCTGGGTTATTGCAACCAGTGGCCGAACCTTCTCAACCATGGGAAGAAATAACTATGGACTTTATAGTAGACCTACCCAATAGTAGAGGAAATACTGTCATTTGGACTGTGATAGACCTATTTTCAAAACAGGCTCACTTTATCACCTGCAAAGGACTTCCATTGACTCAATGCCTGATTAAGTTGTTCCTAAAACATATCTATCGACTACATGGCACCCCTAAGTGAATAATTTCAGACAGAGGGGTGCAGTTCACAATGAAATTTTGGAGAAACTTTCTTAAATTAATTGGATCATCTCAAGACCTATCAATTGCTTTTCTCCCAGCTACTAATGGAGCTGCTGAGTCCGCCAACAAAATGGTGGAACAATACCTTACATTTATTTATTTATTTTTGGGACTTATATGCCGCCCTATCTCCCGAAGGACTCAGGGCGGCTAACAACAATTAAAAGACAATAATACAAATGTTTAAAAAAATTAAATTAAAGCCCCAATGATAAAATATTTAAAAACATTTTTAAAAATCCCTATTATCAGTCCAGGTCAGCCTGATGGAAAAGAAATGTTTTAACGCCACAACGAAAGGACCGGAGGTCTGGGGCCATCCGGAGCTCAAGAGGAAGTTGATTCCACAGTCTCTTACCAACAAACAAACTAGACTGACCTCCTCCCTTTTGCAGAAGTGGTTTGCAATAATTCAGTACATAGCAACACTGGCTACACTCCTTTCCGTGTAGCCACAGGGAAAGAATTCAACCCCATACCAGAATATCCTGTTACCCTCCGCTTCCCAGACTCTTGATCAGTGGGTGAGGGGTTGGGAAGAAGTTTGTAAAAATGCAAAGGTGGCCTTAAAAAAGACTTTTGAGACCTACAAAAAGCAAGCTGACAAAAAGAGAGCTCCCCAAAGAACATTCCAAGTTGAGGAAAAGGTCTATTTGTCAACCACCTACCTACGCCTGAAACTACCCAACAAGAAATTGGGACCAAAATTCTTGGGGCCTTTCCCCATTGTGCAAATCATCAACCCGGTCACAGAGAAATTGAAACTACCCAGACTTTTGGGGGAAATTCACGCGGTGTTCCATTGTAGCAATTTAACACCTCCCCCTAAGAAAGCACCTGGACCCCTCATGGTAGCAGGTCAAAGCCATTATGAAGTGAAACGTATTCTGGACTCTAGAATCTTTAAGGGAAAATTGCAATACCTAGTACAGTGAAAGGGATACCCATTGTCTGAAGCCACTTGGCTGAAATCTACTGATGTGAAAGCTGACAGACTTGTCAAAAAGTTTTATGAGAAACATCCCAACAAACCAAAAGCCAATTCCTAACTTGTGTTTTGTTTATGTTACAGGATCTGCCTCTTTCTAAGGGGGGCCGGATGTCAATGCTGCTAACAACGAATGTTATTGCTTGACATGAGATGAAGAAGTAGCTATTTCATATGTTAAACTTGTGTATTGCTTTAAGACGTGTATTGTTTTACTTTAAAATTGGTGGGAGGGAAGAGTAGGAATGGACTTTGAAGGCCATTTGTCTATCTAAAGAAGATAAGACTTGGGTGGTTCTTCTAATGGAAGGGAAGCTGATTCTTTAAATTAATTAGAAAATTTGATTAATGACAAAATTAGAAAGGTGGAGGATTGGGTTTAATTATATTGTGCAAGGGGTGGAGATTTCAGATTCCAGTTTCCTTCGAGGAAGCATTTGCTGGTGTATTAGACTAATAAAGAACTTTTAAGGTAAGCAATGCCTCAGAGTCACTTGAAAAGCCCATACGTTGGAAACCTGACGTGTGATTTGAGCTGCTTCCTCTAATTCTTTCTCAAACTTTTTCCTCTGACTCAACCCAGTGTCCTCTTCTCAATCATTGTCTTTGTGAATCAGATACCGCCAGCCCTTGACTCAGGATGGTGAGGTGTGATAGTGGTGACTGCGGTACATCAGATGCTCCTTCCCCAATTGTAGTAAATATACAAGGAAGCCCTCATTCCTGATCAACTTACCTTTTTCTCTCTTTTCTTCAAGCTGGGACCATTTTTTAAACAAAAATAGAGAGGAAGCATACAGTCCAAGGCCATTGCATAATGATCCTTTGGATCCTCTATGGATGTATTTCTGCTCTTTTTTAACCCTGCCAGATGCTCTGGGGTGAGAGTGGAGGATCCATAAGATAAGGAGTAGTGGGGCCTCATTCTTTGGAATTCCACTCTGGGACTTTTGTCTCATCTTAGGAAAAATAAGGATTACTAACCTCAGGATTTGACCACACAACTCACTGATTGGAGCTAATATAGCTGTGTGCATTCTTGAGTTTTACTTAGGTTAATCTAACACCAGGAGAATTGCATCACTAAATGTTTCTTTCGGTTTTCATGCTATGCTGTTCTCCCCTCCCCCAATGATCCAGTTACGTATAGTGGAAAAGAAGCTTCTTAATTTTCCTTCCCGAAATCCCCAGTAGACATAGACTAAATGTTATTTTGCCCTTTAACCTGCGCAGTTTCAAATGCAATCTCTTTCCTTGCAAGCAAAAGAAACCTACACATCATTTTTTCTTTTTACGAAAGAGAAAGAAACCTAAATATTACCTGCTCCAAATGGCATAAATGCTTCTTTAGTGACAAAATGTCCTTCTTTGTCCAGAAAATGGTTGGGGTTGAATTTTTCAGGCGTCTCCCATTTTTCAGGATCAAGGAGAACAGAACGCAGGTCTGGTAATATCATAGCTCCCTAAAATGAAGAAAGAGAGAAATGGAAGCATCTAGACCAGGGCCCCCCGACCTTTGGGGCACTAGGGACTGGTTCTGTGGAGACAGGTTATTCCATGGACCGGAGCGGGGTGGGTTCACATGCTGCCTGCATCCCATGGATGCTTGTTTGAGCAGTCCTGTTTCTGGCAAGTTGTGGACTGGTGCTGGTCCATGGACTGGGGTTGGGGACCCCTGATCTAGACCATCTCATTTGTTTTTGGATATTCTATTTGTTTTCCTTGCATGTTTCAGGTATATATTTAGTTATATTCAGGTACCGTATTTTCCGGCGTATAAGACGACTGGGCGTATAAGACGACCCCCCAACTTTTGAGGTAATTTTCATGGGTTAAAAAGTCGTCTTATACACCGGAAAATATGGTAGTTAGTTTTTGGTAGTGGTTAAGGTGCTGGGAAAGATTGAGGGCACTAGAAGAAGAGGACGACAGAGAATGAAGTGGCTGGATGGAGTCACTGAAGCAGTAGGCGTGAGCTTAAATGGACTCCAGAAGATGGTAGAGGACAGGAAGGCCTGGAGGAATGTTGTCCATAGGGTCGCGATGGGTCGGACACAACTTCGCAACTAACAACAACAAAGGTGCTAGCCTGGAAAAACCAGGAGACTATGAGTTCTAGTCCCAGTTTAGGTAGGAAAGCTGGCTGGATGATCCTCTATCAACCCAAACCATCTCACAGGGTTGTTGTTGTGGAAAAACAGGAGGAAAGGATATTAGGTATGTTTGTTGCCTTGAGTTACTTATAAGAAAGGTGGGATAAAAATCCAACCTAATATTAATAAAATACTTCAAGCACTTTAAAAAGTAATCCTCATTCACACCTACACATCAGCTAGGAATAATAATCAGAAGGGGAAACCGAGGCCCAGACAATGATTTCCACCATGAATGCTGCTCTATATTACCAGGAGGGATGTGAATCACTAAATCATGTATATGAAAAAAAAACTGCAAAGGGGAAGACTTAAGCATTTAATAAAAATAAGCATTAGAGGACAGGCTATTTAAAAAATAGCCAGCATCTGCACTTCTGCTGTCCCTTTAAGGTGTCTCCTTAGCCAAATTAGCAACTGTTTGCTATAAAAGTTGAGCAGAGAGGCAGATAAGTGTGGTGTGTTTGTCTGTGGAAATAAAGCGCCTGATAAACCAGAAGTCTGACAAAACCAGCATTCATACATTCTTCCTTGAAATACATGCTTAGCATAGCAGCAAGTGGATCATTTTGATTTAAAGATTGCATTCCAAAAATGTTTTAGCAAAGAGTGGAAGTTGAACAGGGCATCCATATACAGATCCAGCTCTTAAAAGATAATTAGGGGGCTGGAGGCTAAAATACATGATGTATGATGATCAGTGCAGAACTGGGTGTGTCTAGTCTAAGAAAGAGAAGGACTAGATATGACATGATAGCAGTCTTTCAATATTTGAGGCACTGTCAACCTCTTCTTTAAAGCACCCAATGGCAGGACAAGAAAAACTTTTTTGGTAAATATTTTATTAGAATTTTTTAACATAATATAAATCATTATAAATCAGAATGTTGTCTGGGTAACATTTATAAGACAGTCCTTAACAGTTAATTTCTATAATCTATGTTCCATATGTTAATTTCATTTGATTTCACCTTTCCCCAAAGTATCTTTCTTTGCAAAACATTAGATTAAGACAGTTTTATTTGCTTTTGTTGTTGTTGTTGTTAGCTGCGAAGTCGTGTCCGACCCATCGTGACCCTATGGACAACATTCCTCCAGGCCTTCCTGTCCTCTACCATCTTCTGGAGTCCATCTAAGCTCACGCCTACTGCTTCAGTGACTCCATCCAGCCACCTCATTCTCTGTCGTCCCCTTCTTCTATTGCCCTCGATCTTTCCCAGCATTAGGCTGTTCTTCAGTGAGTCCTTCCTTCTCATTAGGTGGCCAAAGTATTTGAGTTTTAGCTTTAGGATCTGGCCTTCTAAAGAGCAGTCAGGATTGATCTCCTCTAGGACTGACCGGTTTGATTGCCTTGCAGTCCAAGGGACTCACAGGAGTCTTCTCCAGCACCATAGTTCAAAGGCCTCAATTCTTTGGCGCTCAGCCTTTCTTATGGTCCAACTTTCACTACCATACATTGCAACTGGGAAGACCATAGCCTTGACTATACGCACTTTTGTTGACAGGGTGATGTCTTTGCTTTTTAGTGTGCTGTCTAGATTTGCCATGGCTTTCCTCCCGAGGAGCAAGCGTCTTTTAATTTCTTGGCTACAGTCCCCATCTGCAGTGAACTTGGAGCCCAGGAAAATAAAATCTGTCACTACCTCCATTTCTTCCCCATCTATTTGCTAGGAATTGAGAGGGCCAGATGCCATGATCTTGGTTTTCTTAATGTTAAGCTTCAACCCAAGTTTTGCACTCTCCTTCTTCACCCGCAACAAGAGGCTCTTTAGTTCTTCTTCACTTTCTGCCATTAGAGTGGTATCATCTGTATATCTTAGGTTGTTGATATTTCTTCCGGCAATCTTAATTCCAACTTTTGATTCATCTAGCCCTGCCTTTCTCATGATGTGCTCTGCATATAAGTTAAATAGGCAGGGCGACAGTATACAGCCTTGCCGGACTCCTTTCCCAATTTTGAACCAATCAGTGGTTCCGTGTCTAGTTCTCACTGTTGCTTCTTGACCCGCATATAGATTTTTCAAGAGACAAATAAGATGGTCTGGTACTCCCATCTCTTTAAGAACTTGCCACAGTTTGTTATGATCCACACAATCAAAGGCTTTAGCATAGTCAATGAAGCAGAAGTAGATGTTTTCTGGAACTCCCTAGCTTTCTCCATGATCCAGTGTATGTTGCCAATTTGATCTCTAGTTCCTCTGCCTCTTCGAAATCCTACCTGTACTTCTGGTAGTTCTCGATCCACATACTGCTGAAGTCTAGCTTGTAGGATTTTAAGCATGACTTTACTAGCATGAGAAATGAGTGCAATGGTGCGATAGTTTGAACATTCTTTGGCACTGCCTTTCTTTGGAATTGGAATGTAAACTGATCTTTTCCAATCCTGTGGCCACTGTTGAGTTTTCCAAATTTGCTGGCAAATTGAGTGTAGCACTTTTACTGCATTGTCTTTTAAGATTTTGAATAGCTCAGCTGGAATACTCTCACCTCCACTAGCTTTGTTGTTGCTCAGCTTTTCTAAGGCCCACTTCACTTCACGTTCTAGGATGTCTGGCTCGAGGTCAGTGACCACCCAATCGTGGTTATCTGGGACATTAAACTCATTCTTGTATAATTCTTCTGTGTAGTTTTGCCACCTCTTCTTAATCTCTTCTGCCTCTGTTAGGTCCCTGCGATTTTGGTCCTTTATCATGCCCAGTTTTGCATGAAACGTTCCCTTCATCTCTCCAGTTTTCTTGAAAAGATCTCTGGTCCTCCCTATTCTATTGTTTTCTTCTATTTCTTTGCACTGTTCATTTAAGAAGGCATTCTTATCTCTTCTAGCTATTCTCTGGAATTCTGCATTCAATTGAGCGTATCTTTCTTTTTCTCCCTTGCCTTTTGCTTCCCTCCTTTCCTCAGCTATTTGCAAAGCTTCCTCAGACAGCCATTTTGCTTTCTTGCATTTCTTTTTCTTTGGGATGGTTTTGGTTGCTACCTGTTGTACAATGTCGCGAACCTCTGTCCATAATTCTTCAGGCACTCTGTCTATCAGATCTAATTCCTTAAATCTATTTGTCACCTCTACTGTATATTCAACAGGGATATGATTTAATTCATACCTGAGTGGCCTAGTGCTTTTCCCTACTTTCTTCAGTTTAAGCCTAAACTTTGCAAGGAGAAGCTCATGGTCTGAGCCACAGTCAGCTCCTGGTCTTGTTTTTATTGACTGTATAGAGCTTCTCCATCTTTGGCTGCAGATCATATAGTCAATCTGATTTCTATGTTGACCATTTGGTGATGTCCATGTGTAGAGCCGTCTCTTGGGTTCTTGGAAAAGAGTGTTTGCTATGACCATCCTATTCTCTTGACAGAATTCTATCAGCCTATGCCCTGCTTCATTTTGCACTCCAAGGCCAAACTTGCCTGTTATTCCAGTTATCTTTTGGCTTCCTACTTTAGCATTCCAATCCCCCATGATGATAAGGACATCATTTTTTAGTGTTAGTTCTATAAGGTGCTGTAGGGCTTCATAGAACTGGTCAATTTCATCCTCTTCAGCCTCTATGCCCAGTGTTTGGGGCATAGATTTGGACTACTGTGATATTGAATGGTTTGCCTTGAATTCGAACTGAGATTATTCTGTCATTTTGGGGATTGTATCCCAGTATTGCTTTTCCTACTCTTTTATTTACTATGAAGGCTACTCCATTTCTTCTGAGGGATTCTTGCCCTCAGTAGTATACCTGATGGTCATCTGAATTAAATTCACTCATTCCTGTCCATTTTAGTTCGCTGATATCTAAGATGTCGTTGTTCAGTCTTGTCATCTCTTGTTTGACCACGTCCAGCTTTCCTTGATTCATGGATCTTGCATTCCAGGTTCCTACGGAGAGAACATCTTTACAGCATCGGACTTTCCTTTCACCACCAGACACATCCACAGCTGAGCGTCCTTTCGGCTTTGGCCCAGTCGCTTCACTCTTTCTGGCGCTACTAGTACTAGCCCTCTGCTCTTCCCCAGTAGCATATTGGACGCCTTCCGACCTGAGGGGCTCATCTTCCAGCGTCATATCGTTTTGCCTTTTGGTACTGTCCATAGGGTTTTCATGGCAAAGATACTGGAGTGGGTTGCTATTTCCTTCTCCAGTGGATCACGTTTTGTCAGAACTCTCTGCTATGACCTGTCCGTCTTGGGTGGCCCTGCACGGCATAGCTCATAGCTTCATTGAATTATGCAAGCCCCTTCGCCATGACAAGGCAGTAATCCATGAAGGGGTTTATTTGCTTAACAACAGTTAAATATATAGTTTTAATAATCCTGTGTATCGTTTTAGTTGCCTTACCATAAATCCTGTCACCATGTTTATTTCAGCTTATTTCTACCCCCAAAGTCTAAATATTTTTACAAGTGACAATCTTTTTAACACTTAACTATATTTACATTGGTGGATTTCGTTCTGTTTTTTCCATACCCTCTCATGCTTTTATATTTCCCAATCAATAAGTAAAAAGAAAAAAGAAAAAAAAGAGCATCTTATTTCTCCCTCCAAATTCTAAATGTTCTTACAAATAACAATCATTTCAACATTCAACTATATTTACATTCATGGATTTAAATAGTAGACTAAAAAAAATAACATATGAAAATATGTATTTCTCCTAATTTATACTGTATTTATTCCCTCAATTTCTCATTCTTTTTAACCATAGCTAAGAATGTATTTAATCTATTTAAACTTTGAACATTCCATTCAATAGTTCTAATTATCTAATCCTTTAAATCTCATTCAAAACACATTTTTTATATTTTTCTTATCATCACATTTAAATAGCTAAAATGTTTGCTTTTGTTTAAATCATTTCAACTTAAAGAATAAGAAAAAAACACACAATTATATTAATGAAGAGGAAGAAAAAAAAAGAAAAAATTTCCCTCTAAGAGTAGTATATGTTTCTTTTTGAAGTATTCTTTCTGATATGTTCCATCTGTTTCCTGAAGTTTCATTTTAATCTTTTTTCTCTGGTCATTGTCTTTCTTAATCAAAATGTTTTGCTGCATCATTTGTTTCCCTGAAGGGAATTTTTTCTCATTCTTTTCCTTATCTTCAAAGTTGTTTAGATGTATTAAAATATTTCCCATTTGGATTAAATTATATTTTTATTTTATATGATTCAATCTTCAAGTCTCTATCCTCAGAATTATATTTAATCAACTCTGCTATATTTTCCTGAGAAAGTTCTTGAAGTGAAATTAAGTTGAAAATAAGTGGATTCATGCTCTCAAAGTTCTTCTGCATTTCCTTGTAGTTTAAGGTCATGGTCCTTTGAAATTTTTGCTGCTTATCATATGCTTCCTTTTGTGAAATGAAGTGTCTATCTTCAGAATTTTGTTCAGTCATCTCTACTGTATTTTCCTGAGAAATTTCTTGGAGTGAAATTAAGTTGAAAATGAGTTGATTCATACTCTCAAAGTTATTCTGGATTTCTATGTGGTTTAAAGTCATTGTCCTTTGGAATTGTTGTCGCTCATCACATGTTTCCTTTTGTAAATTATTTATTGCTTCAGCTGTGTTATCTTCATTTTGTTTAAACAGGTGCATTTTCTAAAAGCTTAAAAGTTCAAAGAGAAAAAAAAGAAAAGAAAAAAGAAAAAATCCTCATCCACCAGCAGGTGTCAGTATTTGCTCATTTTTCATGTCTTTCTAGTTGCTTCTGGTTCCTGTTTTCAGCGAAGCAGTTGGAGAATTCGAAACGTCAGATCCTCCAGCTGAAATTTCTTTTCTTGGGGACCCTAAGGGGCCATAATCCACCCTGAAGGGGTGGAATGAAGTAAGAAAATCCCAGGGACTTAGGAGAGATGGCAGTCTCTCTGAACAGTTCAGGAGAAGCCTCCCAGAAACCAACGAAAGAAAAGGCTGGCTAACACCATGTCCAGTCATAGCTGAAGCAACGGAAGCCATAAGCAATTAAACTAAGCAAATAATAAACAGCATGCTTGAATCTGGGTAAGAATACTGATTTTCTCTATCCTACCTACTTTCCTGAAGAAGAAAACCCCCAAAATAAGAGATCTCCGAAGAAAGAAAGGGGGAGGGGGACTTCGCTTCCTCTCAAAGGCAGGACAAGAAACTTATCAAAGAGAGATTCAACCAAGAACTAAGCTCATTCGTGGTTTCGTTTTTCTCTCCACCCCGAACCAACCCAGCAATGCCCTCGATGTGATGTCCTATTGCCTAGAGGCGGTCCGGGTTTGGATGGGGAGAAACAGACTTCGACTCAATCCCGCCAAGACTGAGTGGCTGTGCATACTGGCATCTCATAATAAATAAATAATCTTGTCCATCTTTAATTATGGGGGATGAGGTGTTACCCCCCGTTGATAGGGCTCGCAACCTGGGCGTCCTCCTGGATTCACAGCTCACTTTGGAAGATCATATAGGAGCCGTGACCAGGGGGGCTTTTGCCCAGGTTCGCCTGATGCACCAGTTGTGGCTCTATCTGGACCTAGATGCCCTACGCACAGTCACTCATATGCTCATGACCTCCCAGTTAGACTATTGCAATGCTCTCTACATGGGGCTGCCCTTGAGGACCACTTGGAGGCTTCAGCTGGTGCAGAATGTGGCCGCGCAAGTTGTGATGGGAGTTTCCCAACACTCCCATGTAACACCTCTCCTCCGCGAGCTGCATTGGCTTCCAGTTGCCCTCCGGATGAGATTTAAGGTGCTGGTGATGACTTATAAAGCCCTAAATGGCATGGGTCCAGGTTATCTTAGGGAGCACCTGCTGCCAGCATCAATCTCCCATCATCCTGTGCGCTCCCACAGGGAGGGCCTCCTTAGGGTGCTGCCGGTCAGTGAGTGCTGGTGGGTTATCCCTAGGGGGGGGCGTTCTCTGTGGGCATGCCTGCCCTGTGGAACGACCTGCCTGTGGAACTCCGGACCACCCCTGACCTTCGTTCGTTTCGCCAGGACCTAAAAACCTGGTTGTTTGATTTAGCTGGCCTGGACTGAGGGGTTTTAAATTTTTAAAATTTAAATTTGGGCTAACGTTATTTAATTCTATTTTAATTTTAACTGTATTTTAACTTTTGTACTGTTTTAACTGTTTTTAACTTTGCCCTGTAAACCACCCTGAGTCCTTCGGGAATAGGGCAGTATAGAAATCTAATTAATAAATAAATAAGAAATAATAAGAAATGTCCTGACAGTGAGAACAATTGATCGGTGAAATTATTGTTTTCACTGGTGATTGTGGGTGATCCATCAGGTTTTTAAGAAGAGATTGGATAGTCATTTGTCTGGAATGATATAGGGTCACCTGTCTGAGGAGGGTAATTGGAACAGAAGACCTCTAATGTCCGTTTCCAGCTCTGTTATTCTGCACTTGGAATTCAGAAAGATTCACACCTTGGGAATGAGAAATCCATTGAGGTAAACATCCTTCACACATCTTCTTGGTAGTCCAAAGAATGTGACGTATTTGCTTCGTATAATCTCATGAATCACAGCATTGGTGTAGGGCAGATTCTTTCGATCTCCATAACAGATGGAATGAGATGGATCCAAAACTGTTTCTATCTCCTTGTAGACCTTGTCTGAGAAAAAGGGTAAAAAAGTAACTTTTATTGAAGAACTTATAAATTATCTCAGAAAATAAGTAAGATGAATGTGGAGAGATACTTTTCCACCTGAATTATTTCATGTGGTTGCCCTTAAAGAGATTTCAAATAGTAAGTCAGCTGGAGTATAAAATTCTGAGAACAGGAAAGGATGATTAGCATTCATTGATGGAAGAGAAAATAATTGTGTGAAAACTAATACCACCACCACCACCTAGCAGTCCATTCTCTGGATTGGCTGCCTCCCAGAGATCTGGATGTATCTCACTCTGTGGAAGGCTCTAAATAATTTGGTTTTTCCTCAGATCATATAAATCTTAACCTCTAGTGAAGTTTGTTTTGCGTTTGCAGACCTTACATGCTGCCATTCTTTCAGTCCTTCATGAAAACAATACAAGCATGTTTGTGGTCCTGGGTTGTTTGTTTTTTAGATTTCTTTTTCTTGTTCAAAACAGTATATTATGCTTAAAAAGTAAAGGTAAAGGTTCCCCCGCACATGCGTGCTAGTCGTTTCCAACTCTAGGGGCTGGTGCTCATCTCTGTTTCAAAGCCGAAGAGCCAGGGCTTGTCCGAGGACGTCTCCATGGTCATGTGGCCAGCATGACTAGACGCCAAAGGTGCACGGAACGCTGTTACCTTCCCACCGTAGTGGTCCCTATTTTTCTACTTGCATTTTTACATGCTTTTGAACTGCTAGGTTGGCAGAAGCTGGGATGAGTAACAGGCGCTCACTTTGTTACGCGGCACTTCGGATTCGACCCGATATTATGCTTACTGTCCCTTTAAAAATAGGATATTGAAAGATCTGCTTCTGTGCTAGATCACTGCATCCAGCATAACTAATCTATTCAAATTCAGTTATCTGAATCAGGGATTATTTCTCCTGTAATTCCTGGACTTTGTAGGTAAATTGGAGAAAGAAAAGAAATTGCAGAAATGAGGGTTCCATTCTTTCTTGCAGCCACAACAGCACGCACAATACGTGATAAGCCTAGGGAGCAGATGCAAGAGGCTAACTACAGGGGTCTATGACAATTTGCCACGGCCATCTTGCCACAGCCAACTCACTGTGGAGCAACTCGCCATGGCCAATTTGCAACAGGACAATTCACTGGGGAACAAGAGTTACATTAATATCAAAGAGATGGTGGAATAGAATTATTAAAGAATGTAAAAGCAGCAACAAAATGCAATGTGAATGACAAAAATTATTTTTTATTTATTTATTTTAAATAATTGAATTGTTCAATTGTCCCACAGCAAGTTCTCCCATGGTGAGTTAGCTATAGTGAATTGTCCCGTGGTGGGATGGCTGTGGAGAGTTGTCCCATTCCAAACTGCAACCATTGCTCACTGTGGCTTCCGCTCCATAACAACTGTGACTTTAGGAAGTGTTAAAGCTGAGAAGATGATCCAAAGAATGCTGGGAAGTTCCTATTTCTAGGGATTCCCTATTATTTCCTACATCTGTTGGAAGATTGTTTGAATATCAGCCTTGGAGGATCTCATCTATGATTCAAATCAGTCAAGCAGTGCACATGTTTTCCCATCTGGAATATTGTGTTCACTTCTGTGTACCGCAAAATACTACTTTTATAATGCCTTGGTAAGATCACACTTTATTTATTTATTTATTGGATTTTTATACCGCCCTTCTCCCGAAGGACTCAGGGCGGTGTACACTTGAAATATTGCATGCAGTTTTGGTCCCCACAATGTAAAAAAGATGTTGAGACTCTCAAAAGAGCAACAAAGATGATTAGGAGACTGGAGGCTAAAACATATAAAGAACATTTGCTGGAATTGGGTATGTCTACTTTAGTGAAAAGGACTAGGGGTGATATGATAGAAGTGTTCCAATAGCTAAGGGTTTGTCATGAAGAAAAGGGAGTGTCAATGCTGCTAACATCGGATGTTCTTGCTTTGACAATATATGAAGCTGCAATCATTTTCTCGTTAACCTGCATGTTACTTTGAGAATTAGAATTAGATGATGCTGGGGGGGGGGGGGAGAGGAAGAATGTGTGTGGGGATTAGTTAGACATAACAAGATTGCAGTAGAGTATTCTTCAAGGTTGTTTGAAATAAGAGATGATAAGGAATGGCAGGTTAGAAATCTAAAGTGATTTCATTTTAAAATAAGTGGAGAATGTGATCTATGATGGTCAATAGGAGGAGGGAATTGTCCTTTGATACTGTGTGTTCAGGGGAGGAAGGGAATTCAGATTTTGGCTTCCACCATGTATGTGCCGATGTCATTTTATTTGAATAAAGGATCTTTAAGATAAACAATCCCTCAAAGTTCTTTGAAAAGTAACATCTGCCGGAACCATGACAGGGAGTCAAGCTATTCTCCAAAGCACCTGAAGGTAGGACAAGAAGCATTTGTTTCAAATGATACCTATACTTAAAAAGGATTCAAATTTGGAGGAATGGCAGAAAGGTATTAATAAATTAGTTTGGGCAGGGAAAAAACCACGAGTTAAATTTAAGATAATGCAAGACATATGTGAAAGAGGTGGTCTTAAAATGCCCAATCTTAAATTATATAATGAGGCTGCTGCTTTATCATTAATTAGTGATTGGTTTAATTTAACACAAGGGAGATTATTAAATCTTGAGGGTTATGATTTGTTATTTGGTTGGCATGCATATTTATTGTATGATAAGAAGGTGGATAATGTTTTTAAGATACATATATTAAGGTATGCTCTGTTGCGAGTATGGAAAAATATAGACATAAGTTAAATTATAAAATACCAATTTGGGCAATACCTAAACATGCAATAGAAAATATAAATGTTGGTTTTAAACATGATGTGATTACATACAAAGAAATTTTAAGGATAGAAAGGAATGTATGGCAATTAAAGCCATATAATATTTTAAAAGAAGAAAAGATTGTACAAACTTGGTTTCAGTATGGGCAGTTACAAGCAAGATGGAAAGAAGATCAGAAAGTTGGTATTTCGATAACTGGTGGAAATTTGGTAAAACAAATTAGAGATCAAGGTCAAGCACATATAAGAAGGATATATAATGTTCTAATAGAAATTGACTCAGAAACAGAACTTGTTACAGATTGTGTGATAAAGTGGGCCCAGAACTTTCAGGAGGTTATAACAATGGATACTTAGGAAAAGATTTGGGTCAGAAACGTAAAATTCACACAGGCTCAAAATTTAAGAGAGAATTTTTATAAAATGTTTTATAGTTGGCACTTAGACCTTAAAAAATTAGCAAGTATGTATCCGAACTGCCAGCCTAAATGTTGGAGGTGTGGTTGTGAGGATGCAACGTATTATCATATATGGTGGACTTGTAAAAAAGTCAAAGTTTTTTGGATTAAAATTTGGTGGAACATGCAGAAGATATTTAAGGAAAAGATAAGGTTTTCTTCACAGTTGTTTTTGTTGGGTATTATTACAGATTTTACTGTTATAGATACTAAATTGATGTTGAATCTAATTACGGCAGCAAGACTTTTAGTAGGGCAGTATTGAAAGAAGGAGGAACTGCCTACTATAGAAGAGTGGGCTTTGAAAGTCTCTAACTTGGCGGAAATGGCAAAGATTTCAGCATATTTGAAAGAAAAATCGCAACAGAGATATATTGTGGAACGGAGAAGATGGATTGAATATATTCAGAATAAATATGGGACTAAAAAGTTTCATTTAGCATTTGAATAAGTATTGGTTCTATATGATGTATTATTAGTTATTTGTTATTTGTTAGTAATATAGTTATGTTTAAGGGGAATTAAAGTGCAATAGAATTTAATGTTTTATTTTAGCTCATTAGCATATTTTAGCTTAAGTTTGTAAAGTTTATACCCTGTATTAAACTCTGGGAAGTTGGAGGGGAGGGGAGGGGAAGGGAGGGGAAGGGGGAGGGGAGGGGGAGGGAGGGAGGGAGTTTTTCTTTTTAAAAAATGTACTGTAAGAAGCAGTGGATGGAAACTAATGTAGGAGAGAAGCAACCCAGAACTAAGGAGAAATTTACTGACAGTTAGAACAATTCATCAATGGAACAACTTGCCTCCAGAACTTGTGAAGGCTCCAACACTGTAAGTTTTCAAGAAGAGATTGGACAACCATTTGTCTGAAATGGCATAGGATTTCCTGCCTGAGCAAGGGATAGACTAGAAGACCTCCAATGTTCCTTCCAACACTTATTCTGAGAAGGCAACCATTTCTCGAGGTTGAATAGAACCCTGAAATTGGATAAGGAACTATCTATACACCCTGGAATATACATATATTAATATTCTATCTAGCGTGACATTGTAGAGGAATTGCACTTTCCACTAAATTTCTACTTTACTGTCACCTTGGATATCTGGATGAGTTGCCATTAGTAGCAATGCCCATTGCAGAACACTACTAGTTGTGTCTGTCCCAGCAAAAAACATGTCACCAAGGCAATGAGCCAAGTTGTCTTCATCATAGGTAGAATTTGGATCATCCTTGCTCTAAAGTTAACAGAGAGAAAAGTGAAATGTCATTTTCCCATTATTACTATTATTATTACTATAAAACTTTTATTCATGAAACATGAAACTCAGTCAACTGAATACTCAAATTGACTGGCACTAATGGTTGACACGGGTTGCTACCAGCATCCTAGGTATCAACCAGGTATCTCCTTAAAATGTAAGATGTTCCGAGTAGCTCAGTTTTTTGTAGCTTTGCTGGAGTTATTGCAGAAAGCTACAATTTCTTGATGTGTTTTGCAAAGTTTTTGGACATAGTTCCCAGTGCCCTGATGACAATGGGTATCACTGTTACATGTTTCATCCATAATTGCACAGTTTCAATGGCCAGGTCACGGTATTTTATAATTTTTTCCAGTTCTTTTTCTTCGACTCTGGCATCTCCTGGTACAGCGATATCAATCAACTGTATGCTTTGGTTCTCTACAACTGTGATATCTGGCGTGTTGTGTTCCAAATGGCAATCTGTCTCTATTCAGAAGTCCCACAAGATCTTCACCCTCTCATTCTCAACAACTTTTTCCACCCTATGTTCCCACGACTTTTCGGACACAGGCAAGTCGTATTTTTTACACAATGCCCAGTGGATTAGTTTAGCAACTTGGTCATGTTTAGCTTTGTAATCAGTTTGCGCGATTTTGCTGCACTCACATTTTAAATGTGAAACAATTTCAACTTTATTGTTGCAAAGTCGGCAATTTGGATTGTCAGTAGATTTTTGTATCTTCGCTTTCATGGCATTAGTTTGTAGTGCTTGTTCTTGAGCAGCCAGTATTAAGCCTTCCATTTCTTTCTTGATAGTTCCCATCTTAAGCCATGCCCATGTCAAGTTGTTATCACATTTTCCTTCAATGTTTTTCAAATGTTGTCCATGCAAAGCTTTGGTTTTACATCTATTTAATCTATCATCCAGCCGTTTTTTCCTTATATTCTGCCTTTGTTACTGTTATTTTGATAACCCTAACCCTAACCATCATCCTTCGCTAGTGCTTTCATAATACTTCCATTTCCCAGTTCTGTTCCTTCTATTTTTCCCATATTTCCTCATTGCATGGATAACATAGCACATTTTTCATGTCCAAAGTCCATTCTGATGTCGCTGCTAAACAGGTGAACTGCACTGAGTATTGATTCAAGTTCAGTGTGGCTTTTCGTATACAGTTTTAAGTCATCCATGTATAGTAGATGGTTTATCTTGCCATGCTGGCTTGAGATGTGGTATCCCAGTTTTGTGTTTCTTAAAATTATTGTCAATGGAATTAATGCAATGTTGAACAATAGTGTTGAAATTGAGTCCCCTTGGAAGATTCTTTGTCTTATGTTGATTTTACCAATGTTGTCCCCATTTGCTGTTAGAACTGTTTTCCATTTTTGCATATTTGCTTTCAAAAATGTACAGATGTTTTTGCTAATTCCAAAGTTTTCTAAACACACGTTAATTCAACTGTGGGCTAATGAGTCAAATGCTTTCTTGTAATCAATGCACGCCATATTGAAATTTGTTTTAATTTGTTTTGCATTTTTAAGTACCATTTTATCAATGAGCAGCTGATATTTGTTCCTCTTGATTTTTTATAATTTCCTTTTTGTTCTGCTGGATACAAATTGTTTTCCATTAGATGATTGAATACTGAATTTGCCAGTATTCTTGTAAAAAGTTTGAACGTTGTTGGCAGACAAATAATTGGGCGATAGTTGCTTGGTTCTGTGCTCTTTTCAGGGTCTTTCAATATCAATTATGTTCGACCAGCTGTTAACCATTTTTCACTTGTGGCATTTCGAGCATTTTATCAAACTGAATGGCCATGCGGTGATGGAGGCTGGTGAGGTGTTTCCACCAGCATCCATGTAGCTCGTCCAGACCAGGTGCACTCCAGTTCTTGATCTTGTTTACTTGTTTTGCAACCATATCAGTGGTTATTACAATATTCTCCATTTTGTTTTGTGTTGCTTGTTTTTCGATATCTTTGATCCAGGAGGCAGTTTTATTATGTTCCACTGGGTTTTTCCACAGTTTTGATGATTCTCTTTATTAATCATATTTTTGTCTTTATACTGTACTAGTATAGTAGTATATTATATCCTTTCCCAAAATTCTAATCCATGTACTCCCAGTGGGCGTTCTAGGGCTGAAAGGCAGGTTGTTCCACTGGTTAATTGTTCTAATTGTCAAAATGTTTCTCCTTCGTTCTAGGTTGCTTCTCTGTTTGGTTAGTTTCCATCCCTTGCTTCTTGTCCTGCCTTCAGGTGCTTTGGAGAAGAGCTTGACTCCCTCTTCTTTGTGGCAGCCCCTGAGATATTGGAACACTGCTATCATGTTACCACTAGTCCTTCTCTTCATTAAACTAAACATGCCCAATTCCATCAACTCTTCCTTATATGTTTTAGCCTCCAGTCCCCTAATCATCTTTGTTGCTCTTCTCTGTACTCTTTTTAGAGTCTCACCATATTTTTTACATCGTGCTAACCAAAGCTGGATTCTGTATTCCAAGGCATTACCAAGGCATTGTAAAACGGTATTAACACTTCATGTGATCTTGATTCTATTCCTCTGTTAATGCAGCCTAGCACTGTATTGGGTTATTTGGCAGCTGTAGCTCATGGCTGGTGCATATCTAAGTGATTGTCCACTAGGACTCTGAGATCCCTCTCACAGTTGCTACTATTGAGCAAGGTACTACCCATCTTCTGGAATGTTGGCTATTCCTGCCAGCTTTGTGTCGTCTGCAAATTTGATGAGTTCCCTATCTATCCCCTTATCCAAATCATTGATGAAGATGTTGAAGAGCACTGGGCCTAGAACAGAACCCTGGGGCACATCACTACACACTTCCTTCCATGTAGATGCAGTTCCATTGAATACCACATGCTGAGTATGGCCAGTCACCCAGCTATGAATCCATCTGGTGGTGATGCTGCCTAACCCACATTTTTCAATCTTATCGAGTAGTAGGTTGTGGTTTACTTTATCAAATGCCTTACTGAAGTCCAAGTAAATTATATCTACAGCATTCTTCTGGTCCACTATTTTTGTCACTTGGTCAAAGAATGAAATAAGATTTATCTGGCATGATCTGTTTCTGACAAACCTATGTTGGCTTTTAGTGATAACTTTGTTTGCATCAAGGTGTTTGCTGATTTGTTTGATTATCTTTTCCAGAATCTTCCCAGGTATTGAGGTCAGGCTGATAGATCTGTAGTTTCCTGGATCTATTTTTTTTCCCTTTTTTGAAGATGGAAACTACATCAGCTCTCTTCCAGTCCTCTGGTACTTCCCCAGTGCTCCAGGATCATTGAAAAATATAGTTCAGTGGTTCTGAGATCACGTCTGCCAGTTCCTTGAGAACATAACATTAATCATTCAGTAATTTGTAAAACAGAATGTTGTCTGGGTAACACTTATAAGACAATCCTTAACAATTAATTTCTATGATCTATATCCATATGTTAATTTCATTTGATTTCCCCTTTCCCCAAAGTATCTTTCTTTGCAAAACATTACATTAAGACAGTTTTCATTATTTTAATTAACAACAGTTAAATATATGGTTTCAATAATCCTATTTGTCATTTTAGTTGCCTTATCATAAATCCTGTTACTGTGTTTATTTCAGCTTATTTCTCCCCCTAAATTCTAGATATTCTTACAAGTGACAATCTTTTTTAACACTTAATTATATTTACATTGGTGGGTTTCATTCTGTTTTTTCCATATAAACCTTCTCATGCTTTTATATTTCTTAATCAATAAGTAAAAAAGTTAAGAGACAAGAAAAGAGAGAGACAAAAAAGAAGAAAGAAAAAGAAGAAAAAGAAGAAAGAAAAGGGAAACAAGAAAAAGTGACAAGAGCACTGAGATACAAAAAATAACATATAACTTAAAATATGTATCCCTCCTAATTTAATATATATTTATTCCCTCAATTTCTCATTCTTTTTTACCATAGCTAAGAATGTGTTTAAACTTTAAGCATTCCATTCAATAGTTCGAATCATCTAATCCTTTCTCATTCAAAACACATTTTTATGCTTTTCTTATCATCACATTTAAATAACTAAAACATTTGCTTTTGTTTAAAACATTTCAACTTTTTCCAGAAGAAAAAAAAATATGTTAGTTAAGGAAAAAAAGGGGAAAAAGTCATTCCTCTAAGAGTAGTGTTTTTTCCATTTCTTTAGCCATATTCAAACAAATGCTTCTTTTTAAAGTATTCTCCCTGGAAAGCTCCATCTTTTTTCTGAATTTCCATTTTAGTCTTTTTTCTCTGGCCATTGCCCTTTTTAATCAATATGTTTTGCTGCATCATTTATTTCCCTGAAAGGATTTTTTTCTTATTCTTCTCCTTATCTTCAAAGTTGCTTATACATGTTGAAATATTTCCCATTTGAATTAAATCATAATTTTTGTTTTATATGGTTCCATCTTCAAATCTCTATCCTCAGAATTATACTTAGTCATCTCTACTGTATTTTCCTGAGAAATTGCTTGGATTGAAATTAAGTTAAAAATAAGTTGATTCATGCTCTCTAGGTTGTTCTGCATTTCCTTGTAGTTTAAAGTCATTGTCCTTTGAAACTTTTGCCACTTATCATATGTTTCTTTTTCTAAAGTATTCATTGCTTCAGCTGTTATCCTCACTTTGTTTACATAGCTGCATTTTCTAAAAACTTTGTGGTTCAGAGAAAAAAATCCTCATCCACCAGTAGGTGTCAGCAATTGCTCATTTTTCATGTCTTTCTAGTCTTTTTTCTTTCTCTAAAGCAGTGGTTCTCAACCTTTCTAAAGCCGCGACCCCTTAATACAGTTCCTCATGATGTAGTGACCCCCTACCAGTAAGTAATTTTCGTTGAAATGTCATAACTGTAATTTTGCTACTGTAATTAATTATAATATAAATATCTGATATACAGGATGTATTTTGCATAATGACTAATCACAAAGACAAAATGTAGTTATATATTATGAAATATTTATTGCTAATTACAAATAAATGAAATATTGTCTTGAAGCATGGCGTAACATGGATAACAGGTTTAATATAACAGTAAACTATATTGCTACACTTTGCAACAGTATGCATAAAAAGCCAAGTCTGCGCGACCCCAGGGAAAGGGTTGATCGACCCCCAAAGGGGTCGCGACCCCCAGGTTGAGAACCTCTGCTCTAAAGGGTAAGTTTGGCCCCTAACTAAAAGGGAGGGAGCAGAGTCCCCCTCCCCCTTTCCTTCTTCAGAGATCTCTTATTTTGGGGACTTTCTTCTTCAGGAAAATAGGTAGGATAGAGAAAATCAATATTCTTACCCAGATTCAAGCATGCTGTTTAAGGTCCGCTTAGTTTAAAAGCTTATGGCTCCATTGTTTCAGCTATGACTGGACATAAAGTTAGCCAGTCTTTTCTTCCGTTGGTTTCTGGGAGGCTTCTCTTGGACTGTTTGGAGAGACCGCCGTCTCTCCTAAGTCCCTGGGATTTCCTTCCTACATTCCACTCCTTCAGGATGGGTTCTGGCCCCTTAGGGTACCCAACAAAAAGAAATTTCAGCCGAAGGATTCAGCATTTCAAATCTTCCAGCTGTATCGCTGAAGAAGAGGAACCGGAAGCCTGCAGCCCATGCCTGCAAAGATGAAGTGAGGGAAGCTAAGGCTCAAAATGAACTAAGGTTTGCAACCAAAGTCAAAAATAACAAAAAAAAGCTTCTTTCAACATATAAGATACAAGAAAAAAGTTAAGGAAATGATTGGTCCATTAGTGGGGGAAAGTGACAAGAAGGTGAGAAGCAACAGGGAGAAAGCAGAACTATTTTACTCGTTTTTTGCATCTGTCTTTACACAAAGGGAAAAAACAGTCCAATCTACCAAAACCAGTGCCATAAAAAACAGAATAGAAACGCAAGAATAGAATAGAAACCTGAATTGTGTATTGACCTCTGGACTGGTAAGAAGACTTTGTATGTAAAAAAGATGTCGAGACTCTAGAAAGGGTACAGAGAAGAGCAACAAAGATGATTGGGGGACTGGAGGCTAAAACATATAGGGAACGGTTGCTGGAATTGGGTATGTGTAGTTTAATGAAGAGAAGGGTGAGGGGTGATATGATAGCAGTGTTCCAATATCTCAGGGGCTACCACAAAGAAGAGGGAGTCAAGCTAATCTCCAAAGCACCTGAAAGCAGGACAAGAAGCAGCGGATGGAAACTAGTCAAGGGGAGAAGCAACCTAGAACTAAGGAGAAACTTCCTGACAGTTAGAACAATTAACCAGTGGAACAACCTGCCTTCCAGCCCTAGAACGCCCACTGGAAGTACATAGATTAGAATTTTGGGAAAGGATATAATATACTACTATACTAGTACAGTATAAAGACAAAAATATGATTAATAAAGAGAATCATCAAAACTGTGGAAAAACCCAGTGGAACATAATAAAACTGCCTCCTGGATCAAAGATATCAAAGAAGCAAGGGATGGAAACTAATCAAGGAGAGAAGCAACCTGGAACTAAGGAGAAACTTCTTGACAGTTAGAACAATTAACCAGTGGAATAACCTGCCTCCAGAAGTGGTGAATACTCCAACACTGGAAGTTTTTAAGAAGAGACTGGACAGCCATTTTTCTGAAATGGTATAGGGTTTCCTGCCTGAGCAGGGGGTTGGACTTGATGACCTCCAAGGTCCCTTCCTCCTCCTCCTCCTCCTCCTCCTCCTCCTCCTCCTCCTCATTATTATTATTATTATTATTATTATTATTATTATTATTATTATTATTATTATTATTATTATTATTATTATT
>JAKJMR010000431.1:140344-166471 GCA_024449315.1 Daboia siamensis
TAAATAAATAAATAAATAAATAAATAAATAAATAAATAAATAAATAAGAATTCAATCTCTGCCTGCCTAGTTTTGACACTCAACTGCAGCATATACTTTGGAAAATGGAAATGGGGGGAAATAAGATCTCACTGTTAAAAAATGGAAAATTTGGATTCTTAATAACTTAGAAAATCTTGATTTATATAGAGAGGACAACACTAAAGAATTCCTTTTGATTATGCCAAAAATTTCCATGCCCTTTTGTCTTCATAGATGGGCTAGTACAATCCCCTATCCTAACTTTTTTCAATTTGGAGGATTCAAGTCTTTCAGATTCCATAGAATCATTATAATCAACTTTGTATGATACCTTTTATAACCTAAAGGAACACCCAAAATTGGCCATATATTTTTCATGTTTCTCTTCAACTTCTGTAATATTCAATGTCTTTATCTAAAACCTGAGTGTAGATACATGGATTTGTAGAGGCTAACTCTGGAGAATATAGTGAATCCACAAAGTTGGAAAAAACTTACCCCTTTTTTTGGTGATAGTCAACATGAATGGTGTAACCGGGCGATCAACAAAGGCTTCTGCATGTTCAGTTAATGCTTCTTTCACTGTCTGGTATCCAGAGAAGACTATAATATAATAATTTCCACCCCACAGAGAATAAACGTTCCCATATTGCTTCGCCAGCTGCAATTGGTACAAAGTAGAAAAGGTAAATCTTCCACGTTATTATGCACAATTGCAGATTAATATGCAACCTTCTCTTCCAGTTTCCTGTTTCTTTCCTTTTCATCTTCCTGTATTTTTCTTCCTCTAGAACTCAGTAAATTCTGTTACAGCCTTGTGAAGTACACAAGAATTGTACATCTTGTAATTTTCCATTTTTGCTTAAAGGAATAGGCATATAGAGGCAGTTAACTAAGACGTTTTTTTAGGAAAGGAAATGTAGTAAGCTGAAGAAATAGAGAGGAACTATATACACTGACTCAAAGCATATTTTTAGAATAGTGCACACTATTGTAGAATAGCATATAGATTATGAATAACATATTGTTCAATTAAGATAAGGTTTATTCTTTATAAAAATTGCCTAGAGTTAGTACTTTAAAGTATAGTTATGAACCAAAGTACAGCTGTGTTCAACCAAAGCATGAACTCTGTTACACACATAGCTTCTAGATGAAAAGCAGGTACTCTTATAGATAAAGAAGGGAAGACACAAATCCTTTATAACTGCAATTATCCAGTTTGGGTAGCAGTTCACCTTGAACATAAGCTTCACCTTTAGCAGGATGTTACAGATCATGCCACAGACAAGCAAGGGAAGGTAAGACAGGAACAAAAGGGGCTTTTGATCTAACAGTTGAAGGGATTGGTAATTGTAATAGTTGCTAGGTGATTGGAAAGCATGTGACCAATTTAAATGTGGCCCTTTATTAGTATAGAGAAGGGTACACCAGCTTTTGCAAAATCATCATCATCATCATCATTGTTGTCGTCATCATCATCTTCATCATCATCATCCCGTGGCTGGGCCTGGATGGCTATCGGGTGCGGTCTCTATGCTTATAGGATTACTGGTCTTCAGATTGGTAGTGGTTTAACCACTGTGAACCAACCCAGGCACCTCCCATCACCAATGATGAGAAGAAATTTTAAAAAATTCCATACCGGATTGGTTGTCGCCCGGGTCAACAAGCACTGCATCAGATGCTATGGCTCCTGGACATCTGTTGGAAAATGGGCCACAGGGCTCAGTTGTTACTGCTGGGGAACCAGAGCATACAACTGTAAAGCAACTGGAACAAAAGCGCAAAGCCTGGGCAACTGAAGAATATTGAGAAATCATCCAATGCTACTACCAGGCAGAACCAACAGCCAGGGAATTTCAAAAAATAATGATGCAACTGTGGAAGGAAAAGCACCCAGAAAGTTACGTAACCGAACAACGATTAATGGATTAATGGATCAAAGATCATCCATAATAAAGTTTTTACGGATGTGGAAATTCAACATCTAGGAACATTAGCTAAAAAGAAAACAACAAGCAATGATGATGAACAGGCTGAAGAAATTGTTCCAATACCTGAACAAACTGACCAACTAGTGGAAGAAGCCACCACACAGGATGAAGACTCCCCTGTGCAACAACATGAAAGTGTAGAGCTAAGTAATCTAGCAGAAATGCTGAAAGAAAAAATTGAAAACCACATCAAAGGAAACACAGAAAGAAAAAGACTGCCTGCCATCCGTGAAGTGCATAACAAATGAGTGAAAGATTTACTAAATGCTGTGAACAACATTTTACTTCCATCCCATCCAGCACACTACATGAAACAAACCAACTAATGTACAGTACAGCCGCCGTTATAACTGCAGAATTGGGTTATAAAATGCCAAAAAAGAAACCCACTGGAGAGCGGCGAGTAATTACAGGGGGGGGGGGGGATTTTTGTTAAAAATACTGGACATTGATAAATAAGCCAAGGAGGAGATCTAGTGGTGAAAAAGGAATGAAATTTTTGCAACATTCTCTGTGCTGCCACCACATGACTGTTCTTGGGAAATTATAATATGCTAATTGGGTCTACCAGTACCTTCCCCCTTTGTGATGTATTTCCTATCCTGCTCATGATGCTGTACTAGGATCCACCTCTTCTGGGTTGGACTTCCTCCTTCTCCTTGTTCCCTTGTGTTCCATCCTCCATTGTAACATCTGAACACAAGCAACTATATAAATAACAGAAACAAAGGCAGAATATAAGGAAAAACAACTGGATGACAGATTAAATAGATGGAAAACCAAAGCTTTGCATGGACAGCATTTGAAAAATGTTGAAGGAAAATGTGATAACAACTTGACATGGGCATGGCTTAAGATGGGAACCATCAAGAAAGAAACAGAAGGCTTAATATTGGCTTCTCAAGAACAAGCACTACAAACTAATGCCATGAAAGCAAAGATACAAAAATCTACTGACAATCCAAATTGCCGACTTTGCAACGACAAAGTTGTTTCACATTTAACATGTGAGTGCAGCAAAATCGCGCAAACTGATTACAAAGCTAGCCATGACCGAGTTGCTAAACTAATCCACTGTGCATTGTGTAAAAAAATATGACTTGCCTGTGTCTGAAAATTCGTGGGAACATAGGGTGGAAAAAGTTGTTGAGAATGAGAGGGTGAAGATCTTGTGGAACTTCTGAATTATACTAGTTTCCATCTGTTGCTTCCTGTCCTGCTTTCAGGTGCTTTGGAGAATAGTTTGACTCCCTCTTCTTTGTGGCAACCCCTGAGATATTGGAACACTGCTATCATGTCACCCCTCACCCTTCTCTTCGTTAAACTACACATACCCAATTCCAGCAACCATTCCCTATATGTTTTAGCTCCAGTCCCCCAATCATCTTTGCTGCCCTTCTCTGTACCCTTTCTAGAGTCTCAACATCTTGTTTACATCATGGTGACCAAAACTGGATGCAGTATTCCAGGTGTGGCCTTACTAAGGCATGATCTTAATTCTATCCCTCTGTTAATGCAGCCTAGCACTGTGTTGGCTTTTTTGGTAGCTGCAGCACACTGCTGGCTATATTTAAGTAATTGTCTACTGGGGCTCTGAGATCCCTCTCACAGTTACTACTATTGAGCAAGGTACCACCTATACCAGACATGTCAAACACAAGGCCCGGGGGCCGGATCCGGCCCGCGAAGTGGTTTCATGCGGCCCGCGAAGCCATCCTGGAAACAGTGAGGGAACGGCCCCCACTGCCATGGCCCTGGCCCAGAGACCCTCAGATCTGTCCCACTCCTGCCCAGGCCCCCATAGGCACCCTTGATGCCAATGATGTAGAGCTGGCCACGCCCACCCAGTAGGCCATAGGCACTCTAACCACGCCCACCCAGCAGGCCACGCCCACCCTGGCCATACCCACCCGGCCCCTTGAGGGCAACTGCGATGCTGAAGCGGCCCTCAATGAAATTGAGTTTGACACCCCTGACCTATACTATTCCTGCGCATTTGATTTTTCCTGCCTAAATGTAGAACCTTACTTTTTTCACCACTGAATTTCATTTTGTTAGATAGCGCCCAGTGTTTGAGTCTGTCCAGATCCTCCTGTATTTTAAGCCTATCTTCTGGAGCATTGGCTATACCTGCCAGCTTGGTGTCGTCTGCAAATTTTCTTGCCTAATTGTAGAGCCTTCCTTTTTTCACCATATAATTTTATTTTGTTAGATAGCACTCAGTGTTCAAGTCTGTCAAGATCCTTCTGTATCTAAAGCCTATCTTCTGCAGTATTGGCTATTCCTGCCAGCTTGATATCGTCTGAAAATTTGATGAGTTCCCCATCTATCCTCTCATCCAAATCATTGATGAAGATGTTGAAGAGCACTGGGCCTAGAATAGAACTCTGGGGCACACCACTATACACTCACAGTTACTACTATTGAGCAGGGTACCACCTATACTATACCCAGAACAGAGTTCCAGGGCAACCCGCTATACACTTCCCTCCATGTAGATGCGGTTCCATTGAGGACCACATGCTGAGTACGGCCAGTCAATCAGTTATAAATCCATCTGGTGGTGATGCTGTCTAACCCACATTTTTCTATCTTATCAAATAGTAGGTTGTGGTCTACTTTATCATATGCCTTACTGAAGTCCAAATAAATTATATCCACAGGATTCCTCTGGTCCACTAATTTTGTCACTTGGTCAAAGAATGCAATACGTTTTGTCTGGCATGATCCGTTTTTGACAAACCCATGTTGGCTTTTGGTAATGACTTTGTTTGCTTCTAGGTGTTTGCTGATTTTTTGCTTGATTATCTTTTTCAAAATCTTTGCAGGTATTGCGGTCAGGCTGATAAGTCTGTAATTTCCTGGATCCATTTTTTTTTCATTTTTTGAAGATGGGAACTACATCAGCTCTTTTCCAGTCCTCTGGTAGTTCCCCAATGCTCCAGGATCTTTGAAAGATATAGTTCAGTGGTTCTGAAATCACATCTTCCCGTTCCTTCAGAACCTTGGGATGTAATCCATCTGGCCCTGGTGATTTGAACTCATCTAGGGTGGACAGGTGCTCACTTACCATTTTATTGCCTATCTTAACTTGTGTTTCTATTCTGTTTTTATGGCACTATTTTTGATAAGTTGCTCTGTTTTTTTCCCTTTGTGTTAAGACAGATGCAAAAAATAAGTTAAATACTTCTGCTTTCTCCCTGTTGCTTGTCACCTTCTTGCCACTTTCCCCCACTAATGGACCAATCATTTCCTTTACTTTTTCCTTGTTTTTTATATGTTGAAAGAAGCATTTTTTGTTATTTTTGACTTTTGTCCTAAGGCTCATTTTGAGCCTTAGCTTTCCTCACTTTATCTTTGCAGGCTCAGACTATTTGCTGATAATCTGCCTTAGTTATGTTCCCCTCTTTCAACTTTGATAAATCTTGTTTTGTTTTCTAACACCCTTGGAGTTGAATGTTTATTCCTCACAGCCTTATGTGACTCCCACTACTGTATCTGTGATTTTTCAAGAATGATTTTTAATCAGGTAATGATGGCGCGTTCACACACAGTGGCCCTGAGCTCCTGGTACTGGTGTGTGGTGATTGGAATAATGTGTGTATGGATGAGTGTGCACAGTGTAGTGCAAGGGGCTAAATTAGCCTACACACGCATAGAGCTACTAAACATTGGGCTTGCAAGGCAATCCGGAATTACCAGCGATTTTCAGCAGTCCCATAACATACTGAACTGCATAGCGAGGCCTCCAGGATCTCCATGGATTGTCTTCAGGCAGGGGAGGAGCCGATGTAAATGAAAGAGAAAGGAGCGAAAACAAAAATGTGGCTGCAGAGCCGGATACTGGCTCGGCTCAAAAAGCAGCCTCATAGACCAGTGTCTTCTTGAGTAATGCAAGATCCCTTGTCCATAAAATTGATGAACTACAGCTGCAGCTGGCAGCAAGCCGGCTTCTCCGTGATGTTGTGTGATGGTTGTCACGGAGACCTGGCTACATTCAGATGTACCAAATGCAGCAGTGGAGCTGACAAGCCGAGTCATTCACCGCTCTGACAGAGATGGAGGCTCTGGTAAGAGCAAAGGAGGAGGACTCTGTGTGTATATACATTGTGACTGGTCTGCCAACAGCAGATTAGTTTCCATGTATTGCTCCCCAGATGTGGAACTGATGACTGTCATATGTAGGCCTTTTTATCTGCCTAGAGAAATTACTGTGGTAATTATTATAGCTGTTTACATTCCACCTGATGCCAATGTCAGCACAGCACTTTCCAAGCTGTATGACGTCATCTCCAGGCAGCAGCAAACTCACCCAGAGGGTGCTCTTGTTGTGGCTGGGGACTTCAATAAAGCTTGTCTAAAGACAGCTTTATTGAAGTTTGTACAGTATGTGCAATTTTGTTTGCAAAGACAGTTTTATTGAAGTTTGTACAGTATGTGCAATTTTCCACCAGAGGGAAGAACCCTCTAGACCACATGTACTCTAATCTGAAACAGGCATACAGAGCATTCCCTCTCCCCCACCTGGGTACATCCAATCATCTTTCACTCCTGTTGTGCCCAAAGTATGTTCCTCTCAGGAAAAGATCTCAGGCAGTCACGAAAAGGGTCAAAACCTGGCCAGTGGGTGCTCTCAGTCAGTTGCAGGACTGCTTTGAAACCACTGACTGGAGTGTATTTGAAGATCAAGACCTGAATGTATATATAGATGCTGTACTCTCTTATATTAAAATATGCACTGATAGTGTGACAACAGAAAAGTGCATTAGAGTTTATGGGGATTGCAAACCCTGGATGACTGCAGAGGTACGAATACTCCTGAGAGCTCGGGATTCTGCCTTTAAGGCAGGGGACAAGGACACATACAGAGAGGCCAGGGCAAATCACAGAAGAAGCATTAGGATGGCAAATCAACAATATAAACACAAGGTGGAGAACCACCTAGCAGACAACAATCCGAAGCAAGTATGGCAGGGACTGCAGCACTTAACCAACCACAAGAGCAGTATGAGGAACACAGTTAATATCGATGCCTCATTGGCAGAGGAGCTGAATAACTTCTTTGCTCGTTATGAGATGAAAAAGCCAGACCCCATAGCCTCTGCTGGCCAGCCTTCTGATTCTCAGCAACTCACCCTGTTTGAAGACCAAGTGAGAACTGTATCGAAGGCTGTGAATCCCAGCAAAGCTGCAGGCCCAGATGGGGTGCTGGGGATAGTGGTTAAGAACTGTACTGACCAATTAGCAGGGGTCCTGACAAGGATCTTTAACTTCTTGCAAACAGCATGTGTACCATCATGCTTGAAAGCAGCTACCATTGTCCCAGTCCCAAAGAAAACTGCAGTTGAGTGCCTGAATGACTACAGACTTGTTGCATTAATGCCTGTAGTCCTGAAATGCTTTGAAAGACTGGTTCTCCAACATCTTAGGACATGCCTCTCACTGGACTTCGACAAACATCAATTTTCCTACAGGGGGAATAGGTCAACAGACAATGCCATAGCTACTGCTCTACAATCTGTAACAAGCCATCTTGAGAAAGCTGGAAGCTATGTCAGGATGCTTTTTGTTGATTACAGCTTGGCTTTCAACACCATTTTGCTGAGCACTCTCATGGAAAAGCTGACTGACTTGAAATTTTCCCCCTCCATCTGCGATTGGATTCAAGACTTTCTCAGGGACCAGTTACAAACAGTGAGGGTCAGGTCTGTTTTATCCACACACCCCTGAAGCTTTGCACTGGCTCACCACAGGTCCGAGTGCTTAGCCCCTACCTGTACTCATTGTACACATATGATTGTGTATCATCCGACCCATCTACTGTGATAATTAAGTTCGCACATGATACCACCATAGTGGGTCTTATTACAGGTGGAGATGAGACAGCATACAGGGGGGAAGTACAAAAACTATCCATATGGTGTTTCAACAACAACTTGCACCTGGACATCAGCAAGATGAAAGAGATGGTGCTAGACTTCCAGAGGAAAAAAGAGGAACCTGCCCCACTTTACATCAGGGGGGCTGTATGGAGAGAGTTTCCTCCTTTAAATTTCTGGGAGTCTACCTCTGTGAATATCTCACCTGGAAACTTAATACAACTGAGGTGGCCAGAAAGGCCCAACAGAGACTCCACTTCCTCACAGTCTTGCGGAAGAGCAGAGTAGAACAATGGCTAATGACCCTCTTTTACCGGTTTACTATAGAGAGCGTCCTCTCGTACCTTATTGTGGTTTGGTATGCTGGTCTGACAGCCGTAGATAGGAAAGTATTACAGAGGGTGGTGAGCACAGCATAAGACATTGTGGGCTGTCCCCTGACACCACTGGATGACATTGCCAGGGTTCATTGCCTTGGAAGACTGAGGAAAATTCTCAGGGATGACTCACACCCTGGACAGTATCTGTTTACTCTCCTACCATTGGGTAGGAGATATAGGAGTATAGCCAGCCGCACCAACAGGCTGAAGAACAGCTTTTATCCATGGTCTGTCAGGCTCCTGAACGGGAAATAATTTTATAAACTTTATGTATGATTGACTTGCGAGGCCGGTGTGTTGTGCATTTAGCTCACATGGTGTAATAAGATGGAGGGTTTGTTGTCACTGTGAGTTGGGGGTGGGGGCAGAAGGGAGGCTCAGCCAATCTCAATGTATACATGATTGTACTTTGACAATAAAGGTTCATTCATTTATTCATTGAGAATATAATTGTAACAGTAGGAGCAGTAGCAATTGTACAGCTTTTTTTTTTTCCCAACAGAGTATTTGGGTAATAAACATGTTGGCAAAAAAAGGTAGAATTGTGGCTGAGGATGGCATTCTCCAGGATGCATGGACTGTATTTTTTAACGTATAACAGCAGGAAAGCTTTTTGCATAATTGGAAGGAACCTTAGTACAAACTACAGGTAGTCCTTGACTTACAAAATTCATTTGAAGTTACAATGGCACTGAAAAAAGTGACTTACAGCCCCATGGTCACAAGATGAAATTTCTGACACTTGGCAACTGTCTCATATTTATGACAATTGCAGTGACCCAGAGTAAATAGGTGAAACTTGGGAAAATCATATCAAATACCCCCAAACCATCACAGGCAACTCTCCTGCCCCCCCCCCCCCAGGGCAGTATGGTCTCCCCATTACTCTTTTTTCTATTTTACAATGACTCTAAGGATCTTCCTGCATTAGCTCAGAAAGTTCAGATTGCTCCAGGAACTGTTGATACAGTTCTACAGAGGAATTCTTGAATCTCTCATTTGTATTTCTATAACTGTCTGGTTTGGTACAACAACTAAACAGGACAGATATAGACTTCAATGGAGGATTAAGACTGCAGAAAAAACAGTTGGCACCAGCCTGCCTTCAAATGAGGACTTGTATATTGCACAAGTCAAAAGAAAATATCTAGAAACACCTCATATCCTGGACATAAACTGTTTTAACTCCTCTAGTTTAATTGTCTTTGATTTTCTATTTACATATTTTGGTTAACATCTTTGTCTCCTGATTATTAATCTAAAACTTATTAGCATACCAAGTTCTTTTAATTTCCCCATTGATATTTCTGCTCCTTTGAATAGATCCGATAAAAATAATATCAAATTGTCAGCAAATGCCTTTAATCTATAAAATTCTCTTTTGATCTTTATTCCTACAATTCTCTCATCTGTTCAATATTTCAGCAGCCAATGCTCCAACAAGTAAAATAAACTATTAATCATAATTTATGAACATCAAACACATACAGTATTCATATTGATTTCAGTGAAGGTTCAAAGTTATGATGGTGCTGAAGGAAGGGATTGATGGCTCCGGCCCAAAGTTATAGCTATTGCAGCCCCACTGAGGGAACATGATCACAATTTGGGTGTTTGACAGCTTGCCCATACTCACAACCATGGAATGGGGTAAAGAACAACTGTGAACACCAACTAGCAGTCAGAAGATATGATGAAAACTGCTTAACTTCACAACACATGGACAGATTTAACAATAGTTTCAATTGGAAAACTATGAGCCTCCAAGACCAAGCCAAGTCCAAGAATGCTAGAGAATTCCAGAAAGTCTAGCGCTGGGACAAATCAGGTGCTAAGGAGAAGGAATCCAGCCCTCTACCCTGGGATATCAAGTGCTCTTAGCCTTCTCTAAACATGCCAATCTTTGCTGCTCTTCTTTGCATTCTTTCCCATCCACCCCAGATGCAGTCTGACCAATGCAGCATAGATTAGAATTATCACTATGCTCTATGCTGCATTGGTGACACAGGAGCCATGATGGCACAGTTGTTAGATTACAGTATGGTGGGCTACCTCTGCTCACTGCCAGGAGTTCACTTATGACTGGCTCAAGGTTGACTCACCCATTCTTCCAAGGGCAGTAAAATGAGGATCCAGATTGCTGAGAGGAATATGCTGACTCTGTAAACCACTCAGAGAGTGCTGTGAAGTACTATGAAGTGGTGCTATTGCTATCACTTTCTGTGATTTTGATATTATAGCTCTATCGATGCAGCCCTAAACTGCATCGACTCAGCAAACTGCTGGCTCATGCTTGTTGCGTGGCCAACCAGGACACCCTTGTCCCTTTCACATGTAGCTGAACCAGGTACTAGCTATATTATCCCTGTGTATTTCCCTAAATAAATATATTTCTCACTACCGAGCAACATTTTGTTGGATAGTGTTCATGGCTATCAAGATCCCCTTCTCTGAATTGTTATTTAATTTAAGCATTTTAAAAGACATACCTCTATTAATGTCTTCTCTGACAAGATAGTACCTTCCAACAGTCTTCCTGCTATCATAGAAATTCGAGAAGGTCCTGGGGGATGGTCTTCATGTTTACTGAACTGTTTCAGAATGGAAAGTATCAAGCACAGAATCACAGTGATAAAGAATATTAGTAGCATCACCATTCTCCTGCCTTCCCTTTTTCCAACTTTCAGTGGCTGCTGCAAAAACGTGGGACAGAAGCCTTTTTCCTATTGGCTTTCAATTTTCTTTCTTTCTTTCTTGCCTTGGTATTTTTCTGCTATCACTGCTCTTTATATTTTGTGCTAATCAAAATACCTTATGATTATCTCAACCAATAAGCTGTGGATTATATCCTTTCCCAGATGTATGACACAATACAACTGCATGAAGTTGAAACATCAGAGATTACACAAGCCTAGTTTTGCAAAAGATCAGTTTACATTCCAATTCCAAAGAAAGGCAGTGCCAAAGAATGTTTCAAACTATCGCACCATTGCACTCATTTCTCATGCTAGTAAAGTTATGCTTAAAATTCTACAAGCTAGACTCCAGCAGTATGTGGATCGAGAACTACCAGAAGTACAGGCAGGATTTCAAAGAGGCAGAGGAACTAGAGATCAAATTGCTAACATACGCTGGATCATGGAGAAAGCTAGAGAGTTCCAGAAAAACATCTACTTCTGCTTCATTGACTATGCTAAAGCATTTGATTGTGTGGATCATAACAAACTGTGGCAAGTCCTTAAAGAGATGGGCATACCAGACCATCTTATTTGCCTCTTGAAAAATCTATATGCGGGCCAAGAAGCAACAGTGAGAACTGGACAGGAACCACTGATTGGTTCAAAATTGGGAAAGGAGTCCGGCAAGGCTGTACACTGTCGCCTTGCCTATTTAACTTATATGCAGAGCACATCATGAGAAAGGCAGGGCTAGATGAATCAAAAGTTGGAATTAAGATTGCCAGAAGAAACATCAACAACCTAAGATATGCAGATGATACCACTCTAATGGCAGAAAGTGAAGAAGAACTAAAGAGCCTCTTGTTGCGAGTGAAGAAGGAGAGTGCAAAACTTGGGTTGAAACTAAACATTAAGAAAACCAAGATCATGGCATCTGGCCCTCTCAATTCCTGGCAAATAGATGGGGAAGAAATGGAGGTAGTGACAGATTTTATTTTCCTGGGCTCCAAGATCACTGCAGATGGGGACTGTAGCCAAGAAATTAAAAGACGCTTGCTCCTGGGGAGGAAAGCCATGGCAAATCTAGACAGCATACTAAAAAGCAGAGACATCACCCTGTCAACAAAAGTGCGTATAGTCAAGGCTATGGTCTTCCCAGTTGCAATGTATGGCAGTGAAAGTTGGACCATAAGAAAGGCTGAGCGCCAAAGAATTGAAGCCTTTGAACTATGGTGCTGGAGAAGACTCCTGCGAGTCCCTTGGACTGCAAGGTGATCAAACAGGTCAGTCCTAAAGGAGATCAACCCTGACTGCTCTTTAGAAGGCCAGATCCTGAAGCTAAAACTCAAATACTTTGGCCACCTAATGAGAAGGAAGGACTCACTGGAGAAGAGCCTCATGCTGGGATAGGTTGAGGGCAATAGAAGAATGGGACGACAGAGAATGAGGTGGCTGGATGGAGTCACTGAAGCAGTAGGCGTGAGCTTAAATTTACTCCAGAAGATGGTAGAGGACAGGAAGGCCTGGAGGAACATTGTCCATAGGGTCGCGATGGGTCGGACACGACTTCGCAACTAACAACAAAGTTTTGCAAAGGATCAATTATGTATCGTAGATACCAAGGATGGACAAGTCATTATGGGGAAAAATGATGCCATGTCTTTTTATTTCCAGAGTTTCAACTGTTACTCTCATGGTCTCTGAGATCTGTATCAAAGGAAGATACTGATATCTTCTTTTAAGGTGTTGCTTTATTCCTGGTTTCCTAGCAACTTCTCATAAACATGTTTTTGTATTTTGCTTTTCTGCTGTTCCAGAGAAGTACAGTAGAGGAAGTTCTGACTAGGGTGGCTTTTGCAAAGTCAGAATATTCAGGTCTAATAAATTCAAAATGCCCATGTATCTAGGCAGCCCTTTTGTCTTGCTCCAAGTGCTCCCATTACTATTAGTATAACTATTGAATTCCTCCACAATCACTCAACTTCAATTTGCAGATTGCGGTATTTTGGTTTTTTTTGTTTTTCTAATTGTTTCTCATTGTTGATGTTGTTGTTGTTGTTATCAGTCTCTAAACATTGGTTATCATACCAGGAAGCAAGTGGTTATTCTATTCTTAAACCAACTACAGTCTTGTTACATGCACCTCCAAGTTCAATTTATGTTCACTTAAGCTCACCTAGATCTGATGACAGCCATAGTCAAATCACTTTCAATCAGACACTAAGGTAAACCTGTTTTTCTGGAATATAAAGATACCTGGTGAATTTGAAGTAACAGCAAAATTTTACCAGTTAAATCATATATTTGCTCTTTCTCTCTCTCACACAAACACTCATCCACAATAACCCATGTCCTTCTCAACTAGGCTGCCAGAGGGACAGAAGGTATCAAGTCTGGATCCAAAGAGTCAAGGAATGGCCAAGCTTCAGGACCCCTTTTATCTGTAAAAGACCTTTCTTTGTTGATGCAGAAGACTATTAGCCAATTTTGCCTTTTTTTTACAAGTCTGGTACCTGTTGATGGGATTTTCACTGAAACATTAAAAAGCAGGAACCTAAGGCTTGATTTGGCTGTTCAGGAACAAGCTGTTTGAACTAATGCAGTCAAGGCTGGAACTGAAAAATCAACAAATGATTTACACTGCAGACTATGCAAACAAGCTGTGGAACAGAAGTGTTGGAAGAAAAATCAGGTCCATTTCCAAACCGGGAATAAAAAAAATGAAGGCTGATTCCTTAGGAAAGAAGGTTTTTGTTTACTGATGAGCAGAACCAGCAACAGCATGCAGTTCTGGGAAAGCTCACAAAATGGAGTTGAGAGCGGGTGGGTTTTTATATCTTCTTTGGGCTTTGCATTTGAGATGCCTGTTCCTGTGCAAGAACATGTCCTTTAATATTCTAATGCCTGTTGCCAAATTCCTATAGGGTCATGTAGGGTTCCATAGAGAAAAGGGGAAAAGCAAGTCCTAGGTGTTTCCCCGAGCTAATCCTGCCAACTTTTGGCTTGCCTAATTGTGTTGCTTATCCAGAGACTCTGTTCTTTGCTTATGAACAGAATGTCCCAGTCTTTCTGAATGGATTACAGACAGGCCTCTTCATGTTTTTGCTTGAGGGTGGAACTGCTTTCTGCCTTTGTTAAGATGTTTGTTTCCATTTCTCCTTCAGGGGAAATATTCTACCCTGCCTCTTAATATTCCTCAAAATATTTCATTCTTGGCGGGCAGTGCTGACTTCCTACAGTAGATTGTATTCAGATAGTCCTTGACTTACAACCACAATTGAGCCTAAATTTTCTGTTGCTAAGTGAGACATTTGTTAAGTGAATCTGGCTTCCCCATTGACTTTGCTTGTCAGAAGGTTGCAAAAAGTGATCACATGACCTTGGGACTCTGCAATGGTCATAAATATGATCAACTGCCAAATGCCTGAATTTTATCACAGGAGCATAGGAATGCTACAATGAACTGGGCATCTCCCAGGCAAACATGACATTATCATCTAATCCTTTCAAGCCGAAAAGAACTCAGTGCTTCTGACATGTGCAATACAATCTCTCCCTATTATTCTTTTATCCCGATTTGTGATCTTGATTGTCTTAGAAAAAAGAGTCCACAAAACAAACTATAGTGGATCCATCATAAAATTCAATTATTTTCTGGAAGCCATTTTACAGTGGGTCAGCATTCTACCATTGTTTTGTGAAAGCAGTCAAAAAATCCCACACATTGCTAAATAAAACTTCCTTCAGGCTCTACATTAGTTTTCCACAATACAGTGAATTCAGATTGGAAATAACCACAGTTCCCAGCTGAAATCCTTTATTTTGCAAATCTAACATATTGGGAGATACTAGATTAGGAAAGGCTAATCTGACATCCCTAGCTCTTAATTTATCCACTGACTCCTGAAGAAGCAAAATAAGTCTCAGTAGCACGTTCTTAAGATTGGCCAGAGATGACTTAAACTGTATGGATTTTATAAAGAACAAACGGTATTTGATAGGACTTTGTTAACTTCAGTTGAGAATTTAATTAATAAAATGTATAATTTTTATTAATTTTGGAAATGGAACGCAAACAAGTTAAAGAAACAATGATAAGATGGGTGAAAAATTTTGGATATAATATAGAATTAGAAAAATGGCAAAATTTATGGGAAAGAAATTATAAATAGACAATGTCAACTTCTTATAAAGAAAATTTATATAAAATGTTTTCTAGATGGCACTTCCCACCAGCAAGATTAGCAAAAATGTTAAACAATACATCAGATAGATGTTGGAAATGTAAACATAACTCAGGCACATATTATCATGTTTGGTGGACATGTGATAAAGCAAATAATTATTGGAAAAAGATGCATTTTTGGTTAGAAAAGATGTTGGGAGAATATGTAGATTTTAAACCTGAACTTTTTTAATTAGCTATAATGCCAGAAAAGGTTAACAAACAAGGCCTATATTTGATTTTACACATCATAACAGTGGCAAGAATAATATTTGCACAATATTGGAAAAATGAAGGAATACCACCAGATGAAGAAATAATTAAAAAAATGCTGGAATGCGCAGAGATGGATAGTTTGACTATGAGACTGAAAGAAAAAGAAGAAACAGAATACTATCAAACTTGGGACTTACTTTATTTATTTATTATTTATTATTTATTAATTGGATTTTTATACCGCCCTTCTCCCGAAGGACTCAGGGCGGTGTACAGGGCAATAAATACATAAAACAAGATACAAAAGTTAAAAAAGGATTAAATAAATGCCCGTTATTAAAAACAATAATTAAAATATATTAAAACCCCTTAACCCATCAGACCAGGTCAGACTTTACCGATGGATAGAGGAAAGAATAAAGGATTAGGAATTAAATATGTATTAGCATGTTTAAACTCAGACAGCATGTTGGTTGAAAAATTATTATTGTGTATGAATGCTGCGTAACAGAGTGAGCGCCTGTTACTCGTCCCAGCTTCTGCCAACCTAGCAGTTCGAAAGCACGTAAAAATGCAAGTAGAAAAATGGGGACCACTACGGTGGGAAGGTAACAGCGTTCCGTGCGCCTTTGGCGTCTAGTCATGCCGGCCACATGACCACGGAGACGTCCTCGGACAAGCGCTGGCTCTTCGGCTTTGAAACGGAGATGAGCACTGGCCCCTAGAGTCAGAAACGACTAGCACGCATGTGCGGGGGAACCTTTACCTTTACCTTTTTATGGAAAAAATTAATAAAATCTTATAAAAAAAATATTGGTCAGAGATGACATTTCCTCCCACAGATTTTCAGAATGTGAGATTGGGGAAGGCTAGTTTAGAGATTTAGCCAAATAAAATGGCATCAAAGAGGCCACCAATTAATTAAGCCAAATCTCCCACTTCCAATAAACCATTTCAAGTTAAAATCTTATGGAAGAAGAATATCTCAATACCATTAAGTCTTTTAAGAATAAACATTATTTTCTGTAGCTGTGGTAATTTTTGAAAGTTACACCTACAAATACACTGTGAGTTGAAATCCACAGTTGGTAAAGTTGCCATAGATGCCCACCCTGGCTTAGAAACAGTAAATGCTTCAAATACCTTGAAATAATCTTCCATGTATTAAGGAAAAAATATGACCATAGCAATTGGGTTGCAGAAAATATATTTACTATAAATATGCTTCCGTTTTCCAAGCTTTTTACTATTTTCAGGGTGTTCAGCATGTTTCTGCTGCAATACAGTTAGTCCCTATCCACAATTGGCACCAGAAGTTTAATTGTTAAGAAAGTTGATTTTTAAGTGAGTTTCAACCAATTTTCTGATTGTTTTTGCCATAGTTGTTAAGCAGATCATTGCAGTTGTTATCAGAAACCACTAACACATTAACATAGCCCACAGCACATAAATCAACTAAAACACTCATAAACATGTTAAGTAAACTAAAAGATCCAGCAGCCCAAGGGGGAAAAAAACTGGAGTCATCTACAACACACAGCAGAAAGATGTGACAGTCACTATGTAGGAGAAACAGGCAGAAGACTAGCAGAATGCATCCATGAATATCAACTAGCAGTCAGAAGACATGATTAAATCTCCTTAATTTCAGAACACAGGGACAGACTTCATCATCATCGTTGGCATCCTTCAGTCTCGAGAGACTATGGTATCGTGCTCTGGAAAGAGGTCCTAAGGCAGCATCTGGTGTGGCTAAAAAGGCCAATTCAAAAGTGGCAGTCCCTTCCACTCTGAGGGCAGATACAATCTGTCCCCTGTCCAGCCCCTAGATTGTGCTAGTTCCGGGACTGCCTTTATGCCTCAGCCTGCTGCATAAGTGTCTCTTCGAATTGGAGAAGGCCATGATTCGCCTTTAGCCTCCAAGCTGAGCGATCAGAGGTCAAAGTTTCCCAGCTGTTAATGTCCATTCCCATGGCCTTTAGATCCCTCTTGCAGATATCCTTATGTCGCAACTCGGGTCTCCCTCTGGGGCGCTTTCCCTGCACTAGTTCTCCATACAGGAGGTCTTTTGGAATCCAACCATCAGCCATTCTCATGACATACCCAAGCCAGCATAGAGGGGACAGACATAACCACAGTTTAAACTGGGAAAGTGTGAGAAAGCCAAGTCAAAAAAATGCAAGAAAATTTCTGAAAGTCTAGTACTAAGACAAATCAACCATCAGCAGGCACGTAGAGATAACATCTACATCTACATGAAAGATGAACACTTTCAAGTGTTTAAAACATTGAAGTGAAAGCATGTGAAGGCACATCTAAGCTTCTACGTGTTCTTATTGGGACCTGTAACGGGGCTTTATTCCAGGGACTGGATCCTACCCTATGTTAGTATCACTTTTCTGCTGCTTGTGAGATTCTGCTTGAGCTTAGATGGATTGTCTTTATTGCCACCTGCTGCCTGAGAAAGTGCAGTGTTAATAGTTTTCCCATTTACAGTTACCAGAAAGATTTAAAATAAATCTTAAAAAGACTTATGGTATGGAGCAAAGTCAGAATGTGAAATACAACTGTGTGCTCAGCACGTTCTTGCTAAAATGTATGAATTGTTATTAAAATCTGAAACAGAAGAAGTGATAGTAAGTATGATAAAATGGGCTAAATATAATATATAAATATAACCAATTGTTATAATCGGTTATAATAGAAATGGATCAGTGTGAAAATATGTGATTGAAAAGATTGGAATTTGCACTTTGTTATACTCAAACAGAATTTTTATAAAATGACATATCATTGGTATATGTCACAGGAAAATGATCGAGAATGTATGAAGGTTCTTAGTGCAGGAAATGTAACTAAGAAGAACGGACATTTTATCATGCTGGATGGGGTGTGAAAAAAGGTAGAAAGGTTTGGATATATCTATATCTATATCTGTATATCTATATCTATATATTTATATCTATCTATAGATAGATATAAGGGACGCAGTGGCTCAGTGGGTTAGGACACTGAGCTTGTCAATCTGAAGGTCGGCAGTTTGGCACGTCGAATCGCAAGGGCCGCGTAGCAGAGTGAGTGCCTGTTACTCGTCCCAGCTTCTGCCAACCTAGCAGTTCGAAAGCACGTAAAAATGCAAGTAGAAAAATAGGGACCACTACGGTGGGAAGGTAACAGCGTTCCGTGCGCCTTTGGTGTCTAGTCATGCCGGCCACATGACCACGGAGACGTCTTCGGACAAGCGCTGGCTCTTGGGCTTTGAAACGGAGATGAGCACCGGCCCCTAGAGTCGGAAACGACTAGCACGCATGTGCGGGGGAACCTTTACCTTTACTTATAGATAGATATAGATAGATATAGATATATTTAACATCTTTTGCAATATATATATACATTGGCGGGTCAAATCCTGAGTCCCGTGTAACAGTGAGCACCTGTTACTTGTCCCAGCTTTATATATAGTAAAGGTAAAGTTTCGCCCGCACATGCGTGCTAGTCATTTCCAACTCTAGGAAATGCTGGACAATGGTGGTCTGCCACGGACATAAAGTCTCCCTGATAACCACCACCACCCCACCGCCCCTACCCTGAGCCCATGGCTGGTGTAGCACACGGAAACCTGGGGAGCATAACTCAATCAGAGGGACCCCTCCCTCCGAGCCCAACCAGGTTTCTGTAATGCATGCCAGATCCGCGCGTTCCTCCTTGATCAAGTCACAAACGAGGGGAGCCCTATTAACAACAGATCTGGCATTAAGGTAAACCAGCCGGAGCTCAGAGGCCTGAATGCCCATACCCCCGGGCAAAAGGGTGCTAACCGGAGGGTTGGAGCGCATCATTGCTCGCAAGCAGGGGGGGGTGCGATCCCGGATGTCCATACGGCCCTCCGTGCACACACCTGCTGCCATTCCCTATCGCCGTGGGGATTTGAAGCCCCATCCCAACACATCCAGAACCAGCCGCCTCTAACCCAAACCCCGTCCTGCTGGGACCCCAAACCGGCCCCGGACTAAGTGCCGGTTAGTAATCCACTCACCTCCCTCACCCTCCCTAACCTTTTAAAATAACCGGCTAAAAAGTGAATCAGAGGCCTCTTAATACATTTCCGCTCGAGGACCCTATCTAAGCCCAATCACCTCTCGAGGACCCAACAATTGGGCCTGTCATTAAGGGGAGTGCAGGAAAGGGCGGCAGGTCGAACCCAGGAGGGAGAACCCTCCCTGAGGGCATACAAGTCGGCTCCAGAGTAATGTAAGAAACCCATACAATAGTAAAAAATGTCCATATAGGGCTGATGTTAATAATGGGTGGATCGATGGTATTGATAACATAAAGTCCGGTAGGTGTATCACAGTCCATTAGTCCAACTCAGCTCTCACCTGAGGTGGAGCTCAGAAAAAGAAACCCCAGCCGTCCTCTCACTACGGCTGAGGAAACTAGCCTGTCATGGACAGAGTGAGGAATCCCGGGGTAAACCTACCCCAACTGGTCTCTCACACCAGTGGGGCGGTTGATGATCAATCCAAGACCGTCTTCCCACCACAGTCCAGTCCCAGGTCCAATCCAGAATAATAATGGGAAGCACTAGCCCCCAACCGGGCATTGAAGCGTAATCCTGGCCGATCTTCGGGCCACAGTAGTGCCTGCCAACCAGCATAAGGAGCAGGGCCAAGCCCCGGACGATCTTCAGGCTGCCAGCCATTGCTGCCATTCTGGGGAGGGGGGGGCAAACACATCCCCCCTACAACCCGTACAATGGCAAGAAGGCATTTCCATCCCCAAATCAAGCATCTACCAGCAAATCCAGCAAATCCACGGCGGTAGGATGAAAACCACGGCCAATTTCCAGGCCGGAAAGCCACCGCTGCCATTCGGGGGAGAGGAAGGGCTCCACGTCGACAAAACAGCTGATCTAAGTCCTAACTCCAAACCAAGTCTCCACTACTCCTCCGACAGGCAGGGGACGTCCACTGCAAAAAGATAGCAGAGAGAGCCTGCAAAACAAGCTCTGGCCAATTTCCAGGCAAGGAAGCCACCGCCGCTGCTCGGGAGGAGAGGGAGGGCTCCACACCGCCAAAAGCAGCGCCCGCCAGCTGACACAAACCCCAGCTCCAGACCGAGTCCTCGGATAATAAAGGTCATAATTGTGGAGAATGAAAATGCTTTATTTATGTTTTTTTTTTTTTTTTTTAAATGCTGCAGTGCCTGTGCTTGTACCTCACTGGGAAAGCCAACTGCTAGTCCTGATCCTGCATCTTTGGCCAAAGGCCACAGTGGGAACAACACCAGGGCCATGAAAATCTCCCTCTGGCTAGATTTCAGACAGAACGAAGCAAGATGGCCTCACCCTTGTGCCTCAGAAGCCAGAAGGAGATCAGGGCCCATGACCTCTACCCTTAGGAAAGGGGATTAGGCTGTGCAAAGGAGGCTTTTCCACTCAGAGGGCTTCTCTTCTCTTCTCTTCCATCTTGCCTCCTCAGAGAGGCTGGGGAAACAGGAGCAGTTCCTTAGCCGGAGACACTGCTGAGGAGAAAATGGTGGGAAAAAGAAAGGCCTCTAGTAAATGGCAAGCAACACACTGCTGAGGAGAAAATGGCATTAAAAAGAAAGGCCTCTGGTAAATGGCAAGCAGCATACAACATCCCTGCTCTCTGGGAGCCTCACTTGCCACTCAAAAGACTCTGAAGGAGGAAAAAGCTTTCCTGTTTTTTTGAAGAGTGAGAAGCCAGAAGAACTTTGAGTCAATTGGTACTTCTGATTTTTCAGATTTCATTCCTGCTTTCTGCCTTTCAGAGACAACTTTCATGAAAGTACGTCTCTTCTAAATATTTAATCCAACAAGAAACAGAGGAGGATATTTGGAACACTTGCAATGATGATATTTTATTTCATTGATATCCAATATTTTAAATATTATGGGGCCACTTCAGTTGACTAGTTCTCCTAAAAATTAAAAATAACAATAACGAGAGAGAACTAGATAAAACCCAATATAAATAATATCAAAAAATAAAGATTTGTCAAATACAAAGGCCTGGCTGAAATTTATTTTCTCTCCTTGACTGCAGACTGAGACTCAAACATAAGTGAAGAAGTAGATTCCAGAGACTGAAGAGCCATAGTAGCCTTTTTCCTGTATCCTACACCAAAAGACTACAAAAAAGTGAGCATATTTATTTATTTGTATCCCACATTTATTATTTTTATAAATAACTCAAGGTGGTAAACACATTAAACACATCCTCCTCCTCCTATTTTCCCAACAACAACAACCCTGTGAGGTGGTTTGGACTGATAGAGAGTGACTGGCCATAGTTCACTCAGCTGGTTTTCATGGCTAAGGCAGGGCTTGAACTCATAATTTCCCACTTTCTAGCCTAGTATCCTAACCACTGGATCAAACTGGCTTTTAGAAGCTATCCCCTACCAACCTAAATTTCCAGACTTATTCATACTCCTGAATTTTTCAGAAATAATTTCATTCATTCATTCATACATTCATTGTTTCTGTTTATATAGTTGCCTACACGTATATGATGTGTGATTATTTTGAGCTACTTAATATACTATTGGATATTCTCTGCTGTTTGATTTTCCTGCAATCTTGCAACTTACATTTATTGATTGATTGGATCTGTCCCAATTCAGTAATAACCACAAACGTCACAATCACATGATAAATATGGCCATCTAGACACAGAATAGATGCAGAAGGACTAAGAACATCACCTGCAGGTTAGCTTCTCATCTTAAAGCCTCTTACAGCCTAGCTACCTGATGCCCATATTGTATACCTCTATTATATTTCTCACTGTCTGAACATGTGGAATATAATTCTCCAGGTTAAAAATTACCTAAGGCTTCATAAACCCCCCTAGTTCAAATGTGTCCTTGAGTCCAAAAAGATTAGGAAATCCTGATACAATTGTGCATTTTACTGGTTATTGTAATATCTTCTTCCAACACCCTATCTCTGGGCTTTTCAACCTTTTCACCCATTCTACCACTTTTAGGATATGGCAACATCCCAGTACCACCAATAGCCTAGCAAGGTATCCAAAACTTGATGACCAAAAAAAAAAAAAAAAGGAAAAAAGTGTAGAAGTACAGGTAGTCCTCGACTTACAACACTTCGCTTAGTGACTGTTCAAAGTTACAATGGCACTGAAAAAAGTGCCCCCCAAGCCACAGCTGAGCAAGACACCTGCCTGCCTGCCTGCCCGGTGGCGCTCTTCCTCCTGTCCAAGGTTTTCATTGTTATGAGCATTTCTGTTGAGGATTGGCAGTGGGGGTGGGGGTAGGGTGGGGGTGTGTTTGGTTTTTATTCCCCCTGTCTGCTGGGTGGTTGCAGCCGATTTTGGTCACTTCATATGACCCTGGGACACTGTGACCATCATAAATATGAATCAGTTGCCAAGCATCTGAATGTAAATCACAAGATCCTGGAGATGCTGCAATATTCTCATTGAGCTTTTTCACTCCTTGAGGCAGTTGGAAACTGAAGGTCCTCAGCAGGCTGATTAGGATGATGAAGTTTTCAATTCTTGTCAGTCTTTCTCCCCAAGAGGCACGCTGCCCTGTGAAAGAAACATGGGAAGGACAGAAAATGGAAAACAATCTCTACTGATGTCCCAGTTCTGTACCAAAATAGATTTGTTGCTCACAAATCATGGACACTTGTTTTAGATATTATGATACAAATAACTGTGTGGAATCAAAAGGCAGGACCCCAAGCAAATGATGAAGGCTGTCTGCAGTGTTTATTTTTTTATTATTATTAAAGAGTTTTACAAAAACAAAATTTTACAATATATCCCCAAATCCCCCCCACCCCAAACCCACCCACTTCCCCCCCCACTTCCCAGAGCTAAATACAGGATTATAGTTATAATAATCACATTCTAAATAAAAATTATGCATAATATACAATTAACCAAATTCATAATGTGCTTTAACTCCCCTTTAACATAACTACATACAGAGTACCAATAACCATATCCCACTAAAATCTACTCATAAGCTAAATGGAACTTTTTGTTCCCATATTTGTTCTGAATGTAATCTATCCATCTCCTCCAAACTGAAATATATCTTTCCTGTGAATGATCTTTCAAGTAAGCAGAAATCTTAGAAATTTCTGCAAGATTCGAAACTTTAAACACCCATTCTTCTATAGTAGGCAAACTATCCTTCTTCCAATATTGTCCCACCAGTAACCGTGCCGCTGTTATCATATTCAACATCAAATTAGTTTCTTTTAACATCACAATCTACAACAATACCCAATAAAAACAATTGCGGAGAAAACTTTATCTTTCTCTTAAAAATCTTTTGTCTGCAGTGTTTATTAAACAGAATGTACTGGGAAGTGAGAATGCCTTCTCTGAAAGAAAAGGGAGAGATCCTGCCAACAAAGAGATGCACTCATATATATACATTTCAGAAATATGGAGAAAATTTACATAGGTATAAATAATACATATTCATAAGTAATAGCATAATATATCTCTGGTTACTTCCTACCCTTTTTTATTTTCAGAAAACAATAGTAAGAAAGAAAAGTTTACATCTTGAGGTACAGGGAATCTCATAGGAACATTCAGAGAGAAAATTACAATAGGTCACTGTGAGCTAAATATTGCAAGCCAATTCTTTCTGTTTCAGTTTGTCTTAAACTGTTCCATTCAAGTGAAAATTGATTTATCCTACAAGAATGTAAATAACAGAATGCAAGAATGTAAATAACAGAATAACGGAGTTGGAAGGGACCTTGGAGATCTTCTAGTCCAACCCAATGCTCAAGCAGGAGACCCTGTACCATTCCAGAGAGCTGGCAGTACAGTCTCTTTTTAAAAGCCTCCAGTGGTGGGGCACCTACAACAGGCATGTCAAACTGCCAGCCCTTGGGCCAGATGCGTCATGCCAGAACCACGCACACTCCATTGCCAGCAAACGTCACACGTCACGTGACGTCATGAGTTTGACATGCCTGACCTACAACTTCTGAAAGCATGCTTCAGAATATTGAAAGCCTTCAGAATATTGAAAGCAGGATATTTATTTCTACAGAAAACATAACCCAAAGGCAAACCTGAAGAAGCTTAGTTGATTGTATGCAAGCAGCCATTAGGATACAACAGTTTTAGGATACATGAATGACAGGGCATAAATATTAAAGGAAAAAGATAAAGTAAAAAATTAAAAGGAAAGATACTAATACTCAATTAATGGATTTTATGACATTGTATGATATGGTACAGCACAGATTTTATAAGGATGTGGATACAGTCCAATACATATTATAGGTTTCTCATTGAGCTTTTTCACTCCTTCAGGCAGCTGGAAACTGAAAGTCCTTAGCAGGCTGGTTAGGAAGATGAACATCTCAATTCTTGACAACTTTTCTCCTAAGCAGACACGCTGCCCTGTGGAAGAGACATGGGAAGGACAGAAAATGGAAAATAATCTGAACTGAAATGCCACTTTGGCACCAAGATCTGTAGCAAACAAACGCTGAGCATCTGTTAAAGATATTCTGATAGACTCCTAATGCTTTAGTGAATTGGAGAAAGCATTTCAAAGCAGCACATGCCCCCTCCAAGACACGCCCATGATATCTCAGTATCAAAATACACATTTAAATGGTCCAAATAGCATAGCACAAATTTTCTCTTGTGTAAATCTGGAAACAGAAGAGATGGGAGACAGAAATGTTTGCTTTTTGGAAATGGTAAAATTTTAGTTCAAAAATTTTGCAAATGCAATGCACATCATGCCACCTTTGGCTTTGTGTGCATGGTTAGTTGGTTTATACTTTATTGTAAAATTATATGAACCCCTCAAAACTCTGTGATTCATTTCCAGCAGCCTCTGTGGTCTCAGCTAGTCCTATTGCTCAGCAAAGCAATTGTGATGAAGGAGGAAATCTCTCCCCATGCTTCATGGCTTTCCTTCAAGTTGACCAACTGCCAGTTCACTCAATTTGTATCAGACAGCTAAAGTTTTGGGACTGGATTACAGACTGGATTATAGACAAGAACCCTTGTTCTTCAACTACATCACAATAAGAACTGGAAAAAGAACTAACTTGGCAGCAGTACTTTTAAGAAAGATCTGAGTGTTCTGGCCATAAGTTAAGTTATACCAGCTGTGTACTGCAGCTGCCAAAGAGCCAGTGCAAACCTAGGCTGCATCAGGAGAGGTATGATGTCAAGATCATGGGAAATAATATTTCCACTCTACACTGAACAAGTCAGACCACATCTGGAGCATTATGTCTACCTTTGGTTGTCAAAATGCAAGAAAGATACTGAGGAACTGGAAGGAGTGCAGGGAAAAAACTCAATGCTGATTAGAAACTTGGAAGTTAACCCCATGAAGAACACTTAAGGGAACTGAATGTATTTAGCCTAAAGAAGAAAAGGCTAAGGGAGACCATAATTCCATTAGCAATCATCTAATATTTGAAGGGCTTTCCAGGATGTGGATTCTTCAGAATTCCTTAGGGTTGGAGAAAAATCCTGGTGGAAGTTTTACACAAAAAAAATCCAAGCTAAAATAAGGAAAAATTTCCGGATTCCAAGAGTTATTTAACAGTTAAACAGCTGCCACCTGGAGTCATGGATAATCCATCAGTTTTCAAGAAAAGATTGGGTAGCATTTTGAGTTGGATCATGTCAGGATTTATGTATGTATGTATGTATGTATGTATGTATGTATGTATGTATGTAT
>JAKJMR010000431.1:167697-180101 GCA_024449315.1 Daboia siamensis
AAATAAATAAATAAATAAATAAATAAATAAATAAATAAATAAATAAAGTAATTATTAGCTAGTAGAGGTGGGGTATGAGGGACCTGGTCATAAGATCAAAATATGCTGGTATCTTGCTTCTCTTGAGAGACAATGGCTCCCTGTGTGTCAGCAACATAAGCTATTTGGTCTTGAGTTATGATATTACATATTTCCATCGCAGCTGTTCTTAGGTTCATAAACTATAGGAAGATGTCAATTTGCTGGTCTCACTAGGTCAACCCTTCCAACATTTGTCTTGCATTCAGATTCAGGAAGGGGTACCTGTTTTTTCTGCTGATCTTCTCATCATCAACTAAACTAAGATTTTCTTTATGATACTGAAGTCACAAACAAAGCAGACACATATGTAAGGGGGGAAATTAATCATTTGTAGGGAAAGGGGTTTTTGGAGTGGGAGAAAGTTTCCTTTCAAGTGGAAAAGGGCCTGTTTTAAGAAGCAAGGAATCATAAAATCATGGGCTGAAGGCAGTGGTGGGATTCAAATATGTGAACAACTGGTTCTCTGTCTGGATGCTGCTTCCAGAAGTCCATTCTGGGCCTGGGCAACAATAAATTAGCTACTGGTTCTGCTGAAGTGGTGTGAACTGGCTGAATCCCACCACTGGCTGAAGGGACATTGGAGCACTTGTAATCCAATCACCTTATAGAATGGGAGACTTTATACTATCCTAGACAAATGGTTGTCCAATCTTTCCTTGAAAACCTCCAGTGAGGTCCACAACTCCAGGAGGCAAGCTGTTCCCCTGTTTCATTGGTTTCATTGTCAGGAAATTTCTCCTTAGTTCCAGGTTGGATCTCTCTTCAATAAGCTTCCATTTATTGCTTCTTGTCCTACCCTCAGGTATTTCTCTGTGGCAGTCCCTCAAATACCAGAAGACAGCTGACATGTTACCCCTAATCCTTCTCTTCATTACGCTAGACCAGTGTTTCCCAACCTTGGCAACTTTAAGAGATGTGGACTTCAATTCCCAGAGTTCCTCAGTCAGCATGGCTGGCTGGCAAATTCTGGGAGCTGAAGTCAACTTATCTTAAAATAGCTGAGGTTGGGTAACACTGGGTTAGACATTCCCAGTTCTCTTAACCATTCAGTGTGTGATTTAGCCTCCGGACCCTTTATCATCTTTGTTGTTCTTCTCTGCACTCTTTCTAGGACCAGAGTGCATCAGTGGCACTCAGACAATGTTAGTTTACCAGGCCATCAGTTATGCACCACAAAAGCACCAGTGCAATCCAATCTACTAGGATAATATAGCAGTTTTTGCTGCTGAACTGGCCTAGACAAATGAATTCAAAAGATATTAACATTTAGCATCCTGAATCACAAGTTAAGGTTACATTGGTCAAATTAGAGCAAATACAATGGAATAACACACCCCAGAAGTCTTTTTCAGACCAGGCAACCACAGTTTTTGGATTCCATTTGGAACAGATCAACTTTGCTCTAGATCCTGGCCACAATGATTTCACCTGGTACAGGTATTGTCCAGATAATCTCGTTCTCTGCAATAAGCTATTCACATGTCCATAATGTAAAACTAATAGAAACTTCAATCACATCTGAGACAATAGTTTCAGATTCAAGCAGTCAATGAAAAGGAAAATAATGGTTTTAAATTTCCTGAAAAACATTACAAATTGCCTATTAATCACAAACTGCCTTGAATAATTGTATTTACCTGCTCCAAATGGCATAAATGCTTCTCGAGACTTAAAATTCCCATCTTTGTCTAAAAAGTGATTTGGGTTGAATTCTTCAGGTGTCTCCCATTCCTCAGGATCCAGAAGAACAGAGCGTAAATCAGTCATAATAATGCTCCCCTTCAATAACAACAGAACAGAAAGGAAATTTGTTAATCTTCCCTACTAGGGTGTGATGAAGGTGTGATGGATCTGCCAATCAAAGATGGCAATACAGGACACGTCCTCCCAAGCTATATTCCTGCAGGAGGAAGGAACTGGAGCAGGGGAATTTTGGAGGTGTAGTTGGAAGGACAGAAAGACCCATATGGTGTAGTGATTTGGTTTCCAGACCAACATGACAGTGAAATGGGAAGAGGTGGAATATCCAGGAGAGATACATATGTATTATCCATGGCAAAAAATACAAATAATAAAAATATCAGGTTCTACTTTGCTTGTGGAAGGCTGACAAAGAAGGCTGCAAATGCAACTAGGTGATTAAGGTAAAGGTAAAGGTTCCCCCCCCCCTTCATGGATTACTGCCTTGTCATGGCGAAGGGGCTTGCGTAATTCAATGAAGCTATGAGCTATTTATTTATTTATTTATTTATTTATTTTATTACATTTATATACCGCCCTTTCCCGAAGGACTCAGGGCGGTTTACAGGGTAATTAAAAACACAAATATAAAAGTTAAAAACAAATTAAAATAAATTATAATAATCCCTGTATTAATTAAAAAAAACCCAATTGGACTAAATTAAAATTAAAAATTCTCAGCCTGGGGCAGAGAGCTCGAAGAGCCAGGTCTTCAGGTCCCGACGAAATGAACGGAGGTCGGGGGCAGTCCTCAACTCCACCGGCAGCTGGTTCCAAAGGGCAGGCGCACCCACAGAGAAGGCCCTACCCCTGGGTGTCATCCGCCGGCAATCTCTCACCGGCGGCACCCTGAGAAGACCCTCCCTGTGGGACCGCACTGGACGAAGGGAGCTTGATGCCGGCAGCAGGTGTTCCCTCAGATATCCCGGACCCAAGCCATTTAGGGCTTTATAGGTCATCACCAGCACCTTGAATCTCACCCGGAGGGCAACCGGAAGCCAATGCAGCTCGCGGAGTAGAGGTGTTACATGGGAGTATCGGGAAACCCCCATCACAACTCGCGCGGCCGCATTCTGCACCAGCTGAAGCCTCCGAGTGGTCCTCAAGGGCAGCCCCATGTAGAGAGCGTTGCAGTAATCTAAACGGGAGGTCACGAGCGCATGAGTGACTGTGCGTAGGGCATCTCGGTCCAGATAGGGTCGCAACTGGCGCACCAGGCGAACCTGGGCAAAAGCCCCCCTGGTCACGGCTCCTATATGATCTTCAAAATTGAGTCGTGAATCCAGGAGGACGCCCAAGTTGCGAGCCCTATCAACGGGGGGTAACACCTCACCCCCCATCGTTAGAGATGGAATAATTTGGTTAACCCGAGATGCCGATATGCACAGCCACTCAGTCTTGGCGGGATTGAGACGAAGCCTGTTTCTCCCCATCCAGACCTGGACCGCCTCCAGACAACGGGACATCACGGAGAGGGCATCGCTGGGTTGGTTCGGGGTGGAAAGAAAAAGTTGGGTATCATCAGCGTACTGATGATACCCCACCCCGAAACCACGAATGATCTCGCCCAGCGGCTTCATATAGATGTTGAACAGGAGAGGCGAGAGAACCGACCCCTGAGGGACTCCACAAATGAGAGGCCTCGGGGCGGATCTCTGCCCTCCCGTCAACACCGACTGCGAACGGCCCAGGAGATAGGAGGAGAACCACCGTAAAACGGTGCCTCCCACTCCCAACCCCCTGAGACGCCGCAGTAGGATACCATGGTCGATGGTATCAAAAGCCGCTGAGAGATCTAATAGGACTAGGACAGAGGAACAACCCCTGTCCCGAGCCCTCCAGAGATCATTCACCAGCGCGACCAATGCCGTCTCCGTGCTGTATCCGGGCCTGAAGCCCGATTGGTACGGGTCCAGATAATCAGTTTCCTCCAGGAACAGAGGGAGTTGATGCGCCACCACACTCTCAACAACCTTCGCCAGAAAGCGAAGGTTGGAGACTGGACGATAGTTATTTAAGACAGCCGGGTCCAGGGCAGGCTTTTTGAGGAGGGGTCTCACCACCGCCTCCTTCAAAGCGGCAGGGAAGACACCCTCCTCCAAAGAAGCAGCTATTACTGCCTGGAACCAGCCTCGTGTCTCCTCCCGGGCCGCATAAACTAGCCAGGAGGGGCACGGATCCAATAAACAAGTGGTGGTGCTCAGCCTCCCCATGATCCTGTCCACATCATCAGGGGAAACAGAATCGAACTCAGTCCAGATAACATGCTCAAGACCGTCCGATTCCTCCACGTCAGATTCTGCCCAGTCAGAGTCCAGACCGGTCCGGATCTGAGCGATTTTGTCCGCAAGATGATGACTAAACTCCTCGGCTCGTCCCTGTAAGGGATCCTCCCTCACCTCCTGGTTAAGAAGGGAGCGAGTCACCCTAAACAGGGCGGCCGGGCGATTATCTGCGGACGCGATGAGGGCAGCGAAGTAATTAGACTTCGCCGTCCTTATCGCTGCAAGATAAGACCTTATGAAGGATCTTAACTGCAATCGGTCAGATTCGGATCGGCTGGACCTCCAACCGCTCTCTAGGCCCCGTCTCCAACGCTTCATCTCCCGGAGCTCCGCAGAGAACCATGGAGCCCAACGGGATCTGCACCGGGTCAGAGGTCGCAAGGGTACAACACAGTCAAGTGCCCCGGAGGCCGCCCTTTCCCAGGCATCCACCAGGGCATCGACTGGGCTGTGGGTAAGGGCGATGGGTATAGACCCAAGCGCCATCTGGAACCGTTCCGGGTCCATTAGGCGCCTGGGGCGGAACCACCTGGTCGGTTCCGCAGCCCAGCGGCGGGGGGTGGCGTAACGGAAGACCAGCCGCAGGAGATAATGATCTGACCATGACAGGGGAACAATGGTTGGTGAACCCCCTCCCAGATCATCCAACCACTGTCCAGACAGGAACACCAGGTCGAGAGTATGATCCCCCACATGAGTCGGGCCCTCAATAACTTGGGTCAGGCCCATGGTCGTCATGGAGGCCATGAACTCCCGAGCCAACTCAGACGACCCTCCCAGTGAAGGCAGGTTGAAGTCACCCAGAACTATAAGCCTGGGGAACTCCACCGCCAACCCTGAGAGAGTATCGAGCAGCTCGGGCAGGGCTGTTGCCACACAGCTGGGCGCCAGGTATGTGAGCAACAAGCCCAACTGAACCCGAGAACCACATCTCAGGAGGAGGGATTCACTCCCGGCCGTTTGGACAATGGTGGTCTCCCGCGGACATAAAGTCTCCCGGATAACCACTGCCACCCCACCGCCCCTACCCTGAGCCCGTGGCTGGTGTAGCACACGGAAACCTGGAGGGCATAACTCAGTCAGAGGAACCCCTCCCTCCGAGCCCAACCAAGTCTCCGTAATGCACGCCAGATCCGCACATTCCTCCTCAATCAATTCCTGAATGAGGGGAGCCTTATTAACGACGGATCTGGCGTTAAAATAAACCAGCCTAAGCTCAGGGGCCTGATCACCCTCATCCCCGGGCAAAAGGGTGCTAACCGGAGGGTCGGAGCGCGCCACCGCACGTAGACAGCGGGGGCGCGATCCCAGATGTTGATATGGCCCTCCGTGCAACCACCTGCTGCCATTCCCTATCGTCGTGGGGATTTGAAGCCCCACCCCAACATTCACAGAACCAGCAACCACCTCCCCCAACCCCGTTTCGTTGGGATCCCTAACAGTCCCAGGCTGAGCGCCGGTTAGTGATTCCCTCCCCAATCTATTATCCCTCCCCCTCCCTAACCTTTTAAAACAACCGGCTAAAAAATGTACCAGGGGCCTCTTAGCGTGTCTCAACACTAGGCCCCTGTCTAGGCCCAGCTATGCCGTGCAGGGCCACCCAAGACGGACAGGTCATAGCCGAGAGTTCTGACAAAATGTGATCCACTGGCGAAGGAAATGGCAACCCACTCCAGTATCTTTGCCATGAAAACCCTATGGACAGTACCAAAAGGCAAAACGATATGACGCTGGAAGATGAGCCCCTCAGGTCGGAAAGCGTCCAATATGCTACTGGGGAAGAGCAGAGGGCTAGTACTAGTAGCGCCAGAAAGAGTGAAGCGACTGGGCCAAAGCCGAAAGGACGCTCAGTTGTAGATGTGTCTGGTGGTGAAAGGAAAGTCCGATGCTGTAAAGATGTCCTCTCCATAGGAACCTGGAATGTAAGATCCATGAATCAAGGAAAGCTGGACGTGGTCAAACAAGAGATGACAAGACTAAACATCGACATCTTAGGTATCAGCGAACTAAAATGGACAGGAATGGGTGAATTTAATTCAGATGACCATCAGGTATACTACTGCGGGCAAGAATCCCTCAGAAGAAATGGAGTAGCCTTCATAGTCAATAAAAGAGTAGGAAAAGCAATACTGGGATACAATCCTCAAAATGACAGAATGATCTCAGTTCGAATCCAAGGCAAACCATTCAATATCACAGTAGTCCAAGTCTATGCCCCAACCACCGATGCTGAAGAGGATGAAATTGACCGGTTCTATGAAGCCCTACAGCACCTTATAGAACTAACACCAAAAAATGATGTTCTTATCATCATGGGGGATTGGAATGCTAAAGTAGGAAGCCAAAAGATAACCGGAATAACAGGCAAGTTTGGCCTTGGAGTGCAAAATGAAGCAGGGCACAGGCTGATAGAATTCTGTTAAGAGAATACAATGGTGATAGCAAACACTCTTTTCCAACAACCCAAGAGACGGCTCTACACATGGACATCACCAGATGGTCAACACAGAAATCAGATTGACTATGTGCTCTGCAGCCAAAGATGGAGAAGCTCTATACAATCAGTAAAAAGAAGACCAGGAGCTGACTGTGGCTCAGACCATGAGCTTCTCCTTGCAAAGTTTAGGCTTAAACTGAAGAAAGTAGGGAAAAGCACTAGGCCGCTCAGGTATGAATTAAATCATATCCCTGTTGAATATACAGTAGAGGTGACAAATAGATTTAAGGAATTAGATCTGATAGACAGAGTGCCTGAAGAACTATGGACAGAGGTTCGCGACATTGTACAACAGGTAGCAACCAAAACCATCCCAAAGAAAAAGAAATGCAAGAAAGCAAAATGGCTGTCTGAGGAAGCTTTGCAAATAGCTGAGGAAAGGAGGGAAGCGAAAGGCAAGGGAGAAAAAGAAAGATACGCCCAATTGAATGCAGAATTCCAGAGAATAGCTAGAAGAGATAAGAATGCCTTCTTAAATGAACAGTGCAAAGAAATAGAAGAAAACAATAGAATAGGGAGGACCAGAGATCTTTTCAAGAAAATTAGAGAAATGAAGGGAACGTTTCATGCAAAACTGGGCATGATAAAGGACCAAAATGGCAGGGACCTAACAGAGGCAGAAGAGATCAAGAAGAGGTAGCAAAATTACACAGAAGAACTATACAAGAATGAGCTTAACGTCCCTGATAATCACAGTGAGGTGGTCACTGACCTCGAGCCAGACATCCTAGAATGTGAAGTGAAGTGGGCCTTAGAAAAACTGAGCAACAACAAAGCTAGTGGAGGTGACAGTATCCCAGCCGAGCTATTCAAAATCTTAAAAGACAATGCAGTAAAAGTGCTACACTCAATTTGCCAGCAAATTTGGAAAACTCAACAGTGGCCACAGGATTGGAAAAGATCAGTTTACATTCCAATTCCAAAGAAAGGCAGTGCCAAAGAATGTTCAAACTATCGCACCATTGCACTCATTTCTCATGCTAGTAAAGTCATGCTTAAAATCCTACAAGCTAGACTTCAGCAGTATGTGGATCGAGAACTACCAGAAGTACAGGCAGGATTTCGAAGAGGCAGAGGAACTAGAGATCAAATTGCCAACATACGCTGGATCATGAAGAAAGCTAGGGAGTTCCAGAAAAACATCTACTTCTGCTTCATTGACTATGCTAAAGCCTTTGATTGTGTGGATCATAACAAACTGTGGCAAGTTCTTAAAGAGATGGGAGTACCAGACCATCTTATTTGTCTCTTGAGTAACCTATATGCGGGTCAAGAAGCAACAGTGAGAACTGGACACGGAAGCACTGATTGGTTCAAAATTGGGAAAGGAGTCCGGCAAGGCTGTATACTATCGCCCTGCCTATTTAACCTATATGCAGAGCACATCATGAGAAAGGCTGGGCTAGATGAATCAAAAGCTGGAATTAAGATTGCCGGAAGAAATATCAACAACCTTAGATACGCAGATGATACCACTCTAATGGCAGAAAGTGAAGAAGAACTAAAGAGCCTCTTGTTGCGGGTGAAGAAGGAGAGTGCAAAAGTTGGGTTGAAACTTAACATTAAGAAAACCAAGATCATGGCATCTGGCCCTCTCAATTCCTGGCAAATAGATGGGGAAGAAATGGAGGTAGTGACAGATTTTATCTTCCTGGGCTCCAAGATCACTGCAGATGGGGACTGTAGCCAAGAAATTAAAAGACGCTTGCTCTTCGGGAGGAAAGCCATGGCAAATCTAGACAGCACACTAAAAAGCAGAGACATCAACCTGTCAACAAAAGTGCATATAGTCAAGGCTATGGTCTTCCCAGTTGCAATGTATGGCAGTGAAAGTTGGACCATAAAAAAGGCTGAGCGCCAAAGAATTGAGGCCTTTGAACTATGGTGCTGGAGAAGACTCCTGCGAGTCCCTTGGACTGCAAGGCGATCAAACCGGTCAGTCCTAGAGGAGATCAATCCTGACTGCTCTTTAGAAGGCCAGATCCTGAAGCTAAAACTCAAAAACTTTGGCCACCTAATGAGAAAGAAGGACTCACTGGAGAAGAGCCTAATGGTGGGAAAGATCGAGGGCAATAGAAGAAGGGGACGACAGAGAATGAGGTGGCTGGATGGAGTCACTGAAGCAGTAGGCGTGAGCTTGGATGGACTCCAGAGGATCGTGGAGGACCGGAAGGTCTGGAGGAATTTGTCCATAGGGTCGCGATGGGTCGGACACGACTTCGCAGCTAACAACAACAACAAAGGTTCCCCCGCACATGCGTGCTAGTCGTTTCCGACTCTAGGGGCTGGTGCTCATCTCCATTTCAAAGCCGAAGAGCCAGCGCTTGTCCGAGGACGTCTCCGTGGTCATGTGGCCGGCATGACTAGATGCCAAAGGCGCACGGAACGCTGTTACCTTCCCACCGGAGTGGTCCCTATTTTTCTACTTGCATTTTTATGTGCTTTCGAACTGATAGGTTGACAGAAGCTGGGACGAGTAACAGGCGCTCACTCTGTTACGCGGCACTCGGGATTCGACCCGCCAAACTGCCAACCTTCTGATCGACAAGCTCAGCGTCCTAATAACTAGGTGATTGCAAGACACTAATTGTGAGCCAGTTGCTATGCACACGAATCATCAAAAAAAAAAAAAAAAGAAGACAGCAGGTACCCCCTAATCCAAACATGTCAAACTTGCAATGTCACATGACGTCGCGAGACATATCGGGACTATTTTGCCATTGCTGGCAATGGGGTGGGCATGGCTTCCAAATGATGCGTCTGGCCTGCGGGTCGGCAGGTTGACACCCCTGCCTTAATCTAAGGAGAGAGAGCAATAGCTGTGCATAAAAAACCATCTCCCCTTCCAGTAATATTCTCAGCAAACAATCACTTGTGGGGGTTCCAAATTATTGACCAGATATGTCATCAGACCATCCACAGATATTGGCTACTAAGGATCTCTCTTTTTAAAAACAATATTCCTGGCATTCAGTGAGCTTGCATTGTGACCAAATCATGACAATATGTGCTACCAAGCAATTTCCAGGTGTTATGGTTTCAACTCCTTGTCTCTGAAGCAAAGTATTAGAAGGTGGCAAAAACTCACAGCCACTTGGAAGTTTGGCCTAGACCCAAAGTCCTAGAACGCCACTGTCAAGTTTCTGATGTATGGGCTTTTCAAGTGACTCTGAGGCATTGTTTACCTTAAAAGTTCTTTATTAGCCTAATACACCGGCAAATGCTTGCTCGAAGGAAGCTGGAATCTGAAATCTCCGCCCTTTGCACAATATATTAAAGCACAATTCTCCACCTTTCTAATTTTGTCATTAATCATATTCTCCAATTAATTTAAAGAATCAGTTTCCCTTCTGTTAGAAAACCTGCCAAGGCCTTATCTTCTTTAGTTAGAGAGATGGCCTTGAAGGTGCAATCCTACTCATTCCCCCTCCCAACCTTAAACTAAATATTTTAAAGCAATACACAAGTTTAACATATGAAATGGCTACTTCTTCATCTCTTGTCAAGCAATAACATTCAATGTTAGCAGCCTTGACAGGCGCTTTGCAACTGCCAAGTCAAGAGAGGTCCATCTCCTGCCATTCTTGTGACTATTGGTGAGCTATAGAGATGTGGAGTAGTATATCTCTGTGAGTCTCTTAATATTTATTCCTTCAAATACTTTTTGGCATTTCAGTCTCATTTCAGCCTGTTATTTCTGAAACCTAAAGAACCTATTGGTTGGCCACCTGGTGGCAACTTATGGTGGCAGCAGAATAAATAGATATACTATACAACCAGTGAGGAGACACAACAAAGGGAGGAATAGCCAATAGATCATGAATGACCATAACTCTCTTAGGTTCGGCCCTTAAACGCTTTGATATTTTTTTTCTAATATATTTAGGATTTTACTTTTAAAATGGTTCAGATTTATCAGTTGAAACCCATGAAACCCGTGAAAACCATATTTCAGTTATTTTTGCCCATATTGCTTTGCACTGCAATTCCTGAGCAAACATATTTCTGCAACTGCCATGTTGGGCTTCTCCTTTCTCTACCTTTGGAATGTGGAAACCCCACATTGTCACATCTCTTATGCTTCGTCTGGGAATTGTTATAAATAAAACATATTTTGCTCGTAGGGCTTCATGTATCACCGCATTGGTGTAGGGCAGCTTGTGCCGATCTTCATAGGTGATTGATCCTGAAAAACCAAAGACATCTTCAATCTCCTTGTGGACTTTTTCTGGAGAGAGAGAGAGAGAGAGAGAGAGAGAGAGAGAGAGAGAGAGAGAGAATACATTTCTGATTGAATAATCTCTTATAGACCTTTATTTTTGTTAAATTATTTCTTATGAGTTTATTTATGAATAACTACTTCAAGAGGTAGAGTAGGCTTAGAGAAACTACTACAATAATGTTCCTTCCATCATTTTCAGAATGAGGTGCAGTTTTTAATCTGTAATGGCAGAATGTGTGAAAACTTAATCTTATTCAATATACTGAAAATTTAGTCAATCCCCTGTTCCAATATTCCATACTACTATATAGAATTACTAATACAGGTAGTCCTCGACTTACAACAGTTCATTTAGCGACTATTCAAAGTTACAACAGCACTGAATAAAGTGACTTATGACCATTTTTCACAGTTAGAACCTTTGCAGCACCCCCATGGTCATGTGATCAAAATTGGGATCATTGGCAACTGGTTCATATTTATGACAGTTGCTGTGCCCCGGGGTCATGTGATCTTCTGACATGCAAAGTCAACGAGGAAGCCAGATTCACTTAACTGGGCTAACTTAACTTCGGTGATTCATTTAACAACTGTGGCAAGAAATACTGTAAAATGGGGCAAAATTCACTTAGCAAATGTCTCATTTAACAACATAAATTTTGGGCTCAATTGGGTCCATAAGTCAAGGACTACCTGTATACAATTACTACAGCAATGTTGTAAAATATTTTTTAAAATCTTTCTATTTATACAATCTGGTTTCTTTTAATTTGCAAAACTGTCTTCATTATAGGTTCCAAATGTTCATAGAAAATAATTGTGAAGATTAAATTTATCCTTCAGTGGTTATTGAGATGTCAAACAATTCCAGTGTATTTTCCACCCTGAGACTGGTCACTTGTTCCCACTGCCTAGAGTTGTCTCACCTTGGATGTCTGGATGGTTTGCCAAGAGGAGCACTGCCCACATCAGACTGACAAATGTTGTTTCTATTCCAGCAATTAACAGTTCAAGCAGAATGCAAGCCAGGTTCTCTTCACTGCAGACAGAGTTGGGATCATCCTTGCTCTATGTTTAAAATGAGAAATTCAACTTACAATAAATTCTAGGCTTCCTTCAATATGCTTAATATTATTAGCCACAAATCATTCTTTTTTTATTTTTTATTTTTTATATTTTATTTTTATTTTATTTTTATTGAAAAGTTTTTCAATACATTTTATCTTTAACATCCCATCCCCCAACCCCTCCCTCCCTCCCTTCCCAACCCTATCCCACCCTCTCACCCTCCCCTTCCCCCCTTCCCCCTCCCCAACTTCCCAGAGCTGGATACAAGGTATAAAAGTAAAAAAAAACAATCATAAACTCCCATATACTAATAACAATAAACTATTAAGTCTCTCGCACTTTAGCTCTTATAAGTTGACTACAAGCGATATACTTATTCAAATGCTAAATGAAACTTTTTAGTCCCATATTTATTCTGGATGTAATCAATCCATTTTTTCCACTCCACAATATATCGTTGTTGCGAATGGTCTTTCAAATATGCTGAAATCTTCGCCATTTCCGCCAGGTT
>JAKJMR010000431.1:200596-219736 GCA_024449315.1 Daboia siamensis
GAGAGAGAGAGAGAGAGAGAGAGAGAGAGAAGGGGAAAAAAAGAAGGGGATATGGCAGCACCCGAGACTCCATATGCTGCTCAGAAACACCACCACCATACCTGCATGACCCATCCGATTCACCCACTCACCTTTCCAGCACTCCTCCCATCTCTTCCTTCACTGCCACCATGTGCAGTCCGAAGAAGAAGAGGTTTGTGGGCAGTCCCACAAAGAACTTTAACCAATCAATTCAAACTTCACAAGTTTTTTTCTTTTCATGAGAAGTTTGAATTGATTGGTTGAACTTTTTTATTCCCAGGTTTGTTTGTTTTTGGACTGCACATGGTGGATGACTGGGAGCCGCAGGAGATGCATGCAGCTCCGGAGCCGCAGGTTGCCAACCCGTGGTCTACATCATGGAGGTAAGAACAGTGAAACACTATTATATCTCCATCCTTATTGCATCAGCAGAATGTTGCCAGGGCTCAGATAAACATCTTCAGGGCTATGCAGAGGAATTTGTGGATAACAGAGAAAGTCATTCACATTAATTCCCAGTTGGAACCTCTGTATGGTGCAAGTCCATAAGTCCATGGGGGAAAGTCTGGTCTAGTTGTCCAGGAACAATTTGATCCTCTTGAGCCTGATGCAGTGGATAGGAGTACTTGATGCTATCAATTTAACTGCCTCTCAATTACATCTCTATCCCTATGGCTGGTGAAAGTCTCTAGGATGGTGACAGCCGGTGGGTTCAGGCAGGGATAAACTCTTCACTTCAGGAGGAGACATTATCTTGTAAGGAGGCCCTGGTTTACCCCCCTCTTGATCCCACCTGTCTGGACTATTTCTGCCAGTGAAGGCAGTTGCATTGCAGCTTCAGAGGGTCCTGGATGAAATGGATTATATAGATGCCTTGCAAACAGGTTTCAGGTTATGGGGCAGAAACAACATCGGTGGCACTTGTAAATGATCACTGGCAAGAATGGGATGGGCCAGGCCATGCAAGTAATCCATGAAGCACACTTCCTCTGTATTGGTGTGTGGGAAGTCAGCAACCCTCCTCTCCCCCGATAAGGAAATATTTGGGGGGGATATTAAAAAGGCAGAATATTATATCTCCCCAAAGAATCTTAGAGGCAGAAAAGCAGACCCAGTTTTTCTTAATAGCCCCAAGCAGAAACAAAGCAGGCCAGCTCTGTAGAAATGCAGATTTAATAATCCCATTCACAAAGACTGAGGCCCCATTCATGAGCAAATACCACCAGGCAGAAGCTCGTTCAAGACAAAATATTTTGAAATCCCTTGCAGCAAAACTGATAATTAACAATAGCAGAATGATAGAATTAGAACAAGCAACCCCTCACCCAAAAATCCAACACAGAACATAGCCATCAGCCCCAGCCCCAGAGAAGCAGGACATGACATTTAGGACATAATAGGATTAACCCACCACCATTAGACTACCAAAAGGGCATTATCCTGAACCTCAAGTCAAAGTTCATGCTGTCAACGTTGCAACAAACTGAACTGAAACCATTTTTCATTTTGTCTTTGTTGCCACAGTTTAGTTTAGAGATGTTAGATGAAGAAGGGGGAGGGAGATGTTAAGTTTCTCAGTTAGCCATAACAATACTTCTATGTGAGAATCAAGGTCAGTCCTGATAAGGGTTTTGGCAGGCTAAAAAGCTGGGAGGAGAGCCCGTGTTTTGAAATAATTGGTGTATGTGATTTATGACAGCAATTTGGGGTGGGAATTGCAACTTGTTACTTTGTATCCTGAGGGAGGGGTTTTTAGTCTTGGGTTCAACTATGTAAGTGCCGATACCTTGTTTCCTAAATAAAATGTTCTTTAAGGAAGAAATCTTTGCCTTGAAGTTCTTTTAAATGGTTTCATCTATCAGAACAATGACGCATGTCATAAGAACAGGAATTTATTGCCCTGTTCACCGCCCTGAGTCCTTCGGGAGAAGGGCGGTATATAAATTAAATAAATAAATAAATAAATAAATAAATAAACTCCAAACACAAAAGCCTAAGAAGGTATAAAAACCCACCACTCCCAGCTCCATGTGGTCAACCACCCAAGAAACATGCTGTGTCATTGAAGTTTCTGGCAACTCAATAAACAAGAATATTCTTTCTAAAGCAGTCTCCATTTTGTTTATTCCTGGCTTGGACTGGACCCTGATGAAGATTTTTCTTTTAACAGATGCATCCCTTATGGCAGGCATGTCAAACTCGTGATGTCATGTGACGTCACACGATGTATTGGAACTTTTTCCCATTGCCGAAAATGGGATGGGCGCAGTTTCTCCGGCCCGCGGGCCGGCAGTTTGACACCCCTGGCTTATGGTATAGCATGCCACATGCCACACTTCCTGAATATTGGATGGCCCCGTTGCTATTAGTTTTCCAGAAAGTTTTGAGGTTTTGGCTTTTTCCTCAAGCGCTGGGGCCTTACTGGAAGTTATGAACTGATTGTATCCCTTATATGAAGATTCTTCATGCTTGTGAAATAATAACCTTTGATTGGCTTCAGGATAGAAGGGTGTTGTCAGGTATGCTATAATTTGACTGCTTTCATCAGTCCATCAGATCAGGGAGGGCGAACTGTTTTTGAGGATTAACAGCTATAAGCAACTGGACGAGAATGAGCTTTGCATTTTTAAGTGTTACATAAAAATGATTTGAGACACCAGACTGGGTGGATACCAATGAAACATGATTTCCTTGGGTTGAGGGTATTGGTGACTACCATCACTGAATATTTTTATCCCAGGCTCAAGATATAAAAACAAATGTGTGAAAGAGTGGAAGATAACTCTCCTCAAATTGAACAGTATAGGCCAAATTTGGGGAGGGGGATTGCTGAAAAAAGAAGAAGGTATTTTGAACCAAAGGTGCTTTTTCAGGAGACAACTGGACTTTCTTGTTTTTCTTTGAAGACATTTGGGAATGGAAGGATTTATATTCCTTGCAGACAGCTGGTTATTTGCATTCTTTTAGAGAGTCATTGAAACCATTTGGAAGTTTACATGTGTCTTCAGAGTCACCTGAGTAGTGCAAATGTGTGTGGAGCCTTCTGACTCCAGGATGTTTTCTGCCCTGTACCTGTAGTCTGTAGTTTGGGACAATCATGACCTGGATGACTGAGAATCTCCATAGACAAGGTATTTTGAAATAGGCCAGATGCATCCAGCAGATGCAGAGAAAATTTCCTGCCCTGGCTGCTGGCAACTGCTCTGTTCCAAGCCCCCTCCCCAGTGGTGGCATCCAAATATGTGAACAACTGCTTCTCTGTGTGGATGCCACTTCCAGAAGTCCATTCTGGGCCTGAGCAACAAAAAATTAGCTACCGGTTCTGCTGAACTGGTGCGAACTAGCTGAATCCCACCACTGCCCCTTCCTCCTGATCCAGAGGAGAAATAGTGCAAGCATACACACTAGCAGGCCCAAGGATAACACAGTACTTGGTTATATAGGAGAAAATGCAGCCTTCTGTGTCTATTAGAGGTAGGGGATATGGAAAGAATGCAGAAGCCACACCTCCTGCCTCCCCTGCCTTGTTCTGAACATCCTGCAAACCTCCAAAAGCTGGGTGTGGAGACATGCCTCGTCATGACATTTAGGTGGTAGAAATATTTCCTCTTCCACTCCAGTCTGGAAGGAATGCTAGTAGAGTAAGGCATAAGGGGTCACGAAAGAGCTTCTCCTTTATAAACTATGTTTTCTGTAATCCAAGATACCAAGCTGAGGGGAATAGCCAACATTTTGAAAGATAGGCTTAATATTCAGAAGGATATTGACAGATGTAAGCATCAACAAAATGCAATCCAGTGATGAGAAAAGCAAGGTTTTACACTTAGGCAAGGAAAACCAAATGTACAGGCATAAAATAGGAGATAACTGGTTCAACAGGAGTGCCTGTGAAAGAGATATGGGAGTCCTAGTGGACACTTAAATATGACCCAGTAGTGTGTGGCAGCTGCCAAAATAGCCAACCCAGTCCTAGGCTAAGATCAATAGAGGGATACTATCAAGATCACATGACGTGTTAATATCACTTTAAAGTGCACTGGTAAGACCACACTTTGAATACTGCATCTAGTTTTGGTCACCACAATACAAAAAGATGTTGAGACTCTAGAAAGAGTGCAGAGAAGAATAACAAAGATGATTCGGGGGCTAGAAGCTAAAATATATGGTGAACGGTACCAGTGAGTGAGTATAGTGTCAATGCTGCTAACATCTGATATTCTTGCTTTGACAACAGATGGAAATGCAGCCATTTTTCTCTTGCTTTTAGATTTCTTTGTTGCTGGGAGGGAGAACGTGGATGAGAGTCCAGCTAGTCATAACAACAATAACTCAGCCATAGGAACTCAAGGTGATTGGGCCCAGAGTTGATAGAGTTTTGAAGGGCTGGAGTGCTGGGGTGAAAGCCCACTCTTCAAGCTAATTGAGGAATGTGATTGATGACTGTTTATTGGAGAAGGGAATTGTGCTTTGTTACTTTGTAGCCAGGGGAGGGAAATTTAGTTTTTGGTTTCGACTATGTAGTGCCAATACTTTGTTTCTCAAATAAAAGATTCTTTAAGGTAAACAATGCCTCAAATTTCTTTTGAAGAGTTTCCTCTGTTGGGTCCATGACATACAGCTAGTCTAATGAAGAAAAGGATAAAGGGTGATATGATAATAGTCATCCAATATTTGAAGAACTATCACCCAGAAGATGGGTCTCAACCTATTCTCCAGAAGACCTGAGGGTAGGACAAGAAATAACAGATGGAAACTTATCAAAGAGCAATCCAATCTAAAACTAAGGAAAAATTTCTTGACAGTGAGAAGAATTAATCAGTGGAATGGCTTGCCTTCAGAAGTTGTGGGTGCTCCATCACTGGAGGTTTTTAAAAAGAGATTGGACAGCCATTTGTCTGAAATGGTACAGGGTTTCCTGCTTGAGCAGGGGGTTGGACTAGAAGACCTCCAAGTCCCTTCCAACTTTATTATTCTATATTCTGTACATGTATGGTTTGACTGTATTGTAGTTTTCAGAGGCCTTGACTTTATTACAATCTTGATTCATTATGAATTATGAGCATCCTAGTTACCAGATTAAGATGGGATATTATATCAATTCATCAATCAGTATCTTAATGAAAACATCTGCCTTAGCTACTGAAGCCTATTTTCTTCCAGTAGCATGGTGATTAGAATATTTGCTTCATATACAAAAGGTTACTAGCTTGAAATTAATGCAAAAAAAATCTTATATTATCTTTTTACATTATGTTGTATTGTTATGTTACTATAATGCTACCCAACTCCTAAATAGCAACTCTAGGTGGGTAATATAGAGTAAAACATAAAACAATAACAATTTAAAACTAAGAGACATTTCCTGACAGTTGGAACAATTAATCAATGGAACAACATCTCCATACATTGACAAGCTAAATATATAACATATATTCATAAGGCTTTAAGTAAAAAAAATTCTTGAATAATATCAGATGTGTAAATCCCAGTCCAATTAAAGCTTGCCTGACACAACTTAGAGGAGTGCTCCATCACTTTAATTTACTTACAGTTTTAATTATGATTAAGAGATGTTTTTCATTCCATTTTATTTCCTTAGAGGACATTTGTTTACCTGTGAGTTACTGTTATCCTATTTTATATGAGACACTAAGTGAAATTTATAATTTACATATTTAGCCTTTTATTGTAGCAAACTACTTTTTTTTTAACCTGGGGAATGTTTCAGCCAATAGAAACATGATCATTTTTACATCATTCTAATCGATATAGAGTATTGGAAGGAGCCACTGAACATAATGCTAAATTCACGAATCCAAATTAAGGCAATCCCCAAAAGATGCCTGTCCAACTTCTGTTTAACCACATCTTGAAATCCATTCTCAAAGTACCTTTCAAATTAGGAACTCATTTCTAAAATTCAAGTGGATTCTGCATTCCTGGACCTCAATCCAGCTCTAAAAAGCAGAGGAGCAGGTCTTAACCTTCATCAACATCGTCCTCATTTTATTCATCAAGTTATTACAATATTAATTAATAGCGTCAGACTATTTTACTAGCAAAGCAACTTGGGAGATAATCACAGGAGAAAGAAAATCAAAGTAGAATTGCCTCTGTTAATGATCTGGCTAATTAATTATTGGATTTATGCTAAGAAATAAATACCTTCTTCAAAATGTCTTCATTATTTTTAATCTGCAAAGCCCATGCATTTCCAAGGATTGGAAGAGAAGGAGGACCAGGTGGGAAGTGTCTTCGGGACCACCATTGTTTCAGAGAGAGCAGAATCAGTAGAGAAAACAGTGGAAAAAGTAAAACCATTGATATTTCTATCATGCTGCCTTTTCTCCTGGTTGATTCCTGGATCACTACTTGATTGCCTTATAGTCGTTGCTGCTTCTCTTGTTCTGTATGTCAATCTGTATCTGTAGCTCAGGGCTGAACCCCTGGTGTCCTCTGAGTTTGGCTATTTGCTTGCAGATATTTCATTACCCAGTTGGGCAACAACATGAGTTGTTCTCTTTTTATATATAATGGTTTGCCCAGTCAGTTTTGATAGGGGTTGGGTTTTCTCTGTGGCAATAATTTAACCTGGCATTGTTTTCTGTTCATTTGTCATTTGTTAACCCCTGCTTATTTGGATGTCAGGCCCTAGGAAGGATGTACAGTACTCTGACCTTTTTATTTCCTTCTTAGCTTTTTTAATTGTTTCTCTAGTAAGATATGTAAATTTGTTTATCTTTATGTGTCGATTGATGGCTGATTTGTCTGAATGTGAAGCTTCCAAGAATTCCCTGGAATATGGGGGTTTGGCATTGACTAAGATGCTAATAGTTTTTTTTAGCTGAACCCGTGGTTGAGGCTGCCAATATGTTGTGAATAGAAGGAGTATTCATTGTGTCTTGTGACCGCTAATTGGTGTTCTTGGTTATGCGGAAGGTTAAAGGCTGGATCTGTGCTGCACATCAGGAAACCTACGCATCTGTCTTTCAGAGATGGTTGCAGGTCTGTTGCATTTATACATTTGTGAATATTCTCTCTGGCTATGGGGTACTGAAAAAGCAAAGCACAGACTAGCAAGTTAGATCAACCAATCAGCACCGCAGGATGTGCACCTTTGCATAATGTGCAGTTGGGATTTGGGTGGTGTGTGATGCATTGGCCTTCGCAGCTGTCTACAACCTAACACTTGCCCATCAACTCCTTTGCTGCGTAGATATGCAGTGATGCCTCTGCACAGTTGTGGGCAACTCTAAATCAAGCTTAACAGACTGCATCCATGTACTATACAATCAGACTTTTGTTCTGTTTCAGAATTACCTCGGGAATCTGTGCAATAGATCAACAATGAATCAACAGATGGACTGACAAACAGACAGATATAAGATTATTTTTATTTGTAGCTTTTGTGTGATTGTTGAAGAATGTATATCACCTGTTAGTGGCTTATTGAAGGAACTGTGTTTTGTCCTGGCTTCTGACAGTGTCAACTATTGCAGGAAAATAGATATTTGGGATAAGCAGGTCCTGACAACCAGATTCACCACTCATCCAAAATCTGTGACAGGAATGATCTTACGATGGTGTCTTCTTGCATACTTCTTGCAAAATACTGTACCTATTTTGATCCCAAGAATCACTGCAATTAGCTCTTCCACATGCATTTAAGAAAAATTAGCCATTTCCGAACATGGAGCACTTATAACTGCCCAATTCTAATGCAGCATAATGCAGCTGATTTGGAGATCATCTGATGAACCTTTTTGAGAAATTGGGTTCTGTATGTTAGTATTTACTTTTATTTTGTAATGCAATACTTCCTATTACTTTTACTCCTCCTAATTTGATAACTTGTTTCATACCAACATACTATGAAATTTAGTGGTTTTTCTTTTGAATCTCAGTGCTGGGTACACAGCACATTTTAATTGAGAGCCTCCCAGAATTGGTTGAAAACAATTTTTTCCAAGAAGTGGTTTGACACTGCGTCCTTCTTAGGGTTTAGAGCAGGTGATTGGCCCAAGGTCACCCAGCTGTTTTGTGCCCAAGGCCGGAGTAGAACTCACAGTTTCCCAGTTTCTACTCTGATGCCTTAAACCAGAGGTCCCCAAACCTTTTGGCTTGGCATCCCAGAGGGAAAAGGAGGAGCATGGAAATGTGTGCATTTGTGGCCCCATGTGCACATGTAGATCTGCACATGTGCACTCATGGCAGTTCTGATGGCACTCTGGTGTCCGCACACATGTGCAAATGGGCTGCTAACGCCCATGTGATGCTGGTGGTGGTGCTACTGCCCCCGCACATGGGCAAATGGGGCTTCTAGCGACCACGCGGTGGCACTAGCACAAGTGGGGGGTGCATGCACATGAGTGCACACTTGCCAGCCATTCCTGCGGCCCACTGGCCAACAGGCCAACAGATTGAGGACCCCTGCCTTAAACATTGAGGCAAATTTGCTCTCACTTCTAAGAGTTATGGGGGATTAAAATTAATATGAATACTTTTCCTTTCCTTCTATAATTGCTCATAAACATGCAGAATCCCAAAGGCACAATGAGCATCAGTCTGCCTTTTACTTACTTTCCTTTAGGCAACACAAGGGACATGGTGACTCAGTGGGTTAGGACGCTGAGCTTGTCGATCAGAAGGTCGGCAGTTTGGCGGGTCGAATCCCGAGTGCCACGTAACAGAGTGAGCGCCTGTTTCTCGTCCCAGTTTCTGCCAACCTAGCAGTTCAAAAGCACATAAAAATGCAAGTAGAAAAATAGGGACCACCACGGTGGGAAGGTAACAGCGTTCTGTGTGCCTTTGGCGTCCAGTCATGCTGGCCACATGACCACAGAGACATCCTCGGACAAGCGCTGGCTCTTCGGCTTTGAAACGGAGATGAGCACTGGCCCCTAGAGTCGGAAATGTCTAGCACGCATGTGCGGGGGAACCTTTACCTTACCTTATAGGCAAGACAACCCATCCAGGGTAAATATATAATTTGGCCATTTGGGCTGAAGCATTAGGAGGTAGCTTTCCCCCTTCAAATAATTCAATAGAGGTTGCACCTACATGCTCACCTATCTGCTGACCCTCTTCAATCTTTTTTTACAAGATTGTATGAAGACGATTTTGAAGATAATTTTCTTTTTTCCCCATTGGCAGCAACAATCCTTCTTCTTTTAGACTCTACTAAGAATATACATGTGTAAGAAAAAAGAAGCAACATATTTGATCAGGTAAAGACAAGAACAAATATTCAATTGCACCATGCGCCTAATGAGAGTAGAGCCATTAGGGTGTAAGGTAACGAAGTAGGACTGCAATGATAATCCAAAGATATTGAAGTGGGTGGCATCTCACCTTCTTTATCCTTCTTCTGTTAGCCTCTATCTCCTTCCCCTCGCCCCTTCTACTTCAATCTCTGCAGATTCCTGCCATTCCTCATCCAAAAGCCCAGATGGAGAAGAAAGAGGTGGTGCCATCTAGGGCTGCATTAGGAGCTGAGTGCAAAAATCGAGAAAAGACATGTTTTGATCCTTCCAACAGATTTCTTTGTTGATCCTCATCCAGAGACAGAATCTTGCCAGACTAAAGCAGACTAACACCCTCATAAAGCATATGTGTATGAAAATATTATTAAATAGCACATGCTGGTGGGACTCGTTTCAAAGCATATTGTGAGAGAGGCACCCCAATCAGCAAGGAGATGCACTCATATTTATATGTCTCAGAAAGACAGGAAAGACTAATGTATAAGCAATAGATGATATCTTAGGTAAAGGATCTTAAATCACTATAAATAATGGAACTCAAGTTAGTTCCTGCATGTGTTTTCCTTCAGAAACCAAAAAGGGGAGACTGAAGCAATGAAACAGCAATAAAATATCTGTCATAAATCAAGAGGAGGAGGCAGGTTGGGAATGCCAGCTATCTAAAAGAAAAAAATTTACAATTGTAAATGTAGAAGATTGTTATAATGAGATAACCAATTTTGGCCTTATAGCTCTATATATCAGCTCGATTTAAACAATTCCATTCTTCTAAGAACTGAGTTTCCCCACAAACAATTATATTGTTTAAACTGTGTGTTGTATAACTCCAGTATATGTGACTAATTTCTAGTTTAATGTCCTGTGGACCCAAATGCAGTAATTTACCAATGAAAAATAGAGCAGTGACATATAACACTACATATAACACTTTCCTAGGGAAACTAAAGCTCTCAGTTCAGCCATCAAACTTTTAGTAGGCCAAGGATAATAAGCTGGGAAGAGATACTGGGAAGTGAATACAGTTCTGGATAATCAATAGAAATTATATTTCTCAGATATATGTGTTCATGGAAACAGCCTCCTTGTTCTTTCAGAACACCATTTATTTATTTATTTATTTATTTGTTTGTTTGTTTGTTTGTTTGTTTGTTTATTTATTTATTTAATCTATAATTTTATTTATTTAATCTATCATTAACCAAGGCAATTCTTTGGATTACATTGTCGTCCTGCCCCATTATCTTACACCCTAATGGCCATACTGACCTCATTAGCACATGATGCAATTGAATACTTGCTCTTTACCTAATCAGCTGTCTTGCTTCTTTACCCATACACATGTATATTCTCATGTGCATATGTCATAACACCACCACCCCCATCTTTAGGTGACTCCAGGGCTGTCCATAACCAATTTGTTCTTTACTGTAACTGTCCTGATTTCCAGTTCAAATTATCCCATGCTCTACTAAACTATGGCCCAGATATGGGAAGGAAGGGATGTAAACCACAACTATGTTCTTAAGGCTCCTTCAGACACTGATAACATTTTGCTTTTTTTACTTTTAGATCTATAAATTCTTTCCTTGATTGATGAAACGTCTCCTAGGGCCTCTCAAGGAGACATTAGACTCATCATTCAGACTTTCATTTGTAAAACAACAAATGGTTGCAAGTCAAGGAATATTATTCCATGTAGGAGCCACATAACTTCCTTGAGTGTTATCTGGTTCAAATGGTAAAGGTTTACATTTGTTGTATTTCAGAACTAGTTGGCAAAAGACCAGTAGGTCAACAGAGCTGGAAGGGACCTTGGAGGTCTTCTACTGCAACCTCAAGCTGGAGACCCTATACATTTGAGACAGGGGCTATCCAGTCTTCTCCTAAAAGACCTCCAGTGATAAAGCACCCACAACTGTTTCAGTGGCTAATTGCGCTCACTGTTAGGAAGTTTCTCCTTAATTCCAGGTTGCTTTTCTCCATGATTAGTTTCCATCCAATGTTTCTTGCCTTCCCTTTGGTGCTCTGGAAACTAAGTTGACCCCCTCTTCTTTGTGGCAGCCCCTCAGATAATGGGATACTACTACCATGCCACCCCTCATTCTTCTTTTCTCTAGACTAGCCATACCCAATTTTGCCACCATTCTTCATATGTTTTTTTCTCCAGGCCTTTAATCATCTTAGATGCTCTTCTTTGCACTTTTCCCAAAGTCTCAACATCTGTTTTGTATTGTAGTGACCAAAACTGGGTGCAGTATTCCAGGTATGGTCTTACTAAGGCTTTATAAAGCAGTAATAATACTTCATGTGATTTTGATTCTATGCCTCGTTTTTATACAATCAAGGATTGTATTAGCTTTTTTGGCTACTGCTACATGCTTCTGGCTCATCTTTAAATGATTGTCCACTAGGACACCAAGGTCTCTCTCACATTTAATGTTTTTTGAGCCAGATTTCACCTATTCTGTACTTGTACCTTTGGTTTTTCCTGCCTCAGTGTAAAACCTTGCTTTTCTCCACACTAAATTTCAAGTTGTTGGATAGGGCCCATTGTTCAAGTCTGTCAAGATCATTTTGGATCCTGACTTGTCTTCTGGGGTGTTGGTTATCCCTGCCAGTTTTGTGTTAGCTGCAATTTTGGTGAAATCCCCTTCTATTCCCTCATCTAGGTCAAAAGAGCCTTGGTGGAGCAGTGGGCTAATGCCTCCTTAAGTAACACCAGCTGCCTGCAATTAGTGCAGGTTCGCATCCCACCAGGCTCAAGGTTGACTCAGCCTTCCATCCTTCCGAGGTAGGTAAAATGAGGACCCAGATTGTTGGGGGCAATTAAGCTGACTTGGGGGTGTGTGTGAAAGACCTAATAAGCAGGCATATACATAGAATGAAGGCTACTGCTAAGCTTGTAAGCCACCATGAGTCTTCGGAGAAGGGCGGGATATAAATGGAATTAAAATAAAAATAAAATAAATAAATTTATGAAGATATTGAAAAGTACTGGGCCCAAGGCAGAACCTTGTGGTACCCCAGTACTACTTTCCCTCCATGTAGCATTAAGGACCACTCATTTAATACAGTTTGTCAGCCAGTTACAAATCCATCTGGTGGTGATGCTGTGTATCTCACATTTTTCTAGTTTACCAAGAAGCAGGTTGTGGTCTACTTTGTCGAATGCCTTGCTGACGTCTAAGTATACTATGCCCATAGCATTTTGCTGATCTACTAATTTAGTCACTTCGACAGAGAATGAAATAAAATTGGTTTGACATGATCTGTTTTTAACAAACCTGTGTTGGCTTCTAGTTATAACTTTGTTTCTAAATGTTTGCAGATCTGTTTCTTTATTATCTTTCCCAATATTTTCTCAGGTTTCCTAGGTCTGTTTTTTCCCCCTTTTTTGAAGATGGGAACCACATCTGCTCTTTTCCAATCCTCTGGTAGTTCCCCAGTGCTCCAGAATATTTTAAAGATATGAAACAATGGTCAGGGAGATAACATCTGCCAGTTCCTTCAGTACTCTGGGATGTAATTTGTTGGGTCCCAGTGATTTATATCCATCAAGGTCAGACAAGTGTTTTCTTATCATTTTCTTGCTTATTTTAATTTTTATTTGTAATCTGTCTTTCACAGTTATGTTTTTGATAGGTTGGTCTATAATTTCTTTTTGCATGAACACCGATGCAAAGAATGAGTTAAGCAACTCTGCTTTCTCTCCAATGCCTTGTTGCCATCTTCTTTCTTTAGTGGACTGTTTCTTGACTATTTTCTTGTTATTTATATGTTGAAAGAAACTTTTAAAATTTTCTTTGGCTTTTGTTGCAAGTCTTTGTTCATTCCGAGTCTTTGTTTTCCTGACTACCTCTTTGCAGATTCAGGCTATATGCTGATATTTTGCCTTAGTTATGTGTCACTCTTTCCATTTTTTTTACCTGTCCTTTTTGTCTTTTAGTTTGTTAGAGAGATCTTTGTGCAACCATGCTGGTTTCTTCTTGGATTTCTTATTTTTCTTTTTCAGTGGTATTGTGCTGGATTGGGCTTTTATGATCATATTTTTTCAGAGTTTCCCACCCTTGAGTTGTTTTCTCCTTTAGAATTTTCATCCATGGAATTTTTTCTTAGGCTCTCTCTCAGTTCGTTAAAATCAGCTCTTTTAAAGTCTAATGTTTTTAATGTTTAAAAAATGATTCTTGCTGTATTGAACAATGGAGAGGCCAGGGGACTGGGGAAATTATGGAATGGCTCCCTTACTGTGGTTAATATCATTCCCTCTTGCTTTATGTGATTTTTCATTATTGTTTTAATTGCAAGTGTTTTTATGTATTTATTGTTTTTTAATTAAGTGTTGCATATGGCCCAGAGTATTTTTTAATGTGAAATGAGTGGTTATATAAGTATGATAAATAAATAGATATTTAAGATACTGTAACTATTATATCTAATACTATGTCTTAATAACATCCTACTCTCTTTCCATGTCACAATCCATACCTGGCTTTAATTCTTACAGCACCTGGACACAACCTATATAGTCCTGATAAAATATTCTCATGTCCCTTTATAGCCCTGTTTCACTAGATGAATCAACTTTTGTGATGAAACTTCATAATTGTATAATGAACATGCTATTACCCTGAGCTAATGCCCTGTGATTCATCTGCATTTTTAAATTAGCACCTGAAAGAGAGATAACTTCCTGCTCTAATCCCAAATAGTTAATGATTTCTGTCTTTTGTCTTAGCCAATTCCCACTGAAATATATGCAACCCACTCTTGCTAATCCATAAACAACTCCAGGGGTGGAGTGGGAAGAGATATAGATCCTGTCAAATAAAAGCAGCCTCTTATGAGAGACACAACCATGAGCAACTGGCCTTCTCACAGTTAAGACTCACCAAAGTTTAATGAGTGGGTATGCTGCAGGCATAGGAAACATTTTAATCTGTATTAATTGTAAGCACCTGTAATCTGTTTATTTTTTTAAAGATGTCATAGATACAGATACAGACATAGATAGATATACTGTAATCCTTTTGTTCAGCAGGCAATACTGTCGGGCCCTGGGAGGCCGACATTCGGGAGGGGGCCTCACCGCCCGCCCGGCCTCCCCGCGCCGCCGCGCCGAACGCCAGCTGGGCCCGCCCGGCTCCCCGCGCCGCCGCGCCGAACGCCAGCTGGCCCCGCCCGGCTCCCTCGCTTCCTCCCCTCGTCGCCTCACCGACTGCCAGCTGGTCCCGTCCGGCTCCCTCACCGCCTGCGGCCTTGGCTCCACGCCGCCAGCTTCGCAGGCCGTCGTGCCGGCCTCTCCGGCCTCTCCCTGGACTCCGACGGCCCGCGGCGCGACCCGGACGGCCGCCGCCTCACCACCGTCGGACGCCGCGCCTGCGCGGATCATCGAGGAAGCCGGCCGGGCCCGAGGCGCGGCCGGCGCTGCTTCGTGCTGCCGGCGGTTGGGGGTTGCTGCTGCCGCCGCCGCTGCTACTGCTGCTGCTGCTGCCGCCGCCGCTGCTGTTGCTCCTGCGAACCGGGGGGCTTGCGGGCATGGCCCCATCCCGGTGGAGGAGCGGCGGGAGCCGTCCAGCGACGACGGGGGACGCTGCCGGAGCCGGGACAAGACGCGGCAGGGAAGCGTACAGGCCGGTGTTTCCAGGGTGGGGTGCCAGGCGGAAGGCCCCACCGGGGAGGGGAGGGGTGTATATAGGGGCCGAGGGGGCGTGGGTGTCGTTGGGTGGGGCTTGGGTGTGGTCTGTATGGGTGTATTTAGCAGCGTTGGTTGCGGATAGCGGCCAACGCTGGCTTTGTTTCCTGCCACGGATTGTATTCTTGAGAATAAAGAATCTGAATCCTGTGGAGGTGGTCTCCCGTTTCCTGCTTTGGGCTACGGAGCTGCTCACCGGCGGACGGGTTTGACAAATACAAGCTTCTGCTAAGGTTGGCATTTTCCAAGAGATGTGGTGGGTTGGAGGCTAAAATATATGAAGTACAGCAGCAGGAATTGGGTATACTTTATTTAATAGAAAGCAAGATCAGGGGTAACATGATAACAGGCCCCCAATATCTGAGGGGCTGCCCCAAAGAAGAGGGAGTCAAGCTATTCTCCAAAGCACCCAAAGGCAGGACAAGTAACAATGGATGGAAACTAAGCAAGGAGAGAAGCAACCTAGAACTAAGAAGAAATATCCTGACAGTGAAAACAATCAGTGAAACAACTTGCCTCCAGAAATTGTAGGTACACCAACACTGGAGATGATTAAGAAGATATTGGACAACTCTTTGTCTGAAATGGTAGAGGTAGTCTTCGACTTGCAACAGTTCATTTAGTGACCATTCTAATTTCAACACCACTGAAAAAAGTGATTTATGACCATTTTTGACAGTTACGACTGTTGCAGCATCCCTATGGTCATATGATCAAAATTCAGACGGTTGGCAATTGACTCACATTTATGACGGTTGCAGTGTTCCGGGGTCATGTGATCACCTTTTGTGACCTTCTGACAAGGAAAGTCAATGTGGAAGCCAGGTTCACTTAAGAACTGCATAATGGTGGAGCAGAGGGCTAATGCCTCCTTAAGTAACACCAGCTGCCTGCAATTAGTGCAGGTTCGCATCCCACCAGGCTCAAGGTTGACTCAGCCTTCCATCCTTCTGAGGTAGGTAAAATGAGGACCCAGATTGTTGGGGGCAATAAGCTGACTTTGTAATAATGCCGCTTGGGGTTGTGTGTGAAAGCCCTAACAAGCAGGCATATACATAGAATGAAGGCTACTGCTAAGCTTGTAAGCTGCCCTGAGTCTTCGGAGAAGGGCGGGATATAAATGTAATAAAAATAAAATAAAAATAAATAAATAATGAATTTGACAACTGCAGTGGTTTACTTAACAACTGTGGCAAGAAATGTTGCAAAATGGGGCAAAATTCACTTAACAACTGTCTTGTTTATCAACAGCATGAAAATCTCTCTGATAAATAGAAAGATAAAAAGAACAAGTATAAAAAGGGGCACATAACTAAGGCAGAATATTAGCAAATAGCCCAAGTCTGCAAAGATGAAGTGAGGAAAGCTAAGGCTCAAAATGAACTAAGGCTTGAGACCAAAGTCAAAAATAACAACAACAACAAAGCTTCTTTCAACATATAAGACACAAGAAAAAAGTTAAGGAAATGATTGGTCCTTTAGTGGGTGAAAGTGGCAAGAAGGTGACAAGCAACAGGGAGAAAGCAGAACTATTTAATTCATTTTTTGCAACTGTCTTTACACAAAGGGAAAAAACAGTCCAACCTACCAAAACCAGTGCCATAAAAAACAGAATAGAAACGCAAGTTAAGATAGGCAATAAAATGGTAAGTGAGCACCTGTCCAGCCTAGATGAGTTCAAATCACCAGGATCAGATGGATTACATCCCAAAGTTCTCAAGGAACTGGCAGACGTGATCTCAGAACCACTGAACTATATTTTTCAAAGTTCCTGGAGCACTGGGGAACTACCAGAGGACTGGAAGAGAGCTGATGTAGTTCCCATCTTCAAAAAAGGGAAAAAAATAGATCCAGGAAACTACAGACCTATCAGCCTGATCTCAATACCTGGGAAGATTCTGGAAAAGATAATCAAACAACAAATCAGTGAACACCTTGATGCAAACAAAGTCATCACTAAAAGTCAACATGAGTTTGTCAAAAACAGATCATGCCAGACAAATCTTTGACCAAGTGACAAAATTAGTAGACCAGAGGAATGCTGTAGATATAATTTACTTGGACTTCAGTAAGGCATTTGATAAAGTAGATCACAACCTAGTACTTGATAAGACAGAAAAATGTGGGTTAGACAGAATCACCACCAGATGGATTCATAGCTGGCTGACCAGCTGTACTCAGTTAGAACAATTAACCAGTAGAACAACCTGCCTCCAGAAGCTGTGAATGCTCCAATGCTGGAAGTTTTTAAGAAGAGACTGGACAGCCATTTGTCTGAAATGGTATAGGGTTTCCTGCCTGAGCAGGGGGCAGGGGGTTGAACTAGAAGACCTCCAAGGTCCCTTCCAACGTTATTATTATTGTTGTTGTTATTGTTATTATTATTGAAATTTTGGGCTCAATTGTGGTCATAAGATGAGGAAGGGGTTGGACTAGAAGACCTCCAAGATCCCTTCCAACTCTGTTATCCTGTTATGCTGATTTTGGTGCAGAATGCAGCTGCGCGAGTTGTGCTGGGGGTCTCCTGATACTCCCATGTTACACCTTTGCTCCACAAGCTGCATTGACTGCCGGTTGCCCTCCGGGTGAGATTCAAGGTGCTGGTAATGACCTATAAAGCTCTACATGGCATGGGTCCGGATTACCTATGGCAGCACCTGCGGCCGGCGTCAGCTTCCCTCCGTCCAGTGCGCTCCCACAGAGAGGGCCTCCTCAGGGTGCCTCCAATCAGAGAATGTCGACTGGTGGCCCCCAGGGGGAGGGCGTTCTCTGTGGGCGCGCCAGACCTGTGGAACTGCTTGCCGGTTGAGCTCCGGATGGCCCCCGACCTTCACTCCTTCCAGCGGGATCTCAAAACCTATTTATTTGAGCAAGCCGGCCTGGTCTGATGGGTTTGGGGGTGGGTTTTAATATTTATTTATTTTATTTTATTTTATTACATTTATATACCGCCCTTTCCCGAAGGACTCAGGGCGGTTTACAGGGTAATTAAAAACACAGATATAAAAGTTAAAAACAAATTAAAAAAAATTATAATAATCCCTGTATTAATTAAAAAACCCAATTGGACTAAATTAAAATTAAAAATTCTCAGCCTGGGGCAGAGAGCTCGAAGAGCCAGGTCTTCAGGTCCCGACGAAATGAACGGAGGTCGGGGGCAGTCCTCAACTCCACCGGCAGCTGGTTCCAAAGGGCAGGCGCACCCACAGAGAAGGCCCTACCCCTGGGTGTCATCTGCCGGCAATCTCTCACCGGCGGCACCCTGAGAAGACCCTCCCTGTGGGAACGCACTGGACGAAGGGAGCTTGATGCCGGCAGCAGGTGTTCCCTCAAATATCCCGGACCCAAGCCATTTAGGGTCCAGCACCTTGAATCTCACCCGGAGGGCAACCGGAAGCCAATGCAGCTCGCGGAGTAGAGGTGTTACATGGGAGTATCAGGAAACCCCCATCACAACTCGCGCGGCCGCATTCTGCACCAGCTGAAGCCTCCGAGTGGTCCTCAAGGGCAGCCCCATGTAGAGAGCGTTGCAGTAATCTAAACGGGAGGTCACGAGCGCATGAGTGACTGTGCGTAGGGCATCTCGGTCCAGATAGGGTCGCAACTGGCGCACCAGGCGAACCTGGGCAAAAGCCCCCCTGATCACGGCTCCTATATGATCTTCAAAATTGAGTCGTGAATCCAGGAGGACGCCCAAGTTGCGAGCCCTATCAACGGGGGGTAACACCTCACCCCCCATCGTTAGAGATGGAATAATTTGGTTAACCCGAGATGCCAATATGCACAGCCACTCAGTCTTGGCGGGATTGAGACGAAGCCTGTTTCTCCCCATCCAGACCTGGACCGCCTGGTTTTAACTATTTTATATATTGGGCATAATTTATTTAATTGTTTTTTAACTTTTGTATTTCTGTATTTTATTATTTATTGCCCTGTACACCGCCCTGAGTCCTTCGGGAGAAGGGCGGTATAAAAATTTAATTAAATAAATAAATAAATAAATTTTACTTTAGTCTTCTTGATTATGAAACATTCTAATATAAATGGATTATTAATTAGTCCACTAAGCACATTTCTTAATTCAATTTATGGTCTTGGGTTGTTGATTTCCCCCCTGAATTAATTAATTAATTAATTAATTAATTAATTAATTAATTAATTAAT
>JAKJMR010000431.1:219746-244255 GCA_024449315.1 Daboia siamensis
AATTAATTAATTAATTAATTAATTAATTAATTAATTAATTAATTAATGATATTGCCGTGGTTCTGACAGATAGAGACGAATGAAGCAGAGCTTCGAGGCTTGAGAATTCCTCAAAGAACATGTTTATTAGTTACAAAGTATCGGCATGGTGAAAAGTAAAATCAAGTCTGAATACACAAGTAACAATTACCCAATACAAAGTCAACTGCCCCAACTATGCAAGCAACTACATTCCCCAATATTATTATTTGGCAGGTTTTTATGCAACGCCCAGTCCCTAGTCTCAGGAGCAGCCGATGACCTTGGTTCCCACAGGACAGAAGATCATTTTCACTGTTAACAGTTTAAGAGCCAGCAAAAATAGAGAACAAGAAAGAGGGCAAAGTTACACCTTGCCCCCTTTAATACTATATGGAGCATTGTTGTTTTAAAGAACCATTTGATGACATATTTCTCCAGATGGAAAAAGTAAATTTCTCTTTGCTAGGAAGAATTACAACCATAAAAGTAATATCTTACCAGACTTAATTTTTTTTATTTCAAATGATTCCAGTATATGTTAAAAATAATGCATTAAGTGAAGTGTGATGTGCAGCTGATAAACAGGTTGGCTTGGTTCCCTCAATAGTGAGACACTGATTAAGCGGCAACAGCAGCGCCTGCATTTTTTGTGTTGTATGAGAAGAGCACATCTTCCTTCCCCTATCCTTCCCACTTTCTTTATAGGGCCGATTGAATGCATCCTGTTGTGTTGTATTACTGTGTGGTTTGGAAGTATTACTGTTTTGGATACGAAGGCTGTGCAGAGAGTCATGAGGATGGCACAAAAGATTATTGGGAGTTCACTTCCTTCTATCCAGGACATGGCATAGAAGCATTGCTTGAGCAGGGTCTGCAACATTGTCTGGGATGCTACATATTCTCACCATGAGTGATTTTCTTTGATACCTTCTGGAAGGAGGCTTTGCAGTATCTGAAGCAGAACAACTAGATTCTGTAATAGCTTTATCCCATATAGTATCAGCCTTGTTAACTCTAAGACTCTTTTTTCTGCTATGTATTCAAAATGGACTGTGATTAATATACATGTGTGTGTGTCTGTGTGTGTGTGTGTGTCTGTGTGTCTGTGTCTGTGTCTGTGTGTGTGACAATAAAGGTTATCTTGTCTTATTAGCATTGTTGACAATCTTAACAAGGCACCTCTTTTCTCTGCTGGCAATAACACCTGGCAGATAGCTCACCTCTTTTAAAACCTTCACATACTTTCCTAAATTGACACCTCTTACAGTTGAGTCACTAACCATACCTTATACATCACATGTGACAGGTTTGCAACACCTGATGCACATCTTCCCATGTCCAAAACAACTTATTCCTCATGGACCAGGATCTCCTGCTCAGCTGAATCACCATTGTGATACTAAGCTGCCACCTTAGAATCCCTAGTAAGCTCAGCAAGGACACTATATCTACTGTGCAGGGACACACCAAAAGTATCATGTTTATGGTTCATAGCTCTCACTCTGCCAGATCCAATAGTTATCCATACTGCCCTTCTCCTGTGAGGTCTTTGTGGAAGAGGGGACTGTTAGTGGGGCAACTCAATAGAACACATCAGCTGAATTGGCCACCCAATTTCAGCTTGAAGAGTACGAACTAAAGACTTTAGGCAAGCAATCCATCCATATAAACTAGATTTCCTCTTCTTCCAATAATATTCTTTTTATCCAACCTTAAATCAATACAATTCTTATTTAAATAAATGACAATTAGATATAAACATTTTTCTCATGTTTCTGCAAAGAGTAACCACATCAGTATAAAGCTTCTTTTCATGGATCATCTTGATTACCTCATCATAAATCCTGCTTACGTTCTTATTTAAAACATTTTTTTTTTAAAAAAAAATAAATAAAAATAAAGTGTAGGTAGAGAAATGTTGGAGGGACGCGGTGGATCAGTGGGTTAGGATGCTGAGCTTGTCGATCAGAAGGTCGGCAGTTTGGCGGGTCGAATCCCGAGTGCTGCAAAACAGAGTGGGCGCCTGTTACTCGTCCCAGCTTCTGCCCACCTAGCAGTTCGAAAGCACGTAAAAATGCAAGTAGAAAAATAGGGACCACTGCGGTGGGAAGGTAACAGCGTTCCGTGCGCCTTTGGGGTCTACTCATGCCGGCCACATGACCACAGAGAAGTCCTCGGACAAGCGCTGGCTCTTCAGCTTTGAAACAGAGATGAGCACCGGCCCCTAGAGTCGGAAACAACTGGCACACATGTGCGGGGGAACCTTACCTTACCTTACCTTTAGAGAAATGTTAAAATATAGACTATGGTGGAGAGTCTTTGATTGCAGTGGGACGGAAATGTGTAAAATAAATAAATGGAAATATGGAGTGGCTTATTTAATGTGCCTGTAAAGAAAGACTGATGATTTCAAGAGTGCCGTTATTGTTATGATATACCAATTTTACCCATGTACTCCATACTGACCCCCAAGAATAAATGGCGATATCCAAAAAAGAAAGAAAGAAAGAAAAGAAAAGCATGGGAGAAGAAAAAAGGAAGAGGATGGATGTGAGTGCAAAGCACTTACCGAGGGCAGCAACAAGATGCTTCCTGAGGAGGCAATCAGTAGCGGACAAACAGCAGTGTGGCGGCATCGACCCACAGCGAGGCATTCAGAGTGGAGAAGAAACAGGAGAAAAAAAACACAGATAAAGTTAAGTAAATTTTAAAAAGTGAAGAAAAGAAGGGAAAGATAGAAAAGGAATGGCGTCAGAAAACCAGTGGGATGTGAATGGCGGAGCAGCATGCAACAAGGCAGTTGAAATGGAAGAAATAAAGGCACGAAGAATAGGTCAATTTACTACCTTTCTATATTTTACATTAATTGTGATTATACACATCCTGTTTTCCCCAAAATAAGACCCGATTGGAAAATAAGCCCTAGGGTGATTTTTCAGGATGCTCGTAATATAAGCACTACCCCAAAAATAAGCCCCAGTTAAGGCTGTCAGCCAGATGGATGCATTAAGTACCATATTTTCCTGAAAATAAGACCTAACCAGAAAATAAGCTCCAATGCATCTTTTGGAGCAAAACTTAATATAAGACCTGGTCTTATTTTCAGGGAAACAAGGGTACACACACACACACACACACACACACACACACACACACACACACACACTATACCGCAGGATCCAATCTGGGTCAGTTACTGGGACCAGAGGTTTAGTTTTTCAAGTTTTTGGACTCATGCTGGAGCCCAACCTCAGAGAACCTCTTCCTCATCAAAATGTGAGAAAATGTCTTACACTTAGGCAAAAAAAAAACCACCAACCCATAACTGCACAGATATATAGAATAGGTGGCACCTGGCTCAACAGTAGTAACTGTGAAAGGAATATAGGTGTCTCAGTGGACAATTAGTTAAGTATGAGTCAACAGTGTGCTTCAACTATCAAGAAAGTAAGTTGCATCAAAAGAGGGATGATATTAAGATCAAGATCAAGGTAGTATGTGGCTCACCCATTGTTAGATGTTTTTGTGCCAGCCATGGCAGTTCCCCCAAAAGGTCATCAGATGGGAGCAAAGAGGCATCTTTGCTCCCACTGGTGGGTCAGGGGTCTCCGGCCCCTGCAGCCCCATTGGAGAGAGTTAATGGCCCTCCAGCCCCCTCATTGGTAAGGGAGGGGCTGGAGACCCCCATAAAAACCTCTGCTCAGGGGCTGCTCTCTTGTTGCTCTCTTGTTTCTTTTCTTCTTCAAGTTCCCTTTGGGAATGATCCATGAGCTCAATCCAGGCATGGATGCCTCCATGTCAGGGAACTCTTTCTATTTACTTTATTGTTAAATAAAGCTTCATCCGATTGCATCCCTGCGTGCTGCCTTTTTCTTGGAAGCACCTTAATGAACCATCGGTCTCGTGAGGCCATCTCACACCCATGAAGCAAACAGCCAACGCTTAGACATTCCTTTTAATTTGTATTCCCTTTTTGTATGTATTGTTTACTCTCTTGTAATTTCTTCCTCTCCAATGAGCACTAATGCAAACACTAATTTCTCCTTGCTAATTATTCTGGAAATGAGGTGAGAATTCCAAAGGGGTAGGGGCTATAAGATTTACCCCTTTATTTCCAGTTTCCTCATGAGACCTGTTCCAGAAAACCTCCCCACCATTTGGGCTCGTCTGTGTGTTGAGGGTCATTTCCTGTTGTTGTAAGTATGTTGAGGGACAATTTATTAATAAATCTTTTTCATGATTCATTACCATGCAGTCATCTCCTTAATTTAACCAGATTTTTCGGAAGTGGTTTGTCATTGCCTTCTTCTTAGGCAATGTGGCCCAAGGTCAACCAGCTGCCTTTGTGCCCAAGGTATAACTAGAACTCCCTGTCACCTAGTATCTAGCCTGATGCACGTGCACACACACACACACACACACACACACACACACACACACCACTAACCCTTTTAAAGCCATAGAGAAGGAGAAGGAGAATCGAACACTCCACCCCTTGGTCACTCTGCAAACTACATGGCTCCATCCTAGAATTGTGGCTGCTTTGAAATTGCCCCCACTTCCAGTACAGAGCCACGTGGCTTAGGTATGCCAAGGTATGGAACAGCCTGCTTTCCTTTTCCAATGTGGTAGCAATAACAATAGGAATAGCACTTAGATTTATATACTGCTTTATGTACCTCAGTCTGACACTGTATCTCCTTTGGAGACAGACCGATATAAGATGCTGGGCATTCAGAGGATGGCATCAGCCTTTGTTCTTCGGTAAGTACACCCCCTGCCCCAAATCCTTTTTACTATGCTCCCCAAATCTCAAAAATAAAACTCAGGAAATGAAATACAGAAAGAATGTTTCAGTCATGAAACCCCTGACTATTGTGAAAAGTGGAAACATTGAATCAGGCCTGTTGATTCAGAAAGACAGCTCAATGCAGGTAATAGATATACTAAAGATAGGGGTCAAAATTAATTACATTTGTTTGAATGGATTAAAACCCAAGGAACCAAAAGTCATACAATATATCACATACTGAGCAGATATTAAGACACAAACAAAACTGTTCTATTGCTTCCTTTTCCAAACAGTTACAAGTCATTATGAGTCATTATCTGAAACAAATGTTACTCTTCAGAACTCAAATCCAGAACATTTTTTTCATTGTTATAGAATTGTAGAATTAGAAGGGACCATTTAGGCCAGTAGCCCCCTACCTTTTGGGCACAGGGACCAGTTCCATGGAGAGAGGTTTTTCACCAGACCAGAGGGAATGTGGTTTTACATGCTGCCTGCATCCTACGGATGGGGCTGTGTTTGTTTGTGTGGACCAGTTTCTAGCATGCCATGGACTGGTGCCAGTCCAGGGAATGGGGATTAGGTACCCCTGATTTAGGCAATCAAGTTCAACTGATTGTTCACTGCAGAAATACAACTTAAAGCAGGGGTCTTCAAACTTGGCCATTTTATGACTTGTGGACTTCAACTCCTACAGTAGAATTTCTTACCAGCATGCCTGGCTAAGGATTCTGGGAGTTGAAGTCCACAAGTCATAAAAGGGCCAAGTTTGAAGACTCCTGACTTAAAGCATCTTCAACAGATGAATGTTTAGCCTCATTTGAGGAAAGGAGAAACAACCCACTCTCCAGTGAATTGGTTCCATTATCAAAGGTTTCTTGGTAAAACAGAACTAAAATCTGCCTTCTAAAAAATCAGCCGCATTATTTGACATCCTGCTCTACGAAATGGTGGCGAGCAGGTCTCAGCTGGAAAAGTCTGGTATGATGAGGAAAATGATTAATCAAGTGTCACCACTATCGCTTGATTAATTGGATTCCACGTTATGTGAGAATATTTCGAGGTTAATGCTCTTGTCCTTAATTTTGATACAAAGAAAACAATAAAAAATCATTGTATTTATGACTGGTTAATTGTAAACAGAATGAAATACCTTACCGAAATAATCTTCATGAAGCCAAAACCCATCAGCTCAGAAGGTCCCAATGAGAGGTAGAGCCAAAGGACCAGGAGGCAAATGACTTTGGGACCAGAGTTGTTTTTGGAAGAGCACAAGCAGCAGAACAAGCAGCAAAATGAAAATATCCTTATCACCACTATTGTCTTGTGATGTTTTTTTTTAAATGCTTCCTACTCAATGTGGAGGTGGTAGTTTCCTTTTCCCTTAATTATTTTTTCTTTTTCTTTTCCTGTTTTACATATTGTGTTGATTGGAAACAAATAGCAACATGTCTTTTGATACTTTTTCTAGCTCTGGTATTTTGTTAGCAAGTTGTTCTTATATTAAGTTACATTAATGAGGTTACCTCTGATTATGTGTCACTCAAATAATAGAGGAAGAGATTTTAAAACAAAACAAAACAAAAACCAAAACCCAAGGGCTGTATAACCCAACAGGCCTGTAGAATATAACCAGACTCAGCCAGAGGGAGAAATCAAACGCGTCATCAGTCATGAGTCTCTTTGTGCCCACAAGAGATCTAAGTCCAGCCGGCCTTGAATTCCTGTGACTGTTACCTACTGCTAATTTGCTTTGGCTGTTAGTAGTTCAGATTTTTGTCGAGAGCATAAGCTACAAATAAATCTATATAGCCAATTGAACTGCCTGGATCTTCTATTTTCGATGGTGCTTGACTGTGTCCCTAATAAGATATTATGCCAGAATTATTAAAATGTCATGGTACATTATATGTCCATAAAATCTATTTGAATAGAAAGGAGAATCTTGTGGCTCACAAGAGAGGATTGTGTATCATATGTACACTTGTAAGTCCATCATCAGGACATTATCATGGAAAAGAAAATCTTACTCAGTTTCTTTTTCCAATGACAGCATGTCTTCATGAGAGCATCATGCTGTTGGAGGACCATCTCTGGATCTGTGTTGTCTTTTACAACTGAAAGAAATTGCCAACAAGGAAGGGCTGTTGCAATAGATTCTGCAGTAGCTCTTATTAATTAAAAGGTCGTGCAATTAACCCAAGCATCAAATTATAGGGAGATAACAATAAAGTCTTAGCAATATCTACCTAACAATTGGGTTGCCACCGCAGCTGTGTAACCCATGGCCAAATCTTCTAGAGGATCAATCCCCAACCACCTCCATAAAACCCTATCTTACTGCTCCCAAGGTAAGGAAAGCAGTCTGGAGAGATATAACAGACAGAAAATAAAGGAAGAGCTGACTTGAATTCTGTACATGTGGATCTCTTTGCTTGCACCTGACATTAAAATCCCCAGACTCAAATGTTGTAGTCCTGGTGAAAGGAGGAAGGATACTGGGATGGTCACAAATCCTCAAGCAGGATTTGTACTGCCAAAATCCCCAAATCCTATGCTTTGGGGGAAGGTTGGAGAGAAAATGATTAGGCTGTAATCACAGAAGATGTAAGATATACATGGATCCAGTCCAGGTTCAGTCCTAAGTATGGGGTAAAAATGCATTGCTTGCTGTTATGGATGTTCTGCCCTGAATTGTGGATGGATGGCATACCCTTTCTTCATCTTCTGTTAATTCTTTCACCAGCATTTCATACTTTCTAGTAGAGTATAACTTTTGAATGTCTATGAAGTTTGCTCTGGCTGCAGAACATAATGTCCATAGGAGAAATTTATTAAAAATGAAAATAGATACTAAGACTAAATGGAAAGTAATATGTTTTATGGCACCAAAAAGGAAAGAAAGATAAAGATTAACAAGCTTCCTTCACACACTGTTCATACATAGCTTTCTGGTCTTTTGCTGACTTGGTTAAGTATGTGGTGTGATCCCACCATTGGGTTGAAGACATTTAAGTATAGATTAAATGGAAGCATAACTTATATGAATAGGTATTTAGGAAACAGTAACATACTGAATTAGTGTTACGCTTTTTATGGTGTTTTAAGTTTAAGAATGTGTGGGAATAGCACACAGTTTGTAAGGGTGTGGATGCATTGACATTTTTACAACAGGGGCTTCATTGAGTTCTTTCACTCCTTCAGGCAATCGGAAGCTGAAGGCTCTCAACAGGCTGGTCAGAAAGATGAAGGTCTCAACTCTTGCCAGCAGCTGTCCCACACATGCACGCTGACCTGAAGGTGAAACAAAGCATAAAAGGAATAATAATCTGTTCTGCATAGTATAATCCCAACCAGAAAGGAAATCTGAAAAGATTTGGAAGAGCCAAAGCAGATTTCCATGTTGAATACTAGCATCTTCTAACCGATTCAATTTCTAGAGCTGCTTTCTTCCATTTTCTTCTGTTTGTTGACACTCTTCAGTGGGGACACCTTTCTGTTTGGTCCCATCAGAGTAATTGCCACTGTGGCATTAGACTATCTTTAACTTCTTTTCCTCAGAAATTTTCATATTTATGGGCAGGTTGTCAATTCAGGAATGGTCCAGGATGTTGGTTTGGCCATGATTACCATGGATCTGTACCAGCTACTATTGGGCTTTGATATTTTGTTTGTCTATGAGAAAGAACCAGCTTTGCATAACTTATTGCCATGGACAGATATGGAGGCCATTCTGAAGGGGTGCAAATCAACATCTCCAGAAATTGGAGAGGAACTTCTACAGATCACATTCTTCAGGATGAAGGGACACCAAAATACTGTGGTCGAGGTGCTTGATAAGTCTGGAAAGAGTACACCAAAGGAATCTTATGTCTCATTTACTGTGAAGTCCTCTCTGATTTGTGAAATACGGAGATGGCTCAAGCAGTTTCAACAACACACATACATTTCTTTTTACTAGTAGAAAAGAATCACATTTTGGTTTATGATTATAGACTATCCTCAAATATTGCAGGTAATCAAAGAAGCAATGGTCTTACAGCACAAGATGCATTTAGATAAAACTGACCATTCTACCTGGGGCTTTATCGGCAAATCAGCTATGCCAGAAACTTGATGTTGGGATAGCTAATTCTCCTTCCCCAGTTATTTTCAGTTTATTGACCATGTTCTTTCTGGGCCATCAGTTGGAGTTGGGGTTTGAAGGCACAGTGATTACAGCCTTCCCTATTGGAATATACCCAGAAGAGTATATCCAGGTGATTCTCACAGATTACTATAAGATTAGCTAACTGATGGTGGGGCAGGTGAGCAAACTGTGGAAGTTGGCACCCTAAAGAGTAAGTTGAATTGTGGAAGTTAGTTGCCAAAAAAACCTGAGGAGTAGTGCTGATGGAAATTTATTTGTTATAAGCTGCTTTGGGCTCATGGACATACCTATTCCGAAGGGCAGAAACTCTTCCCGTTCAATGAACTTTCCATCCTTATTTAAAAAGTGATTTGGATTGAATTCTTTAGGTGTCTCCCATTGTTCAGGATCAAGAAGAACAGAGCGCAGGTCTGGGATAATAAAGCTTCCCTGTAAAAATAGAGATGACTAAACTGAGGAGTTACATAACAAAACAGGCAAAAAAGTTCAAGTGGATGAAGCTTTTGGTTTTAACTTGCCATTGTGGACCCCTATTTGTTCATTTCCAAAGCAGATTCTGAGAACCAGGGCTTTTTTTTTCATAGAACGCTCAGAATGGAGTTCCAGCACTTTTTTTGGATGGAACCTTGTAGGGTAGTCAAGGTGGGTTGTATGACATGTGTGAGTTCCGGCACCTTTTTCTTTTACAAAAAAAGCACTGCTGAGAACAGTAGATTCTCAACTGTTTAGCTTCCTTTCTCCCCTCCCTTCTGTTAAAACAGAGATATGGGTGCATATTTATCACATCAGATTGCCCCAAGAAATGGACAAAGAAATGTGGTCAGGCATAATTACAATTCTGAACTTAAGTACAGTTCTTAATCTCTTACCATCTTCCTAGGTTAAATAGAAAACATTTAAGATTCTAACTTTAAAATCTGAGAGGTGTTTGAATTTAAACCCGTAATTCATCCTCAAAAAAGTTTGCTATTCTTGCCGATTCGATTTTGCATGACTACATTAGCAATTCCTGAATAGAGAGCTTTTATCCAAGTGCCGTATTTTGCTTTTCCTTTCATGTTGGATCAGTGGAATGCATCATGAATACTTTTCTTACCTTTGGAATGTGGTAACCCCTCATTTTCACATCCTGTGTACTTTGCCTGGGAGCCCCAAATAATAAGACATATTTTATACGCTGCATTTCATGAATCACAGCATTGGTGTAGGACAGCTTCTTCCGATCCTGATAAGAAATTGACCCCGATAAACCAAATACATCTTCAATCTCCTTCTGGACTTTCTCTAGGAAAAAAATGATAGAAATAGAATATTTCTTTTATAAAAAAAATATTTTATTGGCTTTTTTTTACAACAGTGATCTCCAATACCTGGTGTACAGCTTTGTTGTCTTGGTTTATATATTTTTTTTTTAAAAAAAACCCAATAATAATTAATTAACAGTCAATAATGATTGATCTTAATAATTCCATAATTAGTATATTAATTAATGTTATATTTCTTTGATCTTCCCTTCTCCCAATTGTATTCTTCTTCAACCTTAAACAAATATAATTCTTAATATTTTCAATGTATAAATGATTAAATAAAGACATTTTTTTCATATTTGTACAAATAATGCTAACATCTATGTATAACTTTTTTTATCAGCTTATATTATTCTTATAACCATCATCTCATTAGTTCACCATGCATCCTATTTTCATGATTTTTGTTTAAGCTTAATTTCCCCTTTCATTCAATCCGTTCATATCAGTCATGATTTTCTCAATGTTAGTCATCTAGATATCCAAATTCTTCCATTTACGTATACCATTCCAATATTTTCACGTTTCATGTATTATTAAAAATACTGCACTTCTTGTCTATCTTATAACATCTGGGTATAACATTCTTTCTGATCAGTTTATATTTCACTTATGTTTATAAAAGTTTGTTGTTGTTAGTTGCGAAGTCGTGTCCAACCCATCGCGACCCTATGGACAACGTTCCTCCAGGCCTTCCTGTCCTCCACCATCTTCTGGAGTCCATTTAAGCTCACGCCTACTGCTTCAGTGACTCCATCCAGCCACCTCATTCTCTGTCCTCTCCTTCTTCTCTTGCCCTCAACCTTTCCCAGCATTAGGCTCTTCTCCAGTGAGTCCTTCCTTCTCGTTAGGTTATAAAAGTTACATCATCCCAATATTGTTACATTTCATATATTGTAAAACATACTATACTACCTAAATCTCTTATCCCTCTTGTTATAGGACCCCTTTATGTTCAAAATTCTCTGTTCTTTTAACTATATTCAAACAAGTGTTTGCTCATGTAATACTCCAGCTGGTAGGTCTAGTCAAGTCTCTTGAATCTGTCTCTGGCCTTCTTCTTTTGTCGAGTCCCTTTCCAAATTGATATGTTCTGCTTTTCATAATATTTTATTAATTTTCTAATTTTACAATTAAACATTTAAAAAGCAATGTGGTGACTGGGTAATCAATGATTCCATAACATACATAAATCTTTAGCACAAATCTCAAGTTACATCAGATATTTCCCCTCTTTTTCCCTTAATATCTGCTATCTCATATTGGATTAATATAATTCTTCTTTTTGGCATATGTTTTATTATTTTTTTAACATAATCACCTTAATATTCAGTAAACAGTGTGTTGTCTGAGTTTACATTTACATTCATTAACAGTTGATTTCTATAATCTATAATCCACATAATAACTTTACTTGATTTCCTCTTTTTCCCATAATGTTCCCTTTTACCAACCGTAAGTTAATACAATTCTTGCTATTTTAAGGTAAAGGTAAAGGTGCGTGCTAGTCGTTTCCGACTCTAGGGGCCGGTGCTCATCTCCGTTTCAAAGCCGAAGAGCCAGTGTTTGTCCGAGGATGTCTCCATGGTCATGTGGCCGGCATGACTAGACGCCAAAGGCGCACAGAACGCTGTTACCTTCCCACCGGAGTGGTCCCTATTTTTCTACTTGCATTTTTACGTGCTTTCGAACTGCTAGGTTGACAGAAGCTGGGACGAGTAAGTACAGTAGGTGGTAACTTGCTCAATAGTAGCAACTGTGAGAGGGATCTTGGAGTCCTAGTGAACGATCATTTAAATATGAGCCAGCAGTGTGCTGCAGTTGCAAAAAAAAATCCAACACAGTGCTAGGCTGCATTAACAGAGGGATAGAATCAAGATCATGTAAAGTATTAACTTTACAATGCCTTGGTAAGGCTACACTTGGAATACGGCATCCAGTTTTGGTCATCACGATGTAAAAAAGTTGTTGAGACTCTAGAGAGAGTACAGAGAAGAGCAACAAAGATGCTTAGGGGACTAGAGGCTAAAACATATAAGGAACGGCTGCTGGAATTGGGTATGTCTAGTTTAATGAAGAGAAGGACAAGGAGGGACATGATAGCAGTGTTCCAATATCTCAGGGGCTGCCACAAAGAAAAGGGAGTCAAGCTATTCTACAAAGCACCTGAAGGCAGGACAAGAAGCAACGGATGGAAACCAATCAAGGAGAGAAGCAACCTAGAACTGAGGAGAAATTTCCTGACAGAACAATTAACCAGGGGAACAACCTGTCTCCAGAAGTGGTGAATGCTCCAACACTGGAAGTTTTTAAGAAGAGACTGGACAGCCAGTATAGGGTTTCCTGCCTGAACAGGGGGCTGGACTAGAAGACCTTCTATCATCATCATCATCGTCATCATCATCATTATTATTATTAAATTAGAGTTGTTCTTATATTTGCTCTTTTCCCCTGGCTAGTCAGTCGATGCTGTTCTTAGAGGGTGGGGTAAGAATTCCCTTCCTTCTCTCCTCACAGGGGGAGAAATACTTTGAGCAGCTTTTGCAGGAAAAATGTTTAAAGTCTCAAAGAGAAAATCATATCTCACCCAGTTTCATCCGTGTTGCTTTAAAGGTGCTTGGTTTTAGTTTTGACTTTGGCTGTCAGCAGCTTATTGCTATGGCTGGTCTTTTCCCCACCGGTTTGGAGAGCTGCTGCTCTTCCGTGATCAAGTGGGGGTCTTCTCCTTGCTCGACACCCCTACAGGGTGAATTTTGACCCTTTCCAGGGTCCCCCAGAGGGATAAAACTGGACACTGAAGACAGAGCACATATCCATGGCTCTGCCAGCACCGGGATGGCAAACCGGAAGTCAGTTCCTGTATTTTTGTAAGTATTGTTGGGAATAAAGAAGATAAAATAGGTAAAATATATATTTCTGTCTCTCAGATTCTGATGATTCTCTTGGTAATTCTAAAATCCATTTCATTTTTGTTATTATATCAAAGTCTTGTAGATTTCTTCCTGTTTGTATTAAATTGTAGTTCTTTTTATTTATAGCTTCATTGATTTGATCATGTTCTTCTAATTTGTGTTCTGTTATTTGATTTGTTTGTTCCTTTGCTGTGATTTTCTGGGTGTTTTTTAATTGTAGATTTAAGTTAGAAATGTGCTTATTTATATCATCAAAGTTGGTTTTGATTTCCTCATGGTTTAAAACCATTGTCATTTGTATCTGTCATAATATTGCATACATTTCCTTTTGAAAAGTATTTGTCTTGCCTTGAAATATTGCTTCTGGAGTTCTTTGATGTTCCAGCCTAAATCCTTCAGGGGTAAATATTGAATGTGGTGGTTTGTCATTTTTTGATATACGATATCCATGTTATCTCCCCCTTCAAATAGTCTTTCATCAATATTTTAGTCTCTATAATTAATAATACAGGCAATATTTTTGTAACAGTTTTTTTTTATTCAGGGGTCAATTATTAATCAGTCAAAGTTGCAATTCAGTATGTTTAGCCACCTTAAGTCCTTCCTGTAAAGTTCTTCTCTAAAAGATTAGCCAAAAGCCAAAGTTTTTCTTATTCTATAAACAATTCTTAGATTTAGACAACAGTCTAGGTATTTTTTTTCAGACAGTTTGTAATCTTATAACTGGCTCAGCTCTTTCTGTTCCCAGCTGTCTTCTTAAATTTATTTAAAATTCAAGGTAACAGATTATTCTTTGTTTTTGCCAATTTCTGAGTCATTATTGTTAGTATTCTATGCTCTGATTCTCCACTAGGTGTCAGTAGTTGTTTGTTTTCCAGTTTTTTCAGACAAAAAGTTATTATTGTTATATATTTTTTATAATTTAATCAAACCCCTTTAGGGTATAGTCTTAACAGTTTTTTTTAGTTTCTAGATTTGTCCAGACTGTAGTATTTTAAATTTAATTTCAATATATTTCTTTCCCTCTTAGTATTAATTCACTGCTTCCATCTGTAAGGGAGTGGGGATATAGTCCCCTCCCTTCAATTTTGGAGGTTTTCTTGCTTTGGAGGATTCAGTTAAAAGAGAGAAGAGAGAAGATCAATACTCTCACCAGTTCCAACATGCTGTTCACTGATGTTCTGGTTCATGCTCTTGTACTTCAGCTGCATGTAGCTTGGGCTAGATGCAAATGTACAGCTAGCCTTTTTCCTGTCAGGTCAGAGGGCTTCTCCAAGATCAAATGAAATGACCACTGCCATTTCATGATCAATGGAGCACTCCTTCTTCACAGTCACATCTTTGGGGCAACTTCAGACCCATTTAAGATCCCCCCAGCAGAGCAAATTTGGCTGTGGGGAGCGGAGCTCTGCTATCCCACAGCAGTGTGCTACGGCGCAAAAATGGAAGTCAAGCTGTGTTTCATTTTCTATTGCATCACATAACAACAACAACAACAACAACAAAGTTTCCATCCTCGGTGATACTTTAAGATGTAGAATAGCTATCAGAGCATTAAATGTAATCTCATCCTTCTTTTGAGAATCATGAATGTAAAATCTGTTTTCTGGACTCCAATCTGATTCAGCCCAAACTGACTCAGAATAATGATAGAAACTGGTGACTTAGTGCAAAGATTTCAAGTCAGTTTCCAGAATTCAATCCCAGTCAGTTTGCAAATCTGATTCTGTTTAAAAAAATGTTCCATAATTATCTACAAAATAATCTGGATCCAGTTGTGGTAGAGCCCTCTTATCCTTTTTACCATACTCTAATTAGGTCTTCTGTACACAATTTTGTCTGAAGCTAAGCACCAAAACTAAAAACAGTGGTAGATTTCTGCATTTACACTGGATTAAGTATTTCAGATTTGTACTGATCTTCAGTTTTTAGTTCCTCACTCAATATTTTATTAAGGATTTCAAAGAAGGATCTCCTTACGTAGATTCTATGCTTTCCTTTAATCCTGCTAAACTTGTGTTCATAATTTTAGATTCAGGAATTCACATAGGAAAATTATTATGAAGAATAGATTCAGTTCATCATTCAATAGCCCTTAATATTTCAAATACCTTCAAATAGTTTTTCTGGTTTTAGAACCTGAGCATGGCCCTTGTTTCTACCACCCAGATTTCGCTCACCTTGGATGTCGGGATGATTTGTCAAGAGGAGCAGTGCCCACTTCAGAGTAGCAAAGATTGTGTCTGTCCCAGCAGCAAAAAAATCAAAAATACAATGAGCCAGGTTCTCTTCATTGTAGGTAGAGTTGGGGTCATTCCTGCTCTAATGTTTAAAATGGAAAATGAAAATTACAATGAATTCTATGCAGCTTTCCTTGGGTTATTTTTGCTTCTGTTCTGGGTCAGAAACATTCACAAACAAGATTGCCCACGTGCATTCTAATGGAAAGATATGCCATCTGGAAAAAAATGTGGGCACTATTTTTTCCTTGAATCACTTTGTGTTCCTGTTTCTTTTCTTTGGAAGTATTAGAGCTTTTAACCATGTTTATGAAACACTGGATAAACTCTTTCAGGACTTTTTTTACTTCAAGTTTTATTCTCTTACTAAGACACTGGGTTTGTTACGTGGAAGATTGGCAGTTCAAAAATAAAATATTTCACAGAACAAGAAAAGAAGCAGAATAGAATATTTCCCCTAAAGGATAAGAGCAGAAAAATTTCCTTAACAAAGGCAGAAAGCAGACCGTCTTTCCTTCCCATATCAATCTGCAGATAAAGCTTAAGGAAACTAAATTTCATTCATAAAACAATGAATACATTATAAAAATGGACTTGACTAAAGCAATATCCAAACAGATGGCAGAATAGACTAGGAGCTGAAACTGACTATGGAAATGAGATTAAATCAGTGATGGGCTGCCTGCTAAAATGAAGCAAGTCTATGACATGCACTTGAAAGAAAACTGGGATGCCTGTAATTGTGGAGTCTGTCTGGCAAGAACAAAGAATATTTATTCACCGAGAATGTGCATGTGCAACACTTGTATCAATTCTAGGTGGTTAGAGGACAATAAGAAAGAGTTAGACATCCTGCATACCTCAGGTAGAAGTTAGCAATAGGGATGTCCCAGAGCAAATACAATGTGTATGAGATAATTCCTTGAGCATTCATTAGCCAAGGTTTAGGAATAGGAATGGCTAGATACCAATAGGATGATTGTTAGATCATTACTAAAATGTTTATTAGATGATTAGTTTTATACATCCTCCTTTATTCCACCTTTCTGCTTTAGTGAACCTTGTTCAAGGTTCCTTGGCATTTTCTAGCCAGGACCCCTTTTTTTGAGTGCTTTAATAAAAGGAAACAATACCTGCACCTCATGTCTAGTATTCTTCATAGGATTTGGCACTCAGGCTCAGACCCGCATTGGGGACAACATCAGGAAAACAAAACACTTGTTTTACATTTTCCCTTTGCCCTTAAGATGAGTCATGATCCCACATACCACAATAGAAAATCTTGCAATGACAATTAAAATACTATATCCAGTCTAAAGAACATAGAAAGGACACATTTCACACAAATACCAAAACACCAAATAGAAAAAACTCAGAAACCTATAAAAATTCAGTAACTCATAGCCCCAATTTGTTTGCTGCCCCAGAAATATTTGCTGTTGTCAGTGCGGTTACTGGGCCAATAAACCTCCTTTCCAACAGCAGTCTGCCTCAATTTTTTCCTTTTCTTGGATTTTTCTACTGGCTTGGAATAAGACACAGACCGGATTTAACCTCCAAGAGAAGCAACCTGCATTCACCATGAACTATATTCAGAATGGAAGCTGAATAAAAATGGGAAAAAAATCTAGGAAGAAGAAAGTCAGAATCAATCTCTCCTTCTATTTAATTATAGCAAGGAATATGATTATTCCTTTCCCATCTATTGAGCTACAATAAAACCATACCTTTTCCATTTGAAGAAGATAGTAATCAATGAAATCCTGTGGCTCATGCAAAGAGTAAGATTCCTTGTGTTTCTCTATTTCCTGCTTTGCAAAGGTAAGGATCAAATCTGCAGAAGCGAGAGCCTTCTTGTGGGGGCCTGGGAGGTAATTCATTAACCGTGGGAACAAATCATATATCTAAAAGAAAAAGTGAAAGAAAAGTTATTTATTTTTCACAACAGTTACAGAAGAATCTTAGCAATTCACAGCAACAACAGAAGTTATTCAAACAAAAATATTACAAACACGTTAAAACAGTGCAAACAATACCTGGTATCAGATCCCAAAAGCCACCCTTGAAAATCCCAACTTCTACATAGCAGGTAATGTTGGAGGTAGGTAGATTATTATAAAGCTATTACAGAGTTGTTTTATTTTTTTTAGTGGAGCCTTTGTAAATGTGTTTATTTGTGACTAACAAGCTGTGTGTCAACATCCAGCTCAAGGATCCAAATAAAAGACCAGATTCATTCCCTTTCCAAAAACCTTACTGTCGAAGCAAAATTAATTCTGAATTTCCCAGACACCAGCTCATAGAATTAAGCAATAATCTCTCTAGCCCAACCCCCACCCTCTCACATAGTCTTTATAAACAATTTCACTTTGTTATGAACTGTCTGCTTCTCCTCCACACCTGCTGCAAGCTTTTAGCTTAGGGGAGTTTGGGACAAGCTACAAAGTGTGTTTGTTTTGAAAATAAATCAACTACTGTCCATATTATGAAATTCTGATTGGAAGGAATTATCGAATTTACCAGTTCTTCTTTGGTACTCTTGTACTGAGGCATACATGAAAGAGCATTAGCCATTTTTTTTTCTCCCTGGTATGTAACATACATTAAAATTAAATCAATTGATGTATTGAGCTCATGTTACAATTTTCTTGAGGTCTTTAAAGCCTCTAAATTCTTATGATCATTCCATAATGCAAATGGGATTTTACTACCCTCTAAAAACTGTCTTCAAATTAGGAAAGCCCACCAGACAGCAAAGGCTTCTTTTTCCAATACAGACCACCTTCTCTTGGTTTCTGATAACCTTTGAGAGGTGTATGCTCCTTTCTTATTTTTCTGTAGCAGAGCTGCCCCCACTGCCAGTTACAAATGGCTTCTCTGGGTTTGGATGCATTAAAAGTCATTCTGTGGCAAAAAGCTTCTTTAGCTTTTCAAAAGCCACTTGGCATTCAACGGTCCAGGTTAAGGGATGTCTTGATTTTGGCTTAATCCAGTGGTGGGATTCACATACCTGAACAACCGTTTCTCTTATTGGATGTAGGCCTGGGCCTCCAAGGCCTAGAATGGATTTACGGAGGTGGCATCCATGCACTTCTGGTGGGCTCTTCTAGGCCTGGAAGGCCTCCTCCAGGCCTCTGAGGCCTAGAACTTCCAGAATTGGCATCCACATATTTCTGGTGGGCCATTCTAGGCCTGGGAGACCTCCTCCAGGCCTCCCAGGCCTAGACTGGACTTCTGGAAGCAGCGTGCATTCAGCCAGTTCTCAGAACTCAGCAAAATTTTGCTACCGGTTCTGCCACCCGGTGCAAACTGGCTGAATCCCACCACTGTCTAGTCCTAAGATAGATCAGTAGTCTAGTATCAAGATCAAAAGAAATCATTCTTCCTCTTTCTTCCTCATTATTCAGACCCAACTCAGGCTCTAAGTCAACTGGGTGACCTTGGGCCAATCACACACACTCTCAGCCCTAGGACATGGGCAATGGTGATTGATTTGCCAATACAAAAATGGCTAGTCCGTATTACTAGAGAAATGTAAAAAGCTGAGATTTGATTTTAATGTCTGATTTTATTGCAATAGAGAGAATTGGAAGTCAATGCTTTTTGTTTCTTCCCTTCTCTTTCTTCACAACATTTTTGTTTTCCCTTTTTCTGCTGTTGTCCCCTGCTGTTTGCTTTTGCATTTTCACATTTTATGTTATAAATGAATAAAACTAACAAAAAAGAAATAAAAAGGGAATGGGTAATGGCAAATCACTTCCAAAATCTTGAAAAGGAAACCACAAAGGATTGTCTAGGCAATCACCAGTGGTCAAGAGTGATCAAGGGCACACTTATAAATGAGGAGAAAAACATACTAGATGATTTCCTGGGCTTCCTCCATGCCATACATTTTATGATTCCATGAACTATGTTTCCATGGTGGAAACATAATTTGTTTGGAGTGCATTGTCTCTTTAGTATAAAATATGACTCACCGTATGATAAAAGTCACCAGTGAAGTTCAAAACAATTTTAAGGGCTTCAGTTAGTTTCTGGAAGTTTTCATCTTCAGGAGCAAACTGATGTCCACAACTCAAAGCACATATGACATTACAAACTGCATTTACCACCAGAAGTGACGGGTCAAAAGGCTGTCCTGCAAATGAAGGTATTTTATAGTGAATTCAGATTCTCCTGTTAACCTGTTAACATTAAAAAACAAGACTTTTAAGGTGATGTAATAGAACGTGCGAATGACCTTGGAAGACAGGTGGGGGAGGAAGCTCTGCCTTGGGAATGTTCAGGAGGCCACAACTGAAAAACAGTCGTGAAAGAAAACTTGAAAGGATCCCATCAACTTATCAGGCAGTAAAAAGAAACTGCAGAAGATTTGCAGTTTCAAACTTGCAAGAGTTCATCTTGATATGTCCCCTCTCTAATAAACTTGGGACATTCATGAAGGAAGAGAATTGGGAACCTTATCAGTTTTTTAAAAAAAAATAAAATAAAAATAAAATCAAATAAATGTGTTTTTATTTGAAATAATGAGAATGGAAAAGATGTCTGCACTCAGGGACTTGAGCCATTATATTACCCCAACTTACAAACCTTTTGTCTGTCTAAAGGTCTTGATCAGTGTCTGAGCTGCGTCTTCTATCTGATGTTCAATGCTTTTCTTTCCCAGGCCCAGCTTCCTCAGAGAAGTCATGGCAATACGTCGCTGCTGTTTCCAGGTGTGGCCATTAGAAAGAAAAATTCCTGAGGGCATCAGCAGACAGTGATAAATAATTCTTTAAAAAGGATTAGGTCTGGTTATTCCAAACATCTTTCAGGTGCAAATACCAAACATTTGTGATATGCTGCCATTTTGTAAAATTCTGGCCATATTATTTTCCTTTAAAAAATATTTATTCATTTTGGAATTCATATGGACACTGGGAGATATATGTGGCATGGGGACAGTGTTTGCCAACCTATATCTTATATGATGGACAGCAAAAGCTTCTAAAATAATTGTCGAGGGCCAGGAAAATCAGGGGATCCAGACAGTTCGAATGGGCATAAAAAATATTGTAAGCTTGAGCTCTGAATCTGAACTCCTAATAGCCAAGGGAAATTAGTCAGAGATAGAAGTAGAAAAAATTCAATGTGGGCTGGACTTAGACCTCTTGTGGGCATGAAGGGTCTCATGACTAATGACATGGGCACAGCTTGGTCATCTCCTACATTGCCCATCCTTCCATCTTGCCACCTCTCCTCTTCCATGTGTTTTCTATACTGCTTTCCTCCTCCTGCATTGTCCTGCAAAGTCTGTTCTCATGGGAACTTGGCAAGGGTGGAAGAGAGGCAGTATCAAAGCAATGCTCCCCCTGAAATGCTCCCCCCGGAACTCACATTTGTCATACAACCTGCCTTGCCTACCCTATAAGGTTCCATCCAAAAAAGGTGCCGGAACTCCGTTCTGAGCGTTCTATGAGAAAAAAAGCCCTGCTCCCTGCCTCTGAAGGAGCTGGTGAGCCAGATGGCAATTGCTGTAAAACACAAAAACGTCATAAGAAGGTCCTGCATCTCCCTTTCACAGCAAGTAAAGGCCAGGTATGGAAGGCCCAATGTAAGTGAATGTCATGCCTATCCCTATAGGAATGGAGAGGGGCTATTTAACCTCTTCCTCAACAGGTTCCTTAGACAAAACTGGATGTTGGGGGATGGTAGCTTAGTCAAGCTTGGCTTGTTGAGTAATTTCTGGTAAAACTGAGGAACTAAATCAGGGGTACGAACATGCCTTGTGTTTTCCCAGGAGCAATCTGCAACAGGGTAGTTTTTCAATGACAAGTACAGGATGCCTTTGCCTCTTTTCCTAGAATCTAGGATTTCTTCCACCTCATATTCTGGTTCTCCCTCTACTATGAAATGGCAGGAGAGGGTGGCACTGGGATCATATTGTACTTCGGGGAGCCTCTTTGGTAAGTAATGCTCAGTGAAATACTGGATGTATCTTCATTGAAGGGGGTAATTGAAGGTGGAAAGCTACAGGAATGATTTGTTGGAGAACTTTGAATGAACAAAATTTAGTGTCTAGCTTCTTGGAAGGTCTTGAACTGGCTAAGAACTTGATGGACAGCCAAACCTTGTCTGTTACTTCTATGGGTCGGCCCTCCTGCTGATGGGAATCTGATGTCTTCTTGTAAAACTCTTTTGCTTGCTTGAATTTCACATCACACATCCAAATAGAGCTGGAAGGGCCTTGGAGATCTTATAGACCAGCCCCCTGCTCAAGCAGGAGATCCTATATCATTTCAGTCAAGTGATTATCCAGTCTCTTCTGGATAATGTCTGAAGGCAACCTTTTCCACTGGTTAATTGTCTTCACTGTTAGGAAGTTTCTTCTTAATTCCAGGGTGCTTCTCTCCTTGATTAGTTTCCAAACATTGTTTCTTGTCCTGCTGTTTCAAAAGGTGTTAGACTGCAAGTTGTTCCTGTAAGAAGTCAGCCACACTTGGGATAGTTGAGTCCAGTGCAGGATAGTCTGGCAATACTCTAGGGTGTGTGCCATATATAGCTTGAAATGGTGGCATTGAAGTTGATGAGTGCAGTGAGTTGTAAGTAAATTCTGTGAGTGGCAGTAACAATAGCCAATTTTCTTGGCTGTAGATGTAATAGTACCTCAAGTACTGGTGTAAGAGCTGCTTAGTCTTTTCTGCCTCCCCATTCATGGCAGGGGGTTGAGGTGAGGAGAGGTTGATCTTGACATTTAGTAGCTGGAAAAGTGCTTTCCAAAATCTAGATTGGAATTGTGTGCCTCTGTCTGACATAAGTGCTGAGACCATGCCATGGTAGTGAAAGACATGGTCTAGAAAAAGTTGGGCTATGTCTTTGGCTTTGGGCAATCCCTTGCAGGGTATCAAATGGGCATCTTGGTGAAGAGGTCTACCACTACCAGAATGGTAGTGAAGCCTTGGACAGAAGGTAAATCAGTACATTGACCCCCGACCCTCCCCTCATTATATCCACAATAACTCGAGTTTTTCCACTAATTAATTGTCTAACTGCCTTATTTCTAGGTTGGTTCTGTCCTTGATTAATTTCCAACCATTGTTCTGCCTTCTGGTGGTTTGGAAAATAGTCTGGCCCCCTCTTAGATATTGGAAGACTGCTATTATGTAACTCCCACTTCTTCTTTTCATCAGACTAGATATACCCAATTCCTGCAATCATCTTTCATATGTTTTAGCCTCCAGTCCCCTAATCAATGAATGGTTGTAAGCAGGGCTTTTTTTTGTCATAAAATGCTCAGGAACAGAGTTTGGGCACCTTTTTTTGTTGGATTTTCCAGAATTGCATTCTTTTCCTATTGTTTTCCTTCCTATCTTCATTTGTTTTTGAAAATGCCCCGCTGGTGGTACAGTGTGAATGGGGTCTCCTCCGGCACTTTCTGCCTCCTCTAGGAGGAGCCATGAGGTACTAGAGCATCACAGCCAGAGTGTGGCTTGATTGGCTGGGTCGGACCATGTGGTGTGGAAGCTGATGGTGGTGGTAGAAGACACATAAACATGGAGGCCATCTTTCACGAGAGGGTGAGTGAGCCTTTTGCCTTTCCTTATGAACGTAGGGGTTAAAAAGAGGCAAAGTGAGAGGAAAGAAAGGTGGCTGGTGTGGAAGCTTACCCAAAACTGAAACTTTGCTGTTTCAGTTCCTTGGGTAGTCAAAAAGCTGGGATGTCTACAAAAATCTCTTTTTAGTCTTTTATACAGGTCATCCCTGAGTTACGAGTGTTCACTTAATGCTCGATCAAAGTTATGTGATGAGCACCCCCTAGTGCTTATGAGCAGCTCCTGAAATTACAAGTATTGCAGCACCACAGCAGTTGTTTGTCCTTATGAGTAACCACAGTGGTTCTGCAACACTCACCTGGGTTATTCCCTCCCTCCCCGCCCCCACCACGGGTCTCCCTAGGCACCAGGTCCTCGGTACTCACCCTACGAAGATGGAGAATCTTTGCTTTCTTGGCTGCTCCAGGCCTTCAATGTATTTGCAGAGAATGGAGGCCTAAAATAACTCAAGATGACGCGAGATCAGTGGAGCTCGATCTCACACTACTGATCTCGCGTGATCTCATGGTTATTTAGGCCTCTGTTCTCTGCAACAGAGAACCAATCCGAAGCCAGGGGATGCTTCGACATACCTCTGGAAGCTGGATTGGGGCTTTGGAAGCCTGGAAAAGGTCTCTGCTGCCCGGATCCATGGCAGCAGAGTGATTTTGCAGCCTCGCCGTGGTCCAATCTGGGCTCCAAAGGCCTTTTCCAAGCCTCCAGAGCCCAGATCCATGACTGGAGCGATTTTGCCCCCCCCCGTGACCCAATCTGTCTCCGGGGGGTTGGTAATTAATGGTAACATTAATAGGATTAACTTACAAAATACTAATGTTTTAGATACACTAAAAATTGAAGGGTTTTTTTTTTTTCAACTACAAAGGTAAACCTTGTAAGGTAGGCAATGCAGGTTGTATGATGTGTGTGAGTTCTGGCACCTTTCTTTCTTTTTTCTTTTTTAACAAAAAAAGCACTTGTTGTAAATCAAGGAGTTGTAAATCAAGGACTACCTGCAAACATCTTCTCCTCCTCCTCTGTTTCTTGCCAGCACGTCAGCCCCTTTTCACAATCCCTTCTTCAGGAGAATGTTTCTTTGTATATATAGTAGACGAAATACTTAGAAGAACTCATTTCCCAGGCCAGTTTCCCACCTCGCATTTATCAGAGAACAAAAATGATTGCTCTGCCTGTATGATTATGGATTGTGGAAAGTACTGTTATTTCTCCATTCTGTCAGAGGTTTAGGAACTCCAATCAAAAGTATCTAGAACCTGTATCGGAAATATTTTGAGTCTTCCATTGCAAACCTGTTGTAGTGTATGCCCTTTAAGCATACATGGATTAACAGCACAGCAGGGGGCTGGACAGCTGCAGGCTATAACCACTTTGGCGGGAAAGCCTGAATAGAGCGAGTCGTTGACAGCCCCAGGGCATGGTCAGCTCTGGCGGGAAGCCAGGGTTTAAATCCATTGGCCACCTGCACTGGCGGGAAGCCCAGGTTTAAATCTATTGGTCA
>JAKJMR010000431.1:244265-287233 GCA_024449315.1 Daboia siamensis
TGCCCCAGCTTCATTTCTGACTCAATAAAGAAATACTACCCAGCTCAAGTGTCCGTCTCTCCGTTCAACCACGCGACATTGCACCTGTTAAGCCAAAGTTTCTGATTTACAGTCAGAAGTTAACATGTTTATAGTGGACAAATGGTATTTTCATCCCAGAATGAGGGGTGGAAATTTATTAGATATAATATATTTTACATATTTAAAATATTTATTAAATATTTTTATTTAAATATAAATCTATTCAAATATACATTTAAATATATATATTTTTCTTAAAAAAGAACATTTCTTAACTATTTGCACTTACCCTTTTCTTTCCCTAAAATAGCAAAGAAAGGATCTTCCAGTCGATCAGAAAATTCTTCTGGGAAGCTGCTCATTGCTTCTTTCACAGTTTTGAATCCATACAGCATTATTATAAGGTAATTCCCAAATGACATGGTGCATATATTTCCATATTGTTTTACACACTGCCAAGTGAATCAAACATGAGATACATTACAATCAAATAAACAGATTATTTACAGATGATTTGCCACCTAGAGTCTTTCCTAAAACCTACATTTTAGCACATTTCACTGTAGGCAATTCTTAATTCTTTAGAAACTTTTTCCCCCCCTAAGATTCCTGCCAATAACTTCTTTATCTGTTTCTGGGACATTCCTTTCTCTATGCTTCTGCTAGAAATCCACTGTCTGCCATCTCTTTGTTCCTTTCAGCTGATGCGTTACAACCTGAGTTAAGATTGACTACAAGAACAGCACTATCTTCAGACCAACTGCTGCATAAGTAGTTAAAAAATGACCAACTTACTTGAGAAGGATGACTTAAGCAGATATTACGAAGGGGAGCGGTGTTAGTCAATAGTTGCCCCAAATCAAAAATAATCTAATAATCCCTTTTCAGGCTATAGGGAACTGTGTAACATTCTATGGCAGGGGTGTCAAACTCAATTTCATTGAGGGCCGCATCAACATTGTGGTTGCCCTCAGGGGGCCGGGTGGGTATGGCCTGGGTGGGCGTGGCCTACTGGGTGGGCGTGGCTAGAGTGCCTATGGCCTATTGGGTGGGCATGGCTAGCTCTACATCGTTCACATCAAGGGTGCCTATGGGGGCCTGGGCAGGAGTGGGACAGATCTGAGGGTCTCTGGCAGGAGGAGGGTCTCTGGGCCAGGGCCAAGGCAGTGGGGGCCGTTCCCTCACTGTTTCCAGGATGGCTTCGCGGGCCGCATGAAACCACTTTGCGGGCCGGATCTGGCCCCCAGGCCTTGTGTTTGACATGTCTGTTCTATGGAGAAAGAGGCCATCTTCAATAGAGGACAAATTCACCCTGGTGACACATACATTGCTTTTGGTCCTACCATTTACCATTTGCTCACCAGAAGCAAGAAATTGTGACAGAACCAATTTCTCTGGCTCCAGAGAAAGATAGAAAATCTGAAGCAAAGCATGCACTTCTGTTTCTTGGAAAACAGTCATGAACAACAGTCCCAAGTCATAAACTGTCCCCCCACACACACTTTTTGTTCTGTTCTGTGTAATTGTTGCTTGGAATTGCGTTAGTTTAAGTAAAAGTCTAATGGTATTTCCTTCCAAGGATATAATCTTGATGTTCGTCTGTTATTCTAGCATTCCAAAATAATCTTACACTGCCAAGTTATTTTAAAAAAAATTGCTGCCACAATCTGAATGTTATGGGTTTTTTTTAACTTACATATTGAGTTGTAAGATTCTTTTAACTCTCATTTTCTGATGAAATGCTGGAAACCAGAAGGGGAAAGTAGTAATGGTTATCTAGAGAAATGTATCATTTATTTATTTTATTGGTTGATTAAATTTCTGTGCCACCCATCTCATGTGGGGGCGACTCTGGGTGGTTTACAAACATTAAAAAATGGTAACAATGCTGCAAACATTGACATGTTTTTGCAGCCTTTTGCTTTAACTGTTTGGTTTTGAATCACAAAAAAGTGGGTGGAATGCAACCAGATGTTTTGACAAGATAAAGGAAGTGAAACTTCGTGCATTAAATTAATTGGTAAATGTGATTCATGACGTGTAAATAAGGGAGAGAAATTCTCTATGATGTGGTGGGTCAAGGGGAGGAGAATTCAGATTCTGGAATCCACCCATGAGTGCCGATGCTCTGTTTCTGCTCATTATAGACTTTTTAGAATAAATAATCATGCAGTACTCTTTGATGTGTCTTTTTAATTGGAACCATGACAGTAACATTAAAATGACAGAACAATAAATAGCAGTAATAATAATGAGATCTACAACTGACAGATGGAGAAGGAAGGACGAGGTACTAAAGGCCACTCAACTAAACAGAGGAAATTGATTAACTTTTGGCTAATCAATTAACTAAAGTATGTAGGAAGATCAAACAGATTCCTGATAAACCTAGCAGACAACTGAGAACCACCCTAGAACTAAGAAGAAATTTCCTGAGGGCGAGAACAATTAAACAGTGGAACAGCTTGCCTTCAGGAGTTGTGGGTGCTCCATCACTGGAGATTTTTAAGAAAAAGATGGACAGTTAGTTGTCTGAAGTAGTATACAGTTTCCTGCTTGAACAGGGATTGAACAAGAAAATCTTCAAGTTCCCTTCCAACTCTGTTACTCTGTTAAGTGCATGGGGAGAGATGGGGTCTTCTCTTAATCTGATAGCCACCTCCACTGTACTGCAACCCAAAGGCCATCTGGCAGACCCAGTACTCCAGGCCCTTATAGAAGGTCAGTGCAGGCTGCAGATCTTACCTTCAGGTGTATAGTGTTCCCTCACCAGCATGGCCTTCCTACCAGCCCAGCTGGGGTGGGCCAAACTCATTGGGGTGATAGGGTTCCTTATGGAGCCTGGACACATTGCCTGAATTGCTTTCAAAGTGATAACTAACACCTCAAATTCCATCCAGAAGAAAACCAGCATACATACCAAGCAGCTATTAAGACACAGCCAAACCTGTTCTATTGCTTTCTTTTCCAGAGAAGAGCAACAAAGATGATTAGGGGACTGGAGACTAAAACATATAAGGAATGGTTGCTGGAATTGGGTATGTCTAGTCTAATGAAGAGAAGGATGAGGGGGGACATGATAGCAGTGTTCCAATATCTCAGGGGCTGCCCCTAAGAAGAGGGAGTCAAGCTATTCTCCAAAGTGCCCAAAGGCAGGACAAAAAGCAATGGACGGAAACTAATCAAGGAGAGAAGCAACCTAGAACTAAGGAGAAACTTTCTGACAGTTAGAACAATTAACCAGTGGAACAACCTGCCTCTAGAAGCTGTGAATTCTCCAACACTGGAAGTTTTTAAGAAGAGACTGGACAGCTATTTGTCTGAAATGGTATAGGGTTTCTTGCCTGAGCAGGGTTCTGGACTAGAAGACCTTCCATCATCATCATCATCATCATCATCATTATCATCATCATCATCATCTAAAACAGATGCTACTCTTCAGAATGTCAATGCTGTAAATATTGGATGTTCCCACTCTGACAACCAATGAAAAGGTTGTTAGACAAAACTGGATGGGGGGGGGGGTGGTCTTCTCTTAATCTGATAGCCACCTCCACAGGCCATCTGGCAAAGCCAGGTCTGCAGGCCCTTATGAAAGGTCAGGTGTCCTTGTTAGTCACATCTGCAGCATGCCCCTTCTACCAGCACAGGTGGAGTGAACCAAACCCATTGGGGTAATAGAGTTCCTTATGGAGCCTTGGATCATGGCATGCTTTCAAAGTGATAACTAACACCTTCTTCTATCCAGGAGAAAACCAGCATATACAACAAGCAGCTATTAAGACACAGGCAAACCTGTTCTATTGCTTTCTTTTCCAACCAGCTACACATGAATCATTATCTAAAACAGATGCTACTCTCCAGAACTCAAGTTCAGAAAGTCATTAAAATCATTATTATAGAATTGCAGAATTAGAAGGGGCCACTTAGACTATCAAGTTCCACCCATTGTCCACTGTGCATAACCAAATAAAGCAAATGTCTACGGAGGGTTCTGATAACTCCCATTTTGAGAACACCTACACCACTGAGCTGAATACTTACCTACCAGCAAAGATGAGAAAGAAAAAGAACTAAAATACATCATGGAAGCCCTCAGAACTTGTGGCTATCCCAAGTGGGCCTTCATCCAATCCCAAAAAAGACCCAGAGGGTACTCCTCCATAGTAGACAAGAAAGAAAACAATAAACGAAGCAATGTAGTCATTCCATACATTGCAGGAATATCAGAAAAGGTCAGGAGGATCTTCAGGCAACACAACATACATGCACACTTTAAATTTAAGAATACATTAAGGCTTGTCCACCCCAAGGATAAAATACCCAGACACAGACTGAGCAATGTGATATATGCAGTACAATGCCGTGAGCCATGTGCAGATTTGTATATTGGGAAAACAAAACAACCACTTCATAAATACATGGTATACCACAAGAAAACAAACCACCAGGACAAGATTCGGCAGTCCATCTGCATTTAAAAAACAAAGGCTGCTGTTTCAAAGACAGCAAAGTCCACATTTTAGACAGAGAGGACCACTGGTTTGAAAGAGGGTCGAAGAGGCCATCTATCTCAAAACTGAACAGCCCTCTCTCAATAGAGGGAGAGGGATACGACATCATCTATCTCCAGTTTACAACACAGTTTTTCAGCAGTTCCAAGAAGGCTCCACCTCTATTTGCACACTCACATGACCCTTAGAACACAGATAAACCTCCAGGTGGCCTCAATTACTTGCTAAAAAGATTGCAAATGACCAGCTATCTGCAAGGAGTATAAATCCTTCCATTCCCCACCATCCAGTCTGAGCTGAAGAAACTTCTTGGATGAGAACTGATATGTATTCAAAGAAAAACAAGAAAGTCCAGTTGTCTCATGAAAAAGCATTTTGGGACAAATAAAGCCTCTTCAACAGAGGAATGTCTAGCCCCATTTGAGTAGAGTGAAGGGGAACCCACCCTGTCTCTGAAGAATTGGTTTAATTATCAAACATTTATTGGTAGCAACAGTGAGAACTGGACACGGAACCACTGATTGGTTCAAAATTGGGAAAGGAGTCCGGCAAGGCTGTATACTGTCGCCCTGCCTATTTAACTTATATGCAGAGCACATCATGAGAAAGGCAGGGCTAGATGAATCAAAAGTGGGAATTAAGATTGCCGAAAGAAATATCAACAACCTTAGATACGCAGATGATACCACTCTAATGGCAGAAAGTGAAGAAGAACTAAAGAGCCTCTTGTTGCGGGTGAAGAAGGAGAGTGCAAAACTTGGGTTGAAACTTAACATTAAGAAAACCAAGATCATGGCATCCGGCCCTCTCAATTCCTGGCAAATAGATGGGGAAGAAATGGAGGTAGTGACAGATTTTATTTTCCTGGGCTCCAAGATCACTGCAGATGGGGACTGTAGCCAAGAAATTAAAAGACGCTTGCTCCTCGGGAGAAAAGCCATGCCAAATCTAGACAGCACACTAAAAAGCAGAGACATCACCCTGTCAACAAAAGTACGTATAGTCAAGGCTATGGTCTTCCCAGTTGCAATGTATGGCAGTGAAAGTTGGACCATAAAAAAGGCTGAGCGCCAAAGAATTGAGGCCTTTGAACTATGGTGCTGGAGAAGACTCCTGTGAGTCCCTTGGACTGCAAGGTGATCAAACCGGTCAGTCCTAGAGGAGATCAATCCTGACTGCTCTTTAGAAGGCCAGATGCTGAAGCTAAAACTCAAATACTTTGGCCACCTAATGAGAAAGAAGGACTCACTGGAGAAGAGCCTAATGCTGGGAAAGATCGAGGGCAATAGAAGAAGGGGACAACAGAGAATGAGGTGGCTGGCTGGAGTCACTGAAGCAGTAGGCGTGAGCTTAGATGGACTCCAGAAGATGGTAGAGGACAGGAAGGCCTGGAGGAATGTTGTCCATAGAGTCGCGATGGGTCGGACACGACTTTGCAGCTATCAACAACAACAACATTGGTAAGACTGAACTAGAATCTGCCTTCTAAAAATTCATTCCCATTATTTCACATCCTGCTCTGTGAAATGTTGGTGAACAGGTCTTGGCCTAATGACCAAAAATACTAATCAAATTTTATAACTAGATAAATTGTATTCCTCATTGTGTAAGAATATTTTAGACATAAATTTGTCCACACTTTTGGTACAAAGAAAACAACTGAGAATTCTCATATTTGTTACCAGTTGATTATTTAGAATGAGATACCTTAAGGTAGAAATCTTCATGAAGTCCAATCCCGTGAGCCCACAAGGTCCCGATGAGAGGAAGAGCCAAAGGACCAGGAGGCAAATGTCTTCTGGTCCAAAATTGTTTCAGGAAGAACAGAATCAGCAGAACAAGCAGCAAAACAAACAGGAATATCCCTATTGCCATCATTGTCCTGCTGGTTATTTTCCTTTGATGCTCTCTAGTCTATCTGGAGGTGGTTGTTGTTTCCTTTTACCTGAAATGTGTTGCTTTTCTTCCTGTTTTATGCACTTTGTTGACTGGAAACAAATAGCAACACGTCTTTTGATTCTTTGTGTAGTGTTGCTATTTTGTCACCAAGTTGCTATTATATTAATTAGGTTATCTCTGATCATGGGTTACTCAAATGGTAGAGGAGGAGATTTTTTCAAAGCCAAGGGTTGTGTAATCCAATATGTCACTAACATGACACTGTGCCAAAATTACTAAAAAAATTACTTAAGAATCGTGGTGTACCACATCTCCATGAAATTTATCTGAATAAAAAGGAGAACGTTTTGGATGACAAAAATATCATCTGAGCCATTATTATGTTCCATGCACACATTTAGAAGCCCGTCATCAGGATATTATCATGGAAAAGAAAATTTCACTCAGTTTCTTTTGCTAATTACGAAATGTCTTAATGAGGGCAACAGATTGTTTGAGCACAATCTCTGGTTCTGTGCTGCTTTTGCAGCTAAAACAAGGGTAACCCTCATGCTAATAAGGAAAAGCTGTTGTAATAGATTCTCCAGTAGCTCTTCTTGGCTATGTGCTTAATCCAAGGGTGAAAATGATAAGTACTTTCACAATACCTACTTATCAATTATGTGATCAATCCAGCTGTCTAATCTGACAAGGGTCCATGCTAAAGCCTTGGCAGGGAGAGTTGCCCAACTCTGAATTATCATTAAACCTTGATAATGGGCTTCCAAGTGTGTGCATGAAACATAATAATGGACTAGATGATATTTTTGTGACCCAAAACATTCTCCTTTTTTATTCAGATAAATTTCATGGACATGTGGTACAGGTTCTGAGGGCTTCCATGATGTGTTTTAGTTCTTTTTCTTTCTCATCTTTGCTGGTAGGTAAGTATTCAGCTCAGTGGTGTAGGTGTTCTCAAAATGGGACTTATCAGAACCCTCCGTAGACATTTGCTTTATTTGGTATTTGCACAGTGGATAATGGGTGGAATTTGATAGTCTGAATGGCCCCTTCTAATTCTGCAATTCTACAACAATGATTTTAATGACTTTCTGAATCTGAGTTCTGAAGAGTTGCATCTGTTTTAGATAATGATTCATGTGTAGCTGGTTGGAAAAGAAAGTAATAGAACAGGTTTGCCTGTGTCTTAATAGCTGCTTGGTATGTATGCTGGTTTTCTCCTGGATAGAATTTGAGTTGCTAGTTATCACTTTGAAAACAATTCAGGCAATGCTTCCAGGCTCCATAAGGAACTCTATCACCCCAATGAGTTTGGCCCACCCCAGCTTTGCATAAATCATCCTTCTCAAGTGAGTTGGTCATTTTGTAACTACTTATGCAATAGTTTTTTTTGAAAATCCCATTTATATCCTGCCCTTCTCCGAAAACTCAGGGCGGCTTACAATCTAAGCACAAATCAATGAGCTTAGCAATAGCCTTCATTCTATGTATATGCCTGCTTATTAGGGCTTTCGCCCCCCCAAGCGGCATTATTACAAAGTCAGCTTATTGCCCCCAACAATCTGGGTCCTCATTCTACCTACCTCGGAAGGATGGAAGGCTGAGTCAACCTTGAGCCTGGTAGGATGTGAACCTGCACTAATTGCAGGCAGCTGGTGTTACTTAAGGAGACATTAGCCCATTGCTCCACCAAGGCTCTTTTGTCTGAAGATAGTGTTGTTCTTGTAGCCAGTCTTAATTCAGGTTGTAACACATCAGCTGAAAGGAACAAACAGATGGCAGACAGTGATTTCTAGCAGAAACATAGAGAAAGGAACATCCCAGGAACATATAAAGAAGTTATTGGCAGGAATCTTAGAAAAAAAAAGTTTCTAAAGAGTTAAGAATTACCTACAGTGAACTTTTGGTTCCTGTTTCCAGCGGAGCAGTCAGAAGATTCGGAATGCCAAATCCTTCACCTGAAATTTCTCTCTGTTGGGGACCGTAAGGGGCTAGAACCCACCCTGAAGAGGTGTAATGAAGGAAGGAAATCCCAGGGACTTAGGAGAGATGGCTGTCTCCCCAAACGGTCCAGGAGAAGCATCCCAGAAACCAACAGAAGAAAAGTCTGGCTAACTCCATTGTCCAGTCATAGCTGAAAACAACGGAAGTCATAAGCTTTAAACTAAGCGGATTTTAAACAGCATGTTTGAATCTGGGTAAGAATATTGATTTTCTCTATCCTACCTATTTTCCTGAAGAAGACAGTCCCAAAAGTTCTACTCACTCCCTTTGGTTACTGGAAGCAGCGAAACTTACCCTTTAGAGAAAGAAAAAAAGACTAGAAAAATCTGAAAAATGAGCAAACGCTGACACCTACTGGTGGGTGAGGATTTTTCTCTCTGACCCTCAAAGTTCTTAAAAAGTGCAGTTGTGTAAATAAAGTGAGAGTAACAAATCTGAAGCAATGAATCCTTTACTAAAGGAAACATATGATAAGTGGCAACCATTTCAAAGGACAATGATTTTAAACCACAAAGAAATACAGAACAACTTTGAGAGTATGAATCAACTTATCTCCAACTTAATTCCACTCCAAGAAATTTCCCAGGAAAATAGAGTAGAGATGACTGAACATAATTCTGAGGATAGAGACTTAAAGATGGAACCATATAAAATAAAAAAATCATGATTTAATTCAAATGGGAGATATTTTAATGCATCCAAGCAACTTTGAAGATAAGGAAAAGAATGAGAAAAAATACTTTACAGGGAAATAAATGATGCAGCAAAACATACTGATTAAGAAAGGCAATGGCCAGAGAAAAAAGATTAAAATGGAAATCAAGAAAATAGATGATGGGACTTATCAGAGAGAATACTTTAAAAAGAAACATTTGTTTGAATATGGCTAAAGAAATGGAAAAACTTTGGAATATATTACTCTTAGATAGATTTTTTTTCAACTAATACAGTAAGAAACATCTGTTTGAATATAGCTAAAGAAATGGAAAAACTTTGGAAGATATTATTTTTAGAGGGATGAATTTTTTTTAACTAATACAATATGTGTTTTTTTCTTTTTCCTTTCTGTAAAAAACAGTTGAAATGATTTAAACAAAGCAAATGTTTTAGTTATTTAAATGTGACGATAAGAAAAGGATAAAAAAATGTGTTTCGTCTCCCAGTTGATATCTGGATAGTTGAAGTCTCCCAACCCAGTGATGCCCTCCCATGATGTCCCATTGCCTGGAGGTGGTCCCGGTTTGGATGAGTAGAAACAGGCTTCATCTCAATCCTGCCAAGACTGAGTGGCTGTTCATACTGGCATCTCGGACTGACCAGCTTTTTCCATCATTAACAATAGGGGGTGAGGTGTTAGCCCCTGTTGATAGGGCTCGCAACTTGGGCGTCCTCCTGGATTCACGGCTCAGTTTTGAAGATCATATAGGAGCCGTGACCAGGGGGGCTTTTGCCTAGGTTCGCCTGGTGCACCAGTTGCGGCCCTATCTGGACCAAGATGCCCTATGCACACTCATGTGCTCGTGACCTCCCGGTTAGACTACTGCAATGCCCTCTACATGGGGCTGCCCTTGAGGACCACTTGGAGGCTTCAGCTGGTGCAGAATGCAGCCTCACAAGTTATGATGGGAGCTTCCCGATACTCCTGTGTAACATCTCTTCTCCGCGAGCTGCATTGGCTTCCAGTTGCCCTCCGGGTGAGATTCAAGTTGCTGGTAATGACCTATAAAGCCCTAAATGCTTATTGCTAGGCACATTGGTTTGTGCTTCAAAAATTGTAAGCCACCCTGAGTCTTCGGAGAAGGGCGGGATATAAATGGGATTTTAAAAAATGGCTTGGGTCCAGACGATCTAAGGGAACACCTGCTGCCAGCATCATCTTCCCATCATCTTGTGCGCTCCCACAGGGAGGGCCTTCTCAGAGTACCACCAGTTAATGAATGCTGGCGGGTTATTCCCAGGGGAAGAGCATTCTCTGTGGGTGTGCCTGCCCTATGGAACCAACTACCTACGGAACTTAGGACTGCCCCTGACCTTCGCTCATTTCGCTGGGACCTGAAAATTTGGCTTTTCGAGCTGTTTGGCCCAGACTGAGGGGTTTTTAATTTTAATTGGGTTTTAGATTTACTTTTGGGGCTTGAATTTAATTAATTGTTTTAATTGATTTTAATTTTTGTATTTCATGGTTTTAACTGCCAGGTAAACCACCCTGAGTCCTATGGGAATAGGGCGGTATACAAATTCAATAAATAAATAAATACTACTATAGGGACATGGTGGCTCAGTGGGTTAGGATGCTGAGCTTGTCTGCAGTTTGGCGGGTCGAATCCCAAGTGCCGTGTAACAGAGTGAGCGCCTGTTACTTGACCCAGCTTCTGCCAACCTAGCAGTTCGAAAGCACATAAAAATGCAAGTAGAAAAATAGGGACCACTGTAGGAAGGTAATAGCGTTCCGTGCGCCTTTGGCATCTAGTCATGCTGGCCACATGACCACGGAGACGTCCTCGGACAAGCGCTGGCTCTTTGGCTTTGAAACGGAGATGAGCACCGGCCCCTAGAGTCAGAAACGACTAGCACGCATGTGTGGGGGAACCTTTACCTTTACCTATTACTACTGTGGTATCCTTCCTGCATGCATTTGTTAACTGGTTGGCAAAGAGTTCATCTTTCTTCTGGTTGGTTGGGGGCCTGTAATATACACCTATGGCACAGATTGGCTCCCAGTCCTTTGCCATTTGCAGTCCAAAAAAAAAAAGTGGGACTAAAAAAGTTCAACCAATCAATTTAAACTTCTCATGGAAAAAAAAAACTTGCGAAGCTTGAATTGATTGGTTGAAGTTCTTTGGTTTGTGGGACTTCCCACAAGCTGTTTGTGGGACTGCCCACAAACCTCTTTTCTTCCTCAGACTGCACATGGCAGAAGTAGAGGAAGAGACAGGAGGACTGCTGGAAAGGTGAGTGGGTCGGTCAGATGGGGCATGCCAGGGAGGGGGAGTTCTCTCTCTCTCTCTCTCTCTCTGTGTGTGTGTGTGTGTGTGTGTGTGCAAGCGTGTGTAAGAAGGTAAAGATAAAGGTTCCCCCACACATGCGTGCTAGTCGTTTCCGACTCTAGGGGCCAGTGCTCATCTCCGTTTCAAAGCCAAAGTGCCAGCGCTTGTCCGAGGACGTCTCCGTGGTCATGTGGCCGGCATGACTAGATGCCAAAGGCGCACGGAACGCTGTTACCTTCCCACCGGAGTGGTCCCTATTTTTCTACTTGCATTTTTACGTGCTTTCGAACTGCTAGGTTGGCAGAAGCTGGGACGAGTAACAGGCGCTCACTCTGCTACGCGGCACTCGGGATTCGACCCGCCAAACTGCCGACCTTCTGATTGACAAGCTCAGCGTCCTAACCCACTGAGCCACCACGTCCCTTATTGCAAGCATGTGTGCACACCACCAAATCCATTCATTGCCAAGGTTTCTTCCCAGTGAGGAGGGTTCACTTGAAAGAGGGGATTTAGCAGCTTCGTTGGTCAGCCCACAAGCTTTCTCTTACCAGTTTTTTGCTGGATGAGGAAAGTCTCAATCCCCTTTCCCGATCTGTGCCCTCCCTAATACCCATTGGTCACCACTCTGTCCATTAGAAGGAAAGAAACCAAAAGCCACCCCTTTCACATTCCTCCTTCCAAGCAGGGAAACTTTTGGGGGAGGAAAGAGTGAAGCAAACGCACCCCTCCACCAACCATTCCTTGCAGAAGAAACTAGGACAGATCAACCGCATTTATTAGGAAGCGGCCCCTCTATTCTGGAGAGCAGCAGGGCCCCTGTTTCACTTTTCCTACATCAGCAGGGCTGGCACTCCCTTAGCCTGGAAAAAGAAGAGTAAAAAACTCAACAAGATGGTTCTTGCTAGTGGCAGGGAGCTGTGAAGGTTGGTGACTTGGGAGGAACGGCTGGGGGGAAGGTGGTGTCAGAAGAAAGGGATAAAAGGAAAGCTTTTATTTCACTCTCTCATTCACTCACACATTCCTCGCAAAAACTTCTCTTGCTCTCATTCACTCACACTTTGCTTGAAAATGCTTCTCTCTCGCTCTCATTCACTTGAAAGGCCAGCCGTGGCGCCTCCATTGACTTCCCTGGGGATGCTTGGCAATGAAGGGGCCAATTAAAACTGCTCCCGCTAATGCTGCTGTTGCTAATTTTTTCACTTGCTGCTTGGTTATGATGAAAACAGAGAATCCCCAGATGCCACTGCTGGGAGTGGAGGAGGCTGCCCGGTTTCGGCTGTAGCGGAAGCCAATGACAGTAGCGGTGGATGCAGCGGCAAGAGAGATGCTAGAGGTCTGCCGCATCTCTATCAGCCTCCGCCTCCCCCACAGAAACAAATCCCCATGCTGGCCCCCATGGCAGCAACAAGCCCCAAGTACCGGGCAATCGTTCCGCCGGCAATGGTTGCTGTTCAGGCGGCCTAGTGCACTTGCTGAGATGCTGGAGCATCTTTGGTGGCAGGAGTAGCAACACCTGCCTGCCATGCGGTTTTAACAGAGGGGTAGCAACGCCTGCCTGCCATGTGGAAGAAACAGGAAGCTTGGTGGTGGCAGCGGTGGCTGCTCTTGAGGCAGCTTAGTGCCCTTGCAAAAATACTGGAGGTGACTTTTTAAATGTGTTTATCTGTGACCAACAACATGTCATTTAATAAATTAGCCCAAATGGATTCATGTACCCAGACTACATAATACAAAAACTGTAAATTTCCCCAGTATACTAGCTTGTGATCTAGTATCATTGACTTAGCACTACAAGATAATCTTTTGGATCAAAAATGATTATCCCTAATCAAAGAGATTCAGATCTCCCCAAATCTGCTAGTGTTTCATAAAGTATTGAAATCCTGACTGTTCCCAGAGACATTTGGATCAAGTGGGTAGATGAAATGTGTAATTATTGATGAATTATTGTCTATTCTTGGGTTTTGAGAGTTATTTCTGGTGGGATTGTTACAGTCCTGTAAGCCCCCTGAGCCACCTGTTTAAGATGGGTGGCTATATAAATCATCAATCACTAAATAAACTGATTTGTTTCAGAGTTGAACTGATTCTCTTGCTCCAGGTATGACTGGACAGTAGCAGGATCAAACTCTTGGCCAATTAAATAAAAGCACAATTCTCTATTTCGTACTAAAATCCAAGCATGGTTTTCTTTGTTCTTCCAAACCTTCCAACTCTTCAAAATGATCCAGTTATTACTGGGAACTAAGCCTGATGAGGCAGCTCAGCATTCCCTGTATTGCATATGTTATATATGAAAAGGATTCTCTTGTTGGATCATTACATTATCATAAGCCAATAATGTGATAGAACTCCCTGAAACAGGTAATCCTCGACATTTTCTTCCTGAAAAACTGCCCAAAGCACTCCCCACAATGAGAGAGGGAAAGGGAATTTGTGCCCCACTCCCTCAGGAAAAGAAAAGTGGTGATTTAATTATATATATGGCTTGGAAATTTGGGGACTAAAAGTGATTTTAAGCCTTTTTTTTTTTTTAAAGAGACTTGAAAAGTCTGCAATATAAGTTTTGGATTAAAAAAAACCTGGAAAATGGCATCAGTGACATCTAATGGTTAATTGACAGCACTACAACTTATTATACCTAAAAGATATCTGGCTTGAAGCCCAGATTTAGATCAGACTGGTGGCCTTGAAAGCTTTTACTTTTGAAGATTGCAGATGAGGAAAAAATGGGGGCTGGTTATCTATGTGGCAGAGATGATAAACTATTCTAAATTTGGCCTGTCTGAACTATGAATACAAGTACTTTCAGAACTGTATTGTGCAACTATTTTCCTGTAGAAGAAATATACACTATTGCCTGATTTGATGTAACATTTTTGATTGTAAATCCTAAGTGATAAACAACTTTTAATGGTTCTTTCTTCTCCCTGGGCAGAAAGAATATATTTCTCACTAGACAGAAAAATTTGAATTTTACTTATATTTGCTTAGGGGAATTTTAACAAAGGATTGATAAGTTGGTTGGATAATCTGGAGCTCCAATATTAATTAACTGAAACTTCCCAAGTTTTGAAACAGATTTCTATAAAAGCCATTTACAAATAATAAAACGGAAGTTCCATATTTAGCTCTAAATGGTAAAAAAAAAAATCTTTAAAGTCTCTCTCCAGAAGCCTCAGTTTGACATACCAGCAAGAAAATACTGATGAATCACATAAAGAAATTCTCTCCATGTTGAAATTAATACAAGAAACTATTACCTTAGCTCATGATGAGATTAAAAATAATACAAAGGAGATAAAAGAACAATTTTCTAATTTAAATCTACAAACCTAGAAAATAACCGTAGAGGAGAAACTAGCAACCCAGAAAATAGAAGGAAAACTAGAAAAAGCTGACCCAAATATGGAGGACCCAAAGGAAAAAATGAACAGTTAGACTCAGACAAATGAAGAATTAGAAGACGTAATTATAATGTTGAAAATAGTAAAGACATTTTATCAACCAAGATTTCAGAGCATACTGGAGGATAAGGAAGGAAAGCCTGTACTCTCCACTCTGGAGGCTCGGGAACAATGGCTGTGGTGAGAAGACACCTTGGAGTGACGGGAGGCGCTTGTATATATACAAGTTTTATTGATTTTTTTTTGATATTTACATATACATGTATTTGTTAAACAATATAGTGGTTGGGTAGTTAAAATAAGAAATAACCAGTTGTAAATAGTTCAGGTTACATCGACAGAGATGCCCTGTCTAATACCCTTTGTTATTACATAGTCAAAATAGGCAAGTTAGTACACTTCTAGTTGTAGGCTAGTCAATCAACAAAATTTAAAATATATTTTCAGTAATACATATCAATATCCTGTTTTAAAATTTTATCTAATTTCAATAGGATATTCCAGAATAGCCTATAGTATATAGGAAAATGCTTAGTTTTTGGATAGCCCACAATTCACTATTTCAATAGAGAATAATTCTTTTGTCTACAAAACTTATATTGTTCATTACAAAGCATTCTTATGTTTTACCATTAAAGTCTAATTTTCATCTTAACAAATCACTAGTTATTAGAAATATATTTTGCCTTAACTGTTCAACAATTATTAAAATACTTTTATATATAAAATTCTAGATTCTATAAAAGCTAAATGTAAAATCAGTTATATTTTTAGAGATTCCCCTTAATTCATAAAAATATATTTTTATACTCTATCTTTAGGAATCCCAAAAGATAAGCAAATTCAGTTTTTTAAATCTAACTCCTGCCTTCCTTTTGTGCCAATCATGCTTCCCTCTTGGCATCTTTAAGATCTCAAATGTATCTTGCTTTCTTCCTATACCCTTTATTTGAATCCAGGGAGCGTATCCAAATGTCAGTTTTGCCAGGAAGATGTCCCCTTTGTAACCATTGTGTTTTTGCTTTGATAATTCAGTTTTTAATACAACATCTGGCTTTCTAGAATTGCACGTGAAGGTGGCTGAAAGGCTTCTGCACTTGCTGACACTTCTCGCTGGTGCTGAAAAAGGTCAAGCTTGGCCTGCACTCACGTCTAGCCTCCATCTGAGCAGCTTCATCTTCCAGTTTGGGTCATTCATCCCTTTGCAGTTGCTCCGTTTCTGTCACATGAAGAACTACATTGGCCACTTCATCTTCGATTGCTGCTTGGGTGGCTTGGATGGTGAAGGTCTCCACTCTGGAGGCTCGGGAACAATGGCTGTGGTGAGAAGACAACTTGGAGTGATGGGAGGCACCTGAGATGGAAGGTTGTTTTGACACAGTCCTATGCATCTCAGACTGTGGCGACTTGGAACTCGAGGGCAAAGCTATCCTGGATGACTGAGAAGAAGATTCATGTGCCCACTGGGATGACGTATGCGAATGCTGGGACACATCGTACTTGGCCTTCTTGCACAGCATGTCTTTCATGTGTAACTTGCCCTGAGTGAGGCATTTGTACACTCAAATTCCTTGTTTAGCAGGTTGAGGCATGGCATTATCTTTTCAAGTGTTGGATCCCCTAGCTGAGACTGTACATTTTCAAGACAGTGCTAGGAGTCTTTCCATTTGAAGAAAAACTCTTTCACTGAAAGAATGCATTCGGGGGAAAGTTACTCTTTAGGCACTTGGCAGAGCTCCTATAATTTCTCCCAGTTTCTTTCATGGTGCTTATAAAACTCATCCCATTTCTCCGTCAAATTCAACCACACGACTCCTATAGGCTTTCTTTGTTGCCTCAGGTCATAGGGTTTCTGGAATGCAGGGCTTTTTTTCTCATAGAACGTTCAGAACAGAGTTCCGGCACCTTTTTTGGATGGAACCTTGTAGGGTAGGCAAGGCGGGTTGTATGACATGTGTGAGTTCCGGCACCTTTTTCTTTTACAAAAAAAACAACACTGCTGGGATGTATTTGGCCTCACCAAAGCTTGGCCATCAACTTCTGTGCACAAATCAAGGTGGGTTGGTTGAAGCAGATCTCCATGGTTGATTGCTTGAAGCAGATCTTCTGAATCAATAAGACACCAGCCCATGGCTAGGACAGTTTCAGAGAACTTTTAACTAATTCGGTCAACTTTGTTCTTTGACCACCAGGGGACACCTTCTGCATGGTTAGAGACTTCAGGGAAGTTCACCCTTTGCAACTAGGGAGCACTGTTAATGTGTCTGGAGACAAGCCTTTTATTTGCAGAGCAATCACCGGGGTACTGCTTGCATGAGTGGGTACTTCAGCAAAGTTTACCCTTTTGACCATTAGGGATTGCTGTTTGGAGGCAAGCCTGTTATTTGCAGATCAGCCACTGGGGGTGCCATTTACTTGAGTGGCGACTTCAGCAAAGTTCACTCTTCGACCTCAGAGGAGCTCTCTCTATGTGTCTGGAGACAAGCCTTTTATTTGCAGAGCAGCCACTGGGGTGCTGCTTGCGTGAGTGGGTACTTCAGTGAAGTTCACTCTTTGACCTCTAGGGGTTGCTGTTTGGAGGCAAGCCTGTTATTTGCAGATCAGCCACTGGAGGGTGTGCTGTTCTACGTGAGCAAATGCAAGCCTGTTATTTCCCCTAGCCTTCACTTGGACACAAGGTCAGCCAAATTTTTTCTTCTTAGGACCACAAGTTGTAAGTCGGTCTGGATCTCCTAAGGGACTGCCCATCCATGTTAAGAGTTTCATCCATAGGCTAACTGTGCTTTTGTTGTTGTTAGTTGCAAAGTCATGTCCGACCCATTGTGACCCCATGGACAACATTCCTCCAGGCCTTCCTGTCCTCTACCATCTTCTGGAGTCCATTTAGGCTCACGCCTACTGCTTCAGTGACTCCATCCAGCCACCTCATTCTCTGTCATCCTCTTCTTCTCCTGCCCTCAACCTTTCCCAGCATTAGGCTCTTCTCCAGTGAGTCCTTCCTTCTCATTAGGTGGCCAAAGTATTTGAGTTTCAACTTCAGGATCTGGCTTTCTAAAAAGTAGTCGTGGTTGATCTCCTCTAGGACTGACCAGTTTGATTGCCTTGCAGTCCAAGAGACTCACAGGAGTCTTCTCCAGCACCATAGGTCAAAGAATTCAATTCTTTGGTGCTCAGCCTTTCTTATGGTCCAACTTTCATAGCCATACATTGCAACTGGGAAGACCATAGCCTTGACTATACGCACTTTTATAGGCAGGGTGATGTCTCTGCTTTTTAGTGTGCTGTCTAGATTTGCCATGACTTTCCTCCCCAGGAGCAAGCGTCTTTTAATTTCTTGGCTGCAGTCCCCATCTGCAGTGATCTTGGAGCCCAGGATAATAAAATCTGTCACTATGTCCATTTCTTCCCCATCTATTTGCCAGGAATTGAGAGGGCCGGATGCCATGATCTTGGTTTTCTTAATGTTAAGTTTCAACCCAACTTTTGCACTCTCTTTCTTCATTCACAACAAGAGCCTCTTTAGTTCCTCTTCACTTTCTGCCATTAGAGTGGTATCATCTGCATAGCTTAGGTTGTTGATATTTCTCCCGGCAATCTTAATTCCAACTTTTGATTCATCTAGTCCTGCGTTTCTCATGATGTGCTCTGCATAAAAGTTAAGCAGGCAGGCTGACATTATACAGCCTTGCTGGACTCCTTTCCCAATTTTGAACCAATCAGTGCTTTCATGTCCAGTTCTCACTGTTGCTTCTTGACCCGCATATACAGTAGGTTTCTCAAGACACAAATAAGATGATCTGGTACTCCAATCTCTTTAAGGACTTGCCAAAATTTGTTGTGATCCACACAATCAAAGGCTTTAGCATAGTCAATGAAGCAGAAGTAGATGTTATTTCTGGAACTTCCTAGCTTTCGCCATGATCCAGCATATGTTGGCAATTTGATCTCTAGTTCCTCTGCCTCTTCAAAATCCTGCCTGTACTTCTGGCAGTTCTCGATCCACATACTGCTGGAGTCTAGCTTGTAGGATTTAATTTGCTGATTGTTCCCTTGTTTAGAACTAGCGGGACTGGGTAGGGTTGCTTTGCGTTAGGCTTTAGTTACAGGTAACATAAATGTAGGCTTGTTCTTTGGCTTGTTATTTCCAGGTTGCCCCTAGAGGTCACTGTTGCATTGCCTATGCTTGGGCTAGGCTTGCTGAATAATCACCCTATTGGAGATTTCAAACATATATTTTAGGATTGTTAGCTAAATCATTTGTCTTTTCCATAGAGGGATGCTTGGTCGCAAGTCTGAATCAATGTCTCTTTCTCTGTCTATACAGGCTTCACATGCAGTGTAAATGGCTCAGTGGGTTAGGACACTGAGCTTGTCGATCAGAAGGTCGGCAGTTTGGCGGGTCGAATCCCAAGTGCCGTGTAACAGAGTGAGCGCCTGTTACTTGTCCCAGCTTCTGCCAACCTAGCAGTTCGAAAGCACGTAAAAATGCAAGTAGAAAAATAGGGACCACTACAGTGGGAAGGTACCAGCATTCCGTGTGCCTTTGGTGTCTAGTCATGACGGCCACATAACCACGGAGTCGTCCTCGGACAAGCGCTGGCTCTTCGGCTTTGAAATGGAGATGAGCACCGGTCCCTAGAGTCGGAAATGACTAGCACGCATGTGCGGGGGAACCTTTACCTTTACCTTTATGGTGGGAAGGTAACAGCGTTCTGTGCGCCTTTGGCATCTAGTCATGCTGGCCACATGACCACGGAGACATCCTCGGACAAGCGCTGGCTCTTCGGCTTTGAAACGGAGATGAGCACCAGCCCCTAGAGTCGGAAACGACTAGCACGCACGTGCGGGGAAACCTTTACCTTTTACCTTTTTATAAAAGTTTTAGTTTGGCCACCAGGGGTCACTGTCTGCTTTAACATAAATCCAAGCTTGCTGTTTACTTTCTGCATTCCAAGGGCAGGGGCCTTTTCACTCAGCAGTAAACCAGGGGCTTGGTCACCATGGCAATTAATGGTTTTATTGCTCACTTTATAGCTGGCCAAGGGGGCCAAGGAAGGTAAATGCTCCATTGTGAACAATGTTAAGTTATGCAGACAGTAGAAATAAAAATCTCTTCTAACAGTTTTTTTTTTTGAGCTGAATTGTTTACTGACACATAAGTTTAAAATCTTTGCAAAAGAAAGTTTAGCAAGCAAGGCATGTAAACTGCAATGGTTTGGCCCATCAACAGGCAGACCATTTAAACAAAGGCTAGGATAATTTACAAGCAAGGAGGCTCTCTTTTGCAGATTGCAAGCTGATATACAGATACACACGTCTGTTCTTTAGAAACACTAGTAACATTCAAGGCAGATCTCTCTGAGCAAGCAGGAAGCTCATCTGCATTTCAAAGCCTGTTTTTTAGCAGAGGAAAAAAATGGCAGGTGCAGTTCAACCTCTCCAAATCATTTTAAGACACTGGCTAGAACAGTGGCAGGCGAGGCGGTAAGAGTTAAGCAGGCTTTTTGGCCGGTCTCCCTGGGAAGACAGGAAGAGACAACAGTTCACAGAAGCACAGATCCTAGAAGCATGACTCTGCCTCTTGCAGAGCCAGCTGGAGAATGGCTAATTAATCATCTCCTTTACTCATTAAACACCCTCCCTCCTCCAATTCCCCACAGTTCTCCTAACAGCTCTATCTTCCATTCCATCAGCTTTGTGCTGGACCAGTATACATTCAGCTGCTCCATTTTATAACTAGTTTAGGAATTAACAACTTTGTTAGTGTATTCAGCATTTATAGGGCTAATACTAGCAACACTGTATGTAAAAACATGTAGCATTTACAGGGTTAAATGTTATTTCCTTAAGAGATGCCTTATGGGAATTGTAGTCTAGTTGTATAGTAAATACCATGCTTTCTAGTTAAGTGGGTGGAGCTTTCATAGTTTATGGCAGGACTTCTGCCTTTCTCTTGTTTCTATCTCTCTGGATGAACCCTGCCATGACTGGGGACATGTAACTTTGCACAGGATGGAAAGATCATCATTTTTTTACCTAATGAGATGGATTCAAATTACAATCTTGCATTTCAGATGGACCAGTGTTGCAATCATGAGTTATTGACATTGGAAGTATGAATAATAAAGTAGTTTGTTTAATCCCATTTCATTTGAGTTTATTCTGGCTGTTTCAAGAGGGATCAGCATTCACATCTCTACGTGAAACAGTACAGTAAAAAAATGATGCAATTATTTCCATTCTAAGAATATGGCATTGTAAAGTGGTATTAGTATTTCACTTGATCTTGATTCTATCCCTCTGTTAATGCAGCCTAGCACTGTGTTGGCTTTTTTGGCAGCTGCAGCACACTGCTGGCTCATATTGAAGTGATTGTCTACTAAGACTCCGAGATCCCTCTCACAGTTACTACTATTGAGCAAGGTACCACCTATACTATACCTATGCATTTGATTTTTTTTTACATGCATTTGTCCATACATTTGGTACAAAGAAAACAATTGAGAATTATCATATTTTTGACTGGTTAATTATTTAGAGTGAAATACTTTAAGGTAAAAATCTTCATGAAGCCAAAACCCAACAGTCCACAAGGTCCCGATGAGAGGAAGAGCCAAAGGACCAGGAGGCAAATCTCTTTGGGTCCAGAATTTATACACCTGGACCAAAAAGGCTTTTTACCAAAGAGACAAATTAAAAACAACTTCAGAACAATAATAGATATACTGGAATACTATGAATTACATCCAGGGAAACAAATGGCATTAATATTTTTAGATGCTCAAAAGGCATTTGATAATCTTTCATGGCAGTTTCTAATTTATCAACTACAAGCAATGGATTTCGGACAGAATTTCATAAATATAGTAAAAACAATACATAGTAAACAAACTGCCAAAGTATTTGTGAACAGAGATTGTACTGAAAGTTTTGAAATAAGGAAAGGCACAAGGCAAGGATGTCCTCTGTTCCCTCTGCTATTCATTTTTACTTTGGAAGTTTTAAATCAAAATATAAGACAAGATACAGAAAATAGAGGTTTGGAGTTAAAAGGTGAAACATATAAATTACAAGCATTTGCTGATGATTTGGTATTCATTTTGGAAGATCCTTTGAAGATGATTCCCAAATTTGGAAGAAATTGGAACAATATGGTGAAGCAGCGGGATTAAAAATTAATAAGGAAAAAACTAAAATAATAGTGAAAAATGTTACGGATAAGCAAAAAAATCGAATTATCAGAGGTGATAGAAGTACAGATAGTGAAAAAGGTAAAATATTTGGGTATATATTTATCAGCTTATTTAAACAAATAAAGTTAGACCTGGAAAAATGGAAGAATTTAAAAATTGTCCTTTCTAGGAAGGATAGCTATAATTAAAATGAATATATTGCCTAAGATTTTATTTTTGTTTCAGACAATCCCGATAAAACTTGGGGGACTTTTTTTTAAAGAGTTGGACTCTTCAGATTTGAAGTTTATATGGCAGGGGAAAAAAAGCTAGAATAAAAAAGAAAACTTTGCAAGATACTAAAGAAAATGGGGGCTTTGGTTTACCTGAGTGGACTTTGTATTATCAAGCATCAGTATTGACATGGGTGAAAGAATGGATAATGCTTAGGAATAAGAGGTTGTTATGCTTGGAGGGACATGATTTACAGTTGGGATGGCACGTGTTTTTATGGTATGGGAAAAACAAAATTCATAGATATTTTCAAAACCACTGTATTAGAAATGCTTTGATAACTGTATGGGAAAAAATCAAAATGAATATATATGTAAAAATGCCAGGGTGGTTATCAACAATTGAAGCTTTTTCACATGTAAACTTGTTAGATTTTGAAAAAACGTGGACATATAAAGATATTTTAAATACTGATGGGACATTAAAATCGAAGCAAGAATTGGAACATCAGGGTATCAAAATGTCATGGTGGGTACGTTTACAAATACAAAATAGATATAAAACAGATATGAAAATGTATGGATTTTATAAAGAACAAAATGTGTTTGATAAGATATTACTAACTTCTGATGAGAAATTAATTAAAAAATTGTGTAATTTTTTGTTAACTTTAGAGATGAAAAGTGAACAAATTAAAGGGACAATGACAAGGGCGGAGAATTTTGGTTATACTATAGAGTTGGAAGAATGGAAAAAATTATGGGAGAGAAATTACAAATTGACAATGTCAACTGCATATAAAGAAAATCTGTATAAAATGTTTTATAGATGACATTTACCTCCAGACAGATTAGCAAAAATGTTTAAAAATGTATCAGGCAAATGTTGGAAATGTAAACATAATATAGGTACATATTATCATATTTGGTGGACATGTGATAAAGTAAAAGCTTATTGGGAAAAAATACATGCTTGGCTAGAAAATATACTAGGAGAACATGCAGCATTTAATTCTGAATTATTTTTATTAGGTATATTACCAGAAAAGACTGATAAACAAAATACATACTTGGTTCTACATATCATAACTGCAGCAAGAATACGCACAATACTGGAAAAATGAACTAGTACCATCAGAAGAAGAGCTAATAAAGAAGATATTGGAATGTGCAGAGATGGACAGATTAACTATGAGACTAAAAGACAAAGAAGAAACAGAATGTTATGAAAGCTGGAATTTATTTTATAAATGGTTGGAAAAAAGAACCAAAGAATGAAATTTGTATATGTATTAATGAATCATGAACTCAGTTTGCACGTTGTTTGGAAAATTAACATATGTGTGTAAAAAATAAATATATATATGTATAAATAAAAAAAAGAGAGGAAGAGCCAAAGGACCAGGAGGCAAATGTCTTCTGGTCCAAAATTGTTTCAGGAAGAACAGAATCAGCAGAACAAGCAGCAAAACAAGCAGGAATATCCCTATTGCCATCATTGTCCTGCTGCTTTCTAGTCCATCAGGAGATTTGTAGAGATGGAGGTCAAGGATATGAAGGGACTGTGTGCAGCAAACTGCCTGCCTTAATATCTTGTTTACCGCATGTCTTTGGTTCACTCCAATTAGCACCGCTAAGGACTGCCAGGAACCATCAAGATATGTGAGACTCTACCCTGGCTGGGATGTTCTTAAAGATTGACAAGGGAGTACACCAAAAAACAATGCTTTTGCTGTGCACTCTTTCCTGCTTGTTAAAACTGTATAAATACAATAAACTCTGCGTAGGCAGACAGACATTTTGGGACACCTTGCGATGACTGGTCTCTGAATCCCACATTTTGGCGCCTGAACAGGGACAACAAATCAACAGGGACTTTCCTCCAGGAGCTCAACTTCCAACATACTTACCTTTGTCTGGAATAGACCCCAAGGTGCACCTTCGTCCTACGGGACCCCTCAGAGGTAAGTATGGGTTGCAATCTATCTCACCAACAGCAGCAACATGTAGATGAACTTTGATTCCTGCTACAAAAGTAAGGGCTTACAGCACCTGAGGAAGAGATAGGGAAGCTCGCTGGAAAGATAGGGAAACATTGTCCTTGGTATCTGGAGCGCAGGACGTTCCGTTTACAGGACTGGGTAAAGATAGGGCATACTTTACATCTTGAACCCCGGGCTCCAGTTCAGATATAACATCTGTGGTTTCAATGCTATCAAGCAGTGGGAAAATTTGGCTCTGATGCTTTGGCAGGACAGCAATTGACCACAAAACCTCCACCTGATTATGATCAAATAAATTTTTTTCCCCTGAAATAATCTTTAATTGAACCTTCAGCTCCTCATGAAGAGGTTAATTCTTCTGCTTCTTCACGGCCATTGTATACCTCCATGAGGCAAATTTTAGAGGAACAATTAGCAAAAGTGGGGGGGGGGGGAATGTAGAAGAAATTGCTGACGGGTCTGGTCCCTTTGCTCCAGTTGATCTCAAGTTGTTTTATCAGTTGCCACTTTACAAGTTTCTTCTGAATGCGCCTATCGAGCATTTGGAAAAGTGCCTGTTTCTGGCAAGCCTCATCAAGCCTTCTCTAACATCAGGCAGAAGGCTACTGAGCCGTATCCTGATTTTGTTAACAGATTACAGGACATAGGAACAGCCTTTTATCAAACCAATTTATTGGCAGCAAACCTCAAGGAAAGTGTTATAACTGTGGTAAACCCAGTCATTCTAAAAGGGAATGTTGAAATCGGGGGGGGGGGGGGAATGTCTGCAGCATCCCACAGCCCTTTTATCAGAGGTTGAAACCAAAAGCAAGTTTTTTTTTCTGTCTTTTTTTTTAATCTGGCTCTTTGCACTATTCGATTCTTTTTGTCGGAGGTGAGGACACCTCTCACTTCACACCTGCAAAATATCCCAGGTTCAATATTCCTTTTAGTCTTTTCCCAGTGTCTTTTGAAGTTGGTGGGATAAATTGTAAGTAACCATAAATGTCCCTCTCCTTTTAATTAAAAGGGGAGGTCTGTTTTGGCCTCAAATTGATGTGTGTTTTGTTTTATTATACACTTATATTTGTACATTTGGAACATTAAACTTGGACTTGGAATGGTGAGAAAAATGGGAGATGGTTAAAGGGCCCTATAAAACCATGTTTGGTTGGAATCACCTCCTGATTTTTCTCGCTTCTTGCAGGACAAGCCATATGTCTAAATGAATGTTGTTTTACTTGAATTTTTGTATATATGTCTGTCTATGTTGTTCTGTGTTATTCTAAGACTTGGAAGAGGTACCCCTTCATCCCTTAATTTCACTTGTTTGTGAAAAAAGAAAATTAATAAAACAATTCTTTTAAGAAACCCATCTAGTATGAATATGATGGGACAATACAGGGGAATGGGTAGAGGGGATCTTGGGAAGGGGAAATTATGCTGGAGAATTTGGTGCACAAACCTTAGATCTGACTTTGCCTTACTGTACTATATTTGACCTCTAGTAAAGACTATCTTTCTCATAAAAAGAAGTTGTAGTTCGTTCTTGCTTAAGGTTCAAGTCATGGCAGGTTTGACAGGTTGAATAGGTTTCAATGTTGAGTAAAAAATTATCATACAGAATATCTATTAGTTTTATGATTTCCATAGTGTTTAAGTTTAAGAATGTGTGGGAATAGCATACAGTTTGTAAGGGTGTGGATGCATTGCACTTTTATAACAGGCTTAATTGAGTTCTCTCACTCCTTCAGGCAAATGGAAGCTGAAGGCCCTCAACAGGCTGCTTGATTGTTATAAAATTGCAAAATTAGAAGTGGCCATTTAAGCTTCCAAGTTCAGTTGATTGTTCACTGGAGAAATAGAGTTTAAATCATAATCAACAGATGGATGTTTAGCCTCATTTGAGGAAAGGAGAAAGAATCTGCTCTTTAGTGAATTGATTCCATCATCAAAGATTTCTTGGTAAAACAGAACTAGAATCTGCCTTCTAAATAATCAGCCCCATTATTTGACATCCTGCTCTATGAAACGAGAAGTTCTCAGGTGGAAAACTCTGGTATGATGAGGAAAATGATTAATAAAGTGTCACCACTATCGCTTGATTAATTGGATTCCACATTATGTGAGAATATTTCGAGGTTAATGCTCTTGTCCTTAATTTTGATACAAAGAAAACAATAAAAAATATTGTATTTATGACTGGTTAATTATAAACAGAATGAAATACCTTACCGAAATAATCTTCATGAAGCCAAAACCCATTAGCCCAGAAGGTCCCAACGAGAGGTAGAGCCAAAGGACCAGGAGGCAAATGACTTTGGGACCAGAGATGTTTCTGGAAGAGCACAAGCAGCAGAACAAGCAGCAAAATGAAAATATCCTTATCACCACTATTGTCTTGTGGTGGTTTTTTTTTTTTACATGCTTCCTACCCAATGTGGAGGTGGTAGTTTCCTTTTCCCTTAATTATTTTTTCTTTTTCTTTTCCTGTTTTACATACTGTGTTGATTGGAAACAAATAGCAACATGTCTTTTGATACTTTGTCTAGCTCTGGTATTTTGTTAGCAAGTTGTTCTTATATTAAGTTACGTTAATGAGGTTACCTCTGACTATATGTCACTCAAATAATAGAGGAAGAGATTTTAAAACAAAACAAAACCAAAACCAAAACCCAAGGGCTGTATAACCCAACAGGCCTGAAGAAGTTAACCAGACTCAGCCAGAGGGAGAGATCAAACGCGTCATCAGTCATGAGTCTCTTTGTGCCCACAAGAGATCTAAGTCCAGCCGGCCTTGAATTCCTTTGACTCTTACCTACTGCTAATTTGCTTTGGCTGTTAGTAGTTCAGATTCTTGTCGAGAGCATAAGCTTCAAATAAATCTATATAGCCATTTGAACTGCCTGGATCTTCTGATTTCGATGGTGCTTGACCGTGTCCCTAATAAGATATTATGCCAGAATTATTAAAATATCATGGTACATTATATGTCCATAAAATCTATCTGAATAGAAAGGAGAATCTTGTGGCTCACAAGAGATATTCTCTCATCCAGGATTGTGTATTGTACGTACACTTGTAAGTCCATCATCAGGATATTATCATGGAAAAGAAAATCTCACTCAGTTTCCTTTTCCAATGATAGTACGTCTTCATGAGAGCATCATGCTGTTGGAGGACCATCTCTGGATCTGTGTTGTCTTTTACAGCTGAAAGAAATTGCCAACAAGGAAGGGCTGTTGCAATAGATTCTGCAGTAGCTCTTACTAATTAAAAGGTTGTGCAATTAATCCAAGCATCAAAGTATAGGGAGCTAACAACAATGTCTTAGCAATATCTGTCTAACAATTGGGTCCCCACCGCAGCTGTCTAACCCATGGCCAAATCTGAAAGTGACCTTTGCTTAAATCTCTTCTTGAACATCAATCCACCCATTGCCTCTGGAGAACCCTATCTCTCGTTTGCAATAGTCTGGAGAGATTCCTGTAGGAAATATGCTTGAATATTATTCAAAGTCCTAAGATGATGTCTCCTCAAATGGCGATAAAACATTTGCAACCAAATTGCCAAGCTCGGAGATCAAACCAACAGCCCAGATTCCTGTAAAATCAACAGAAAATAAAGGAGGAGCTAAGTTGAACTCTGTACACGTGGATTTCTTTGCTTGCACCTGACATTAATTTCCCCAGATTCTAATGTTGTAGCCTGGGGGAAAGGAGAAAGTTTTCTGGCATGGTCACAGATCCTTAAGAAGAATTTGTACTGCCAAAAACCCAAATTCTTTGCTTTGGGGGAAGGTTGGAGAGAAAATGATTAGGCTGTAAGTACAGAAGGATATTGATGAAAGATATTTGGATCCAGTCCAGGTTCAGCCCTAATATGAGGTAAACTATGCATTGCCTGCTCTTGTGGATGTTCTGCCCTGGGATGTGGATGGATTTCACACTCTTTCTTCTTCCACTAATTCTGTCAGCAGCATTTCATACTATCTAGCAGAGTATCAGTTTGGACTATCTGTGAAGTTTGCTCTGGCTGCTTAACATGGAGCCTATAGGGGAAATTTTAAAAACATGAAAAGGGGCACTAAGAGCAAATTGAAAGCAATATGTTTTATTGGCACCAAAAAGGAAACAAAGGTAAAGAGTAACAAGCTTCCTTCGCATACTGTCCATACATAGCTTTCTGTTCTTTAGTTGACAAGGTTAGGTATGTTGTGTGAACCCACCAATGGTTGTGAAATCAATGGAAGCAAAACGTCGCGATTTGAAAACATTTTTATTTGTACAAGCTGGCCTGGCCTGATGAGGGATGGGTGGTTTTTTAATGTTTTTTAATGTTTGTATTGGATTTTAGTCGTGCATGTTTAATTCCTTTTTAATTTTTGTATTTTTGTATGTTTATATTTGCCCTGTACACCGCCCTGAGTCCTTCGGGAGAAGGGCGGTATATAAATAAAATTATTATTATTATTATTATTATTATTATTATTATTATTATTATTATTAGAGAATAGGTATATAGGAAACAGTAACATAGTGAAAAGCTATTCTATCATTAGTGTTAGGTTTTTTATGGTGTTTAAGTTTAAGAATGTGTGGGAATAGCACACAGTTTGTAAGGGTGTGGATGCATTGTCGCTTTTACAACAGGGGCTTCATTGAGTTCTTTCACTCCTTCAGGCAACCGGAAGCTGAAGGCCCTCAACAGGCTGGTCAGAAAGATGAAGGTCTCAACTCTTGCCAGCAGCTGTCCCACACATGCACGCTGACCTGAAGGTGAAACAAAGCATAAAAGGAATAATAATCTGTTCTGCATAGTATAATCCCAACCAGAAAGGAAATCTGAAAAGATTTGGAAGAGCCAAAGCAGATTTCCATGTTGAATACTAGCATCTTCTAACAGATTCAATTTCTAGAGCTGCTTTCTTCCATTTTCTTCTGTTTGTTGACACTCTTCAGTGGGGACACCTTTCTGTTTGGTCCCATCAGAGTAATTGCCACTGTGGCATTAGACTATCTTTAACTTCTTTTCCTCAGAAATTTTCATATTTATGGGCAGGTTGTCAATTCAGGAATGGTCCAGGAGGTCAGTTTGGCTGTGATTGCCATGGATCTGTCCCAGCTACTATTGGGCTTTGATATTTTGTTTGTCTCTGAAGAAGAACCAGCTTGGCATAACTCTTATTGCCATGGACAGATGTGGAGGCCATTCTGAAGGGGTGCAAATCAACATCTCCAGAAATTGGAAAGGAACTTCTACAGATCACATTCTGCAGGAATGAAGGGACACCAAAATACTGTGGTCGAGGTGCTTCTCATTTATTGTGAAATCCTCTCTGATTTGTGAATACGGAGATGGCTCAAGCAGTTTAAACAACACACATAAACTTCTTTTTACTAGTAGAAAAGAATCACATTTTGGTTTATGATTATAGACTATCCTCAGATATTGTACGTAATCAAAGAAGCAATGGTCTTACAGCTCCAGATGCATTTGGATGAAACTGACCATTCCACCTGGGGCTTTATCAGCCTTTCACACTCAATATATTTTGGTTCTCTGGGAAAATGAGCTATGCCAGAAACCTGACATTGGGAGAGCCATTTCTCTTTCCTCAGTTATTTTCAGTTTATTGACCATGTATCTTTCTAGGGCATCAGTTAGTGTTGGGGTTTGAAGGCACAGTGATTACAGCCTTCCCTATTGGAATATACTCAGAAGAGTATATCCAGGTAGATATCCTCACAGAGGTAAAAAGGTAAAGGTTCCCCCGCACATGCGTGCTAGTCGTTTCCGACTCTAGGGGCCAGTGCTCATCTCCGTTTCAAAGCCGAAGAGCCAGCGCTTGTCTGAGGACGTCTCCGTGGTCATGTGGCCAGCATGACTAGACGCCAAAGGCGCACGGAACGCTGTTACCTTCCCACCATGGTGGTCCCTATTTTTCTACTTGCATTTTTACGTGCTTTCGAACTGCTAGGTTGGCAGAAGCTGGGAGGAGTAACAGGCGCTCACTCTGTTACGCAGCACTCAGGTTAAGACTCTGAGCTTGTCGATCAGAAGGTCGGCAGTTTGGCGGGTCGAATCCCGAGTGCCGCGTAGCAGAGTGAGCGCCTGTTACTCCTCCCAGCTTCTGCCCACTTAGCAGTTCGAAAGCACGTAAAAATGTAAGTAGAAAAATAGGGACCACTACGGTGGGAAGGTAACAGCGTTCCGTGCGCCTTTGGCGTCTAGTCATGCCGGCCACATGACCACGGAGACGTCCTCGGACAAGTGCTGGCTCTTCGGCTTTGAAACGGAGATGAGCACCGGCCCCTAGAGTCGGAAACGACTAGCATGCATGTGCGGGGGAACCTTTACCTTTACTATCCTCATAGATCACTGTATGATTAGATCATTGATGGTGGGGCAGGTGAGCAAACTGTAGAAATTGATTGGCAACAAAAAGTGTAAGTTGAATTGTGGGACTTAGTTGCCAAAAAAACTCAGCAGTAGTGGTGGTAGGAATTTATTTGTTATAAGATTCTTTGGGCTCATGGATGTACCTATTCCGAAGGGCAGAAACTCTTCCCGTTCAATGAAGTGTCCATCCTTATCTAGAAAGTGATTTGGGTTGAATTCTTTAGGTGTCTCCCATTGTTCAGGATCAAGAAGAACAGAGCGCAGGTCTGGGAAAACAAAGCTTCCCTGTAAAAATAGAGATGACTAAACTGAGAAGTTACATAAAGAAACAGGACAAAACGGTTTAAGTAGATGAAGCATTTGGTTTTAACTTGCCACTGTGGACCCCTATTTGTTCATTTCCCAAGCAGATTCTGAGAACAGTAGATTCTCAACTTTTTAGCTTCCTTTCTCCCCTCCCTTCCATTTAAACAGAGATATGAGTGCATATTTATCACATCAGATTGCCCCAAGAAATGGACAAAGAAACATGGTCAGGCATGATTACAGTTCTGAATTTAATTTCAGCCTTTATTCTCTTATCATCTTCCTAGGATAAATAAAAAAAACATTTAAGGTTCTAACTTTAAAATCTGACAGGTGTTTGAATTTAAACCCATAATTTAACTGCAAAACAATTTGCTCTTCTTGACCATTCATTTCTGCATGACTACATTGGAAGTTGCTGAATAGAGAACTTTTATCCACATGCCATACTTTGCTTTTCCTTTCATGATGGATCAGTGGAATGAATACATTTCTCACCTTTGGGATGTGGTAACCCCTCATCTTCACATCCTTTGTGCTTTGCCTGGGAACCCCAAATAGAAAGATATACTTTACACGCTGCATTTCATGAATCACAGCATTGGTGTAGGGCAGCTTCTTCTGATCCTGATAGGAAATTGACCATGAGAAGCCAAACACATCTTCAATCTCTTTCTGGACTTTCTCTAGAAAAAAAAAAATGATGGAAATAGAAGCTGGGTTTCATTTTCTATTCTATTTCACTTCTTCTTCATTATTATTATTATTATTATTATTATTATTATTATTATTATTATTATTCATTAAACATGAAACTCAGTCAACTGAACACTCAAATTAACTGGCACTAATGGTTGACACGGGTTGCTGCCAGCATCCTAGGTATCAATCAGGTATCTCCTTAAAATTAAAATAATAATAATAATAGTTGTTGTTATTATTATTATTGTTGTTATTATTGTTATTATTAGTCATTGCACAGTCAGCCAAATGTTCAGACTGGATTTGACTTTTTTGTCTACCTATCGAGTCCTTACCAAGGACCCGGGATAGGCAGATGTGGATGTTTGATGGTATTACAAATATCGTTGCAGGATGGAAGCAGTTCCTAGTAAGGCTGCCTTTTGCAATTGACTAATGGTGAATTTGTCACTGCCAATGGTGTTAAGTGGTGCTGCAGTTGTTTTGGAATTGCCAAGTACTATGCGCAAATTCCATGTTGGTTATCAACCTTGGAAGCCTTGAACCATCCAACCCTACTCAAGAAGGGAAGAAGACCAACTTACAAAGAACTTTTAGATAGCAGGGAGAACTCAAAACATGACAAGAACTGGCTCAGCAAGGGTTTCAACTGGAGTGGTGGGCCAACCTGCAGATCCAGTCAAGGTATAAGAAGGATAAGGAAGGAAGGGGTATTTATCTGAATCTGCAGGAATTAGATAAGATTTTGCTGGGTCCGAAGAAAGGGATGATATCTAAGTGCTATAAATTGTTGCTAACTAGGGTAGTAGGGGAGGAGGTGGTAAAAGATGCGATGATTGCCTGGGGGAAGAATTTTGGTTATGCACTTCCACTTGAGAAATGGGAAGAGATTTGGTGGATTAATATGAGGCTGGTGGTTTCCACGTCATATAAGGAGAACATATATAAAATGCTTTATAGATGGCATCTCCCTCCAGCTAGACTTTCCAAAATGTTCCCCGGATTGTCAGCCGATTGTTGGAAGTGTGGTAAAGGGATTGGCACATATTATCACTTATGGTGGACATGTCCGGAAGTAGTTAGATATTGGACGAGGATCCAAAAATGGATAGAGGAAATCACAGGGTGTTTAGTTGATCTTAAATCAGAGACGTATCTGCTTGGCTCCAGGCCTGGAAATATTAAGAAGGAAATATGGTATTTGGTTTTACATATCTTAACGGCGGCAAGGATGGGGTATGCTCAATTTTGGAAGGCATATCATACCCTGCCAAATAAAGTTATAATTAGGAGAATACTTGATTGTGCAGAAGCAGACACATTGACCAAGAAGTTGAAGGGTAAAGAAGAGACACCAGCATTTCTATCATGGAATAAATGGTATATTTGGATGGATAAAAGATTAAAGAAATGAGGGTGTCTTGGAGGTTTGTCAAAAATGAAGTGATATAGTTTTTGTTAATGAATAAGCTTTGGAGTTGGATGGTTATAAGAGACTTAATGAGTGGAATATAATTGTTAGTTTAGAAGTAGATATAATGTGAAATTTTTGAAATGGTTTTCAATTTTTCAATTTCTTCGTTTTCTGTATTTATTTATTATTACATTATATTGTATATTGTAAACGGTTTTTTTTGTCTTTGTTGGTGTATGGTGTGTTTTTTAACACAAAATGTAAATAAATATTTATCTTATAAAAAAAAAGAATTGCACCCAAGGTGCCTATTACTATTGGTACCACCCTTGCTTGCCTTTGCCACAGTCTTACTATTTCTATTGGTAGGTCTTTGTATTTTGTTATCTTCTCCAGTTCTTTCTTGTCTATTCTGCTGCCTCCAGGCACTGCCATGTCCACTATCCAGACTTTTCTGTCTCTCTTATCGACAATTGTAAAGTCTGGGGTGTTATGTTGCAGGTGCTTGTCTGTTTGAATTCTGAAGTCCCAGAGCAGTTTAAGATCTTTTTCACTGTCTCTATGTATTCACCTCTAATCTTTTTCTTGAGTTCAGTGTGCTTGATGTTGTCAGTTTGAAGGATATCCAAGTATTTGTAGTAATCTTCCTCATCCAGACTTTTAATGTTATTTTTGTGGGGCATCTTGATTCCTTCAGTTTTCACTGTTTTTCCTTGCTTGAGAGTAAGTGTGGCACATTTGCCCAAGCCAAACTCCATTGCAATATCTTGGCTATATATATGGACAGTGTTCAGCAGTGATTCTATTTCAGATGATGTTTTTCCATACGGCTTCAGATCATCCATTTGAAGGAGGTAGGATAGTCTGGCAGATGTTTTGATGTTTGAAAGCCATGTCCTGAGTTATTCAGTATTGTTGACAGAGGAAACAGTGCAATAACAAATAGTAGTGGTGATAATGAATCTCCTTGAAATATTCCTCTCTTGATATTAACCTCTCCCAGTCTTTCACCATTGACCTGCAACTGCGTCTTCCATTGTGCCATCGATCTTTGCACAAATTTTCTGATGTTTCTACTGACTCCTGTTATTTCTAGCACTTGTTCATCCAGTCATGTGGCAGAGAGTCAAATGCCTTTTTGTAGTCAATCCATGCCACATTCAGGTTGGTCTTCCTTTTACTGCAGTTTTCCAAGTTCATTTTCTCAATTAGGAATTGATCTGTTGTTCCTCTGTTATTGGGGCAGTTTCCTTTCTGTTTGGGTGGAAAGAGATTGTTTTCAACTAGATGCTGTGGTACTGCATCAACTACCATACCAGTTAGCAGTTTGAAAGTTGTTGGTAAGCAGGTAATTGGCCTGTAGTTGCCTGGTCTTGCCCCTTTTGCTGGATTTTTCATTATTAGCTAGGTTTTTCCAGTTGTTAGCCACTTTTCAATTTCTCCTCCTTGTTGAACTGCTTGGCAATGAGTGGGTATATGACAGTTAGATGTTTCAACCAAAACCCATGCAGTTCATCTTCACCTGGTGCTGGCCAATTTTTGATCTTCCTTGATTTTTTTTCTATCATTTTTGTTGCTGTTACTAGTTCTTTCATTTCAACTTCTGTTTTATTTGCATCCACCTCTTTTAACCAAGCCGCATCCTTGTTGTGTTTCTTTGGGTTATCCCATATCTGCTTCCAGAACTGCACTGTTTCTCCTTGTCAGGTACTGACTGATTCATTGCAGTTTCTCTATTGATTGGATTGAAATTAGAGGTTCTGCCTATAATTTGCAATTCGAGCTTCGTATCTACTGATTTTCCTGGCTATAACTGTTATTTGCTGCTTTATTATTTCCAGTGCTTCCTTGATCTTCCCTGTTTCTAGGTGGTATTTCTTGATTAGGTATTCTTTACTCTTTTTTTCTTCAGTTTCTTTTCTTTCATCTGTTCTAGCTTGCTTGCATGTGATCTTAACTTGCTGATCGTAGTCTAACCTTCCATTTTTGTGGTGTACTGTTTGCTTGTTTTTCTTCTTACTTGATTTTGCATCCCAGGTATTCACTTATAACTGCAGCTGTGTTGTACATTAGTTGGTTTGTTTCTTCCAGTGAATTGGTGCTTATACTTGATATTGCAATATTTGCATCTTTTAATGCTTGTGCTAGCTGTTTCTTTGGAACAAACTTCAATGCAGGCAGCCTTATTCTGTTGTTTTTGTGCTGTTCTAGATGCTCAGTTATTCTTTGTTTCAATTCTTTTATTTCTTTAGTTAGAGGGCTTAGTTCTTCCTGAGGAAGAGGTGCCTAGTTTCCAAATGAGAACAGTTTTATATCTCTGCTGGATTCCTTCACTGCCAACTCCCCCTGGCTTGCCTCTACATTCTGAATTACTTCTGGCAAGACTTTGATTTCTTTGCCTTGGATAAACCTTTGCAGTTCGTCCAATTCTGTTTCTGTGAATAGTTCATTTCGTATTATAAATCCGTGTTGATCTGCTAGTCTCTGTTCTGTTATTTCTAATTCTGGATTTTGTTCTTTCCAGAACTGGTGCATATGTTTTAGATATACTCTTCTTGTTGGACTTGATCTGTAATAACAGATCATAATTTCTTTGTTTTCAATCTCTGTGTATTTGCGACGGGTAAATACCTTTTCATATCAACAACCTAATATATGCAGATGACACCACTCTAATGGCAGAAAGTGAAGAGGAACTAAAGAGCCTCTTGTTGCGGGTGAAGAAGGAGAGTGCAAAAGTTGGCTTGAAACTAAACATTAAGAAAACCAAGATCATGACTTCCAGTGGCTACACTGCGCCGAATGGCGGCTTTTCCCTGGCCGCCCGGCCTGAGGCTTCGTTGGAGCTGCGGAGACAGTGACAATCAGCTGTTCCATGGCTCGTAAACTTCCCCTTTGGGAGAAGAGGGGGAGGTGAGTTTTCTCGGATAGTGGTAGAGCTCCCCAAGACCTCCCAGAATTATCTGGGGGTCAGAGGGTGAGAGCCCCCACAGAATCCGAGGCTTTCTCCGAGTCCAGGACGCCTTTGCTCCGTGCAGGAGCGAAGCCAGATGCTGCATCCACATCTGCGGATTATAGTGATTTATGTGTGCCTTTAAAGCAGACAGAGCTGACCAGGATCGTTAAGTTGCAAGTATTTAGAACTTTAACTCGAGGTGCTTTAATCTTCTCCACTTATAAATCAGACTTTGAAGAAAGAAAGAAAAATGGCGCCGAAATGTTTTTTCTTTTTAAAAGAATAAATTACGAGGACTTTGTTAAAATTTAAATAAGATACTGGATTTTTTTCTCTTTTTTATTATTATTGTTATTAAGAGTTTATTTCCCTTTCTTTTTTGGATTTTATTTTTTTCCCCCCTCCGGAGTGCAGAGGGAAAGTGAAAGTGATAAGAGAAAGTGATTTGTAGCAAGTGAAAATGGCTTCAAGATGGCAGGCAGTTCCTGTTGTCTCTAAAACTTCAATCTCTTCTCCTTTCATTCAGCCCACTCCAAAACCCAGATCCCCTCCACCCTGTCCTCCACCACCAGCACTTACACTTAAAGACCTGCAGGATGCTTTGAAGTTGCAGGCACAAGAAATGACTTTACAAATAAAGGAAGAGGTAGCTGACCTTCTTGAACTTAAAAATAGAGAGATGAGAGAAGACATTTTGTTTGCATTTCAAGAGCTGGCTGCACATATTGAACGTTTAGATGACCACATGGATGAGGTTGTGGAAAATAGTGACAGACTTGAAAATAGAATTGCTAAAGCAGAAATTAAAATTGACAAAACTGAGGATGAGCTGATGATTTCACAATTTAAAGAAATGGAATGTGCTCTGAGAATAAGAGGGTTGAGAGAAAACCCCCATGAGGACTTACTGGAAGACGTGATTAAGGTCACTGCTCCCATCTTGGGATGGGATCCTAAGGAGCTATCAAGGGAGGTGGAAAAAATTTTCAGGGTCAATTCCTGGATTGCGAGGCAGAAGAATTTACCTAGAGATGTGGTGATTTATTTTTCTAAGAGGTCACTTCGAAATGAAATTATCTAGGCCTTTTATCAACAGAGATTTCAAATTGAGGTCAAGATATTATAATTTTGAAAGAAATACCTCCTCAGATGTTGAGAAAAAGGAAGGATTTTGGTTTTTTGTCTGATGAACTTAAAAATCGACAAATTCAGTTCAGATTGGAGATCCCTATTGGAATAGTGGTGAGTCATGCAGGGACACGATACAGGCTTAATACGATTGCTAAGGCTAAATAATTTTATACTTATGTCCTGAAAGCAGGTTCACCACCATCTCCATTGCCTAAAAGAGTGGAAGAAGATAAACAACAAGTTGAAGGTGCATCAGCACAGTTTGTTGGAGAGGCACAATTGGCTGAATCCACTGAACAGAGTTTGATGCTAACGGCTGATCCAAAAGACCAGAGAATGACATGTGTGGGGCATAAGCGGAGAGAAAAGGAACAACAGAAACAGAAGATGGATTCTGGGCCTATGACACAAGGCCCTGTTATTACGGAGCCGGTGGGAGGGGCGCGACCAAAGAGACCAACTGCGGATCTCCAGGTGGCGTTCCAGAGGTTCCAGGTCGCTGAGGATGGCAATAAAGCTTTTGACATGGAATGTTAATGGCTTAAATTCACCACAAAAAAGAAAGAAAGTGTTTCATTATTTGAAGCAATATAAAAATGATATTGTTTGCCTACAAGAAACTCATATTTGTGCAAAAGATCAAAAATACTTGATTAATTCTCAATTGGGACTTCATTTTATAGCATCTGCTCCAGATAAAAAGAGTGGAGTGGTTATCTACTTTAGAAGAGACTTATCTGCTATGTTAATTGAATCTGATCCACAGGGAAGATATGTTATTATTGAATTATTGTTACAAGGCAAGAAGATTCTCCTTATTGGATTATATGCTCTTAATCAACAGCAAGGAAAGTTTTATAAGTTTTTACATGATAGACTAATGCAATTGGATTATAAATGTTATCTTGATGGGTGATTGGAATAGTGTTTTGGACTCAAATAAGGACAAGAAGAGGTCATCTAAAAACTCTTCTATCTATTCTAGATTGCCTAAAAGTTTTTTTGATTTGAAAGAAGAGTTGGAACTAAGAGATATCTGGCGGGAGCGGAACTTGGAGGATAGAGATTTTACTTTCTTTTCGGATAGGCATCAATCGTTTTCTAGAATTGACTTTTTTTTAGTTACTGGTGATCTTATTTCCAGGGTCAAGAATGTCAAGATTTTTCCCAGAACGTTATTGGATCATAGTCCTGTATGGATGGAATTATTTAGGGAAGATGGAATAAGAAGATCTTGGAAATTGAATGAAAATTTATTTAGATATGATGTACTTTCAGAAAAATGTAAAGATTATTTGAAAGAGTTTTTGTTCTGAATATGCATAAAGGAACATCGATTCAAATGGTTTGGGATGCCAGTAAAGCTTATATGAGGGGGATTTTGATTCATATGAACAATGGTTATAGGCGTAAGCAGATGCAAAAATGTAAAGAATTGGAAGAAGAGATTAAATTGAAGGAGAAAGTTTTTATTTTGAATCCATTAGATAAGAGATTAAGGACTTCAATAAATTTGTTGAAAGAGCAATTTAATATGTTAATGGCGGATCAGGTTGCAACTAATTTGAGATATGCAAAACATAATACTTTTTGTAATGCAAATAAGCCTGGTAGGTGGTTAGCTTATCAATTAAGGAAAAAACAGAGGTTACGTATAATAAAGAAAATAGAATATAAGGGTAAAGAAACATATCAACCAAATTTGATCAAAAAGGGTTTTTTGGACTTTTATCAAAAGTTATATGCTAGTGAGAATGTACAAACTTTAGATATAGATGAATATTTACAGGAAGCACATATTCCTATGCTCTCACATGAACAAATGGAAGGGATGAATTGTTTAATTACTTCTGAAGAAATTATTTCAGCAATTAAACAGTTAAAAGTGGGTAAGGCTCCGGGTACAGATAGCTTAACAGCAATTTATTATAAAACTTTACTTACAGAGATGGTAGAACCTTTAAAGGAACTATTTATTAATATCCAGGCTGGAGGGGAGGTGCCTCCATCTTGGAGAAAGGCTTTTATATCGTTGATCCCAAAGGAGGATCAAGATCTTACTCAGCCTAAGAATTAAAGACCTATATCGCTTTTAAATACAGATTATAAGATTTTTGCAAAAATATTGGCAATCTATTTTTGCAATCTATTAAGGCCATATATCAACAACAATCAGCGCAAATTATAATTAATGGGGGATTAACAGATGCTTTTAAAATTGAAAAAGGAACAAGACAAGGGAGTCCTCTGTCACCATTATTGTTTGTTTTAACATTGGAGATCTTATTGATTAAAATTTGGGAATCAACTAAAATTCAGGGAATAAAAATAAAACAGAATGATTATAGATTAATAGTGTTTGCAGATGACTTGGTTGTTACATTATCTCAACCGATTCAATCGGTTATAGATTTGATGGAAATTATAAAACAATATGGGAAAGTTTCGGGCTTTAAGGTGAATAATAATAAGACTAAAATATTATCTAAAAATATGACTATGAATGAGAAGGATACGTTAGTAAAACTGTCAGGTTATGAAATTGTGAAAAAGGTTAAATATTTGGGGGTATATATTACAGTTTCTAATGTGAAATTATATAAGAATAATTATGAGACATTATGGTTAAAAGTACAAAAGGATTTAAATAATTGGAAAAAATTACAATTATCTTTGTTGGGAAAAATTGCAGCTGTTAAAATGAATGTTTTACCAAAGTTTCTTTTTCTGTTTCAAATGATACCTATTTTGAAAAAAGATGCTAATTTGGATGAGTGGCAGAAGGGTATTAATAAATTTATCTGGGCGGGGAAAAACCTGAGAGTTAAACTTAAGATTTTACAAGATGCTCGGGAAAGAGGAGGACTTAAGGTGCCTAATTTGAAATTATATTATGATGCAGTGGTTTTTAACATTGGTTAGTGATTGGCTTAATTTAACTAATAAAAGTATACTTTATCTTGAGGGATGGGATTTATTATATGGATGGCATGCATATTTGATTTATGATAAAAAAGTTGATAAGACTTTTAAATCTCACATCTTAAGAAGTGCTTTATTGCGTGTTTGGAAAAAGTATTATTATAAGTTAAATTATAAAATACCAATTTGGGGGATTCCTGGATACACAATGGAGGGGGTATCTATGGGTGTGAATTTGGACATGATTTCTTATAAGCAATTACTTAGATTGGAAGGGAGTGACTGGCAATTAAGGTCGCTAGTCGAGTTAAAACAAGAAAATATTGTACAATCTTGGTTTCAGTATACTCAATTGCAAGCCAGGTGGAAGTTAGATCAAAAGGTTGGTTTGATGCTGATGGATGAAAATTTGGTAAAACAGATTAAAGATCAAACTCGAGTGCACATAAAGAGAATTTATAATGCTTTAATAGAATTGGACTCGGAAATGGAATTGGTCAAAGATTGCATGGTAAAGTGGGCTCAAAATATTCAAGAACCGATTCCATTGGATGTGTGGGAGGTAATTTGGGTTAGAAATGTTAAATTTACTCAAGCCCAAAACTTAAGAGAAAATTTTTATAAAATGTTTTATAGACGGCATTTGGATCCTAAAAAGCTGTCTTGTATGTATTCTAATTTACAACCCAAGTGTTGGAGATGTGGTAGTTTGGATGCTACCTACTTTCATATTTGTGGACTTGTAGAAATATAAAAGCTTTTTGGATTAAAATTTGGTGGAACATTCAAAAGATTTTTAAGAGAAAGATAAAGGTTACCCCACAATTATTTTTATTGGGTGTTATCACAGATGGTGATACTAAAGAAATTAACTTGATGTTGAATTTGATAACAGCTGCGAGGTTATTGGTAGGGCAATATTGGAAGAAGGATTGCCTGCCTACTATAGAGGAATGGATGCTTAAAGTCTCAAACTTAGCGGAAATGGCTAAGATTTCTGCTTACTTGAAGGATCATTCACAAGAAAGATACATTTTGGTTTGGAGAAGATGGATAGATTATATTCAGAAAAAATATGGGACCAAAAAGTTCTATTTAGCTTATGAGTAAATTCTAGATTGTTATAACTTAAATCTTTTTTTATCATTATCATTAGTTATAATAATATATATATTATATGGTATTATTATTGTATTAGTATAAGTTGGATACTTTCAGATTGTTTGTAATTATGTTATAGACGGGTTAAAATGCATTATGTATTTGGTTATTTATATAGTTGGTTAATGTTAGTTAGATTATGATTATTATATATTTGTAACCCTGTAATCAGCTTTGGGAAGTGGAAGAGGGGGAGGGGGGTTTAGGGGTGGGTTGGGAATGGGATAATATTGTAACTTTTATAAAACTTTTCAATAAAAAAAAGAAAACCAAGATCATGGCATCTGGCCCTCTCAATTCCTGGCAAATAGATGGGGAAGAAATGGAGGTAGTGACAGATTTTATTTTCCTGGGCTCCAAGATCACCTGCAATAGGGACTGCAGCCAAAAAATTAAAAGATGTTTGCCATGGCAAATCTAGACAGCACACTAAAAAGCAGAGACATCATCCTGCCAACAAAAGTGTGTATAGTCAAAGCTATGGTCTTCCCAGTTGCAATATATGGCTGTGAAAGTTGGACCATAAGAAAGGCTGAGCACCAAAGAATTGAGGCCTTTGAGTTGTGGTGCTGGAGAAGACTCCTGCGAGTCCCTTGGACTGCAAGGGGATCAAACTGGTCAGTCCTAGAGGACATCAACCCTGACTGTTCTTTAGAAGGCCAGATCCTGAAGTTGAAACTCAAATACTTTGGCCACCTAATGAGAAGGAAGGACTCACTGGAGAAGAGCCTAATGCTGGGAAAGATTGAGGGCAAGAAAAGAAAGGGACGACAGAGAATGAAGTGGCTGGATGACATCACTGAAGCAGTAGGCATGAGCTTAAATAGACTCCAGAAGATGGTAGAGGACAGGAAGGCCTGGAAGAACATTGTCCATGGGGTCGTGATGGGTCGGACATGACTTCGCAACTAACAACACAAAAAAACCCCACCTTTTCTTCCAGTAGTTCTGCAGCTACTGGCCCTGGTTGCTCAGCCAACAGTCCTGAGTCCTGTAACCCATTTTTCACTAGATATTGAGGAACTGCAACATCTAGTGCAGACATTGTTAACCCGGGCAACATCCGAGCCGGTATGGCATTCTGAAATTTACATCTCACCATATTTTTTATGGGAGAGACACTCTTTGTCTGACTGCTATGATGAGACCTGTCTAGTATGATTGAACATCTGGCCATAGCTCTCATCTTCCTCAGAGTACACAAGTCCCACAACCACATCAAAGTAATATTATTATTATTATTATTATTGTTATTGTTATTGTTATTGTTATTGTTATTGTTATTGTTATTGTTATTGTTATTGTTATGCTTTTATTCATAAAAGATGAAACTCATCAACTGAACACTCAAATTGACTGGCACTAATGGTTAACACGGGCTGCTGCCAGCATCCTAAGAATCAACCAGGTATCTCCTTAAAATGTAAGATGTTCCGAGTAGTGCAATTTTTTGTAGCTTTGCTGGAGTTATTGCAGGAAGCTGCAATTTCTTGATGTATTTTGCAAAGTTTTGGGACATAGTTCCCAGTGCCCTGATGACATTGGGTATCACTGTAACATGTTTCATCCATAATCGCGCAGTTTCGATGGCCAGGTTGCGGTATTTCGTAATTTTTTTCAGTTCTCTTTCTTCGACTCTGGCATCTCCTAGTGCAGTGATATCAACTTCAGTTCTCTATGACTGCGATATCTGGCATGTTGTGTTCCAAATAATAATAATAATAATAATAATAATAATAATAATAATAATAATAA